>LKNJ01000176.1:38513-148513 GCA_002120245.1 Maccullochella peelii | reverse complement strand
CAAGCAAACCAGCTCCAAAGAAAGCCGCCGCTTCTTCCTGGAGTTTCACTCACTCTTTATGGATCGCACAGCGGTAAGTTATTCTCCTGCTTTTTCTTCCTCAGTCACTTTCTTCTCTCTTAGAGCACATTTCTGACTCATTGAATAGTTTGCGTATTTGTTGTTGATGTGACTCTCTAATTCTTTTTCTGGTTGTCTTTCCTAGAATCTTAAAGTACCAGTCCCAGAGGCAATTGCAGCTGAATTGGGTAAGAGATAGAAAGACACTAAAAAGGCAAAAATATATAATTTTAAGTAACTAAATTTTTTTGATTCATGCTTTGATTTACACATTTTATTGTCAGACCTTTAGTTGATGTACAGTATACAGCTTTCTTGCTTCAAAAAGTGAGAATCACAAGCAGGGTAACATACAAATCAGTAGGCTACAGAAGCTTGATTGAACGTTGATCACTGATCTCATAAAGTAGCTAATCTGACTTTAACTACTTCATGTTTTTAATGATACAATCTTTTCCATCAATATTTCATAATGTGCAATCACTTCCACAAAAGGATATAAAAGTTATCTAGAAAAAACCTAAAAATTCACGCTTATATTTCTGTGAAACTGGTTGATAAATAAACTTTCCTCTTGTGCAGCTGCTCAAAAAGGGATTCGTCTTGGCAACATGAATGTGCTCAACAAATTTCATGGCAGTCTTGATACATTCTGAGATATTTTGTGCGCAAAGCCGACAGTTTGTCCTGAGAGTTTGCACTAAAGAAAAGTTTATTGATTGTGCAAGATGAGGAGCATAACTGGGATCAGTAAATTTTATGGCAATCTCCCATATAGGCAAATTTTGACCTGGCAGTGGTGCTAAACAAAGGTCAGAAGGTCACAGAAAACATTAGGAATCTTTTGAGCCTATCCAGTTGGATGGTGCATTCCTGACTCAAAGCCTTTTCTGAAGCTTTTAACTGTATCTCACACAAAAGCTTCAGAAAAGGCTTTGAGTTAGGAATGCACCATCCAACTTTTTCTCTCCTGATACTGATTCCGATACCTCAACTCAGATTATTTCCCAATACTGAGTACTGATGTGATACCGGTGCTCTTTTTTTTTTTTTTTTCTAACTAAATGTAAACATCTGTATACCTCACTGCGTGGAGCTCATTTAAACCATTTTTGTGGAAGGAAACATGAGGCCCGGGATTGCAAAGGCGCTAAAAACTGAGTCTGTGCCCCACTATGACTAACGGATAGCGGAAACACTGAATTTTATAATAACATTGACAAAGAAAATGTGTTTAATGTGGATCGGTCACGTCATGGCAGACATCCGATTTGCCTAATGCGGTCAGTATCAGATACTGTTCCGGCGTTTCATATCGGGGCATCTCTACCTACCACAGGTTAGGAATCAGGCACATAGTTCAAAGTGTTAGCTAGACGAATGGATGGATGAACTGTCTTTTCAGATGATGATTCTTTTATGTTATTGTGCCTGCTTTCTTAATTAGTTTCAGTTATTTCATTTAACTTGTTAGAGTTAAGAGTTGCGATTACATATTGCGGAGTTAACTATTTTCTGTGTGTTTGTGTCTCTGCACAGAGAAGCGGAGGTTGGAGTTAATCCCCGAGGAGCTCTGCAAACAGTACACCCAGCTGTTACAGGACACACTCCTACCAGACCTGCACAAGAACCTGGAAGACTTCAGGTAAGAGTCACACAACTGTGTAACCAATAATAATGATTTAACTTGAAAGTTTTCCTGACAGAAAAATGCTACAGGTTAGTTGTGAGAAGGTAATATCTCTATATGAGTGTGAGTGATGTTTATGTGTGTGTGTGTGTGCAGACAGAAGCGCAGCATGGGTCTGACTCTGGCTGAAGACGAGCTGTCCAAGCTGGACTCGGAGCGAGGAAAAGACCAGCAGGCCCTGGAGAAGGAGTGCTCCTGTGCTGAACACATCCTCTCCAAGATAGAGGATATCCTGTGAGTCCTCGAGGACACACAAATACAAAGACACGTACAGCACATGTGTATATTCAGCTCCTACATTCCTTGATTATAATGATTGTGTGTGCGTGCTAACCTTGAGTTGCCTGCTGCAGGTTGACGTCACAGCCCACAGAAGAGGAGAAGTGGTAAGAGGAGGGAGTTTTTTGTGTTATATCAGGAAACAGCTGCAGGACAGTTGATGCAATATCTGTTTTAGTTTCTGTTCAGGTATTTTACTTTTGAACTAATCATATCTAAATCATTTTGGATAAAAGGGGTCTTCTCAGTGCTTCAGTTTTAATCTAATTTTTACTAAATTGCATGAAAATACCTCAAAAGACGACGGTATGACAGCATTTTGAGTCTCATGTATGTAAAATATTGTGTGTAATATAAAAATGATAATGAGTGTATAATAATCATAGAGAATAACAATAAAACTGTGTTCTACTGTCATTATCATCAGTATTAGGATCATTAGTACATTGTTATAAAATAAAGAAATTTGCAGTTGAACCCTACAGATTTGTAAATATTGCTAGACAGTAAATAACAATCTGCTTTTTTTTCTGGACTGTGTGTCCTGTCATGTTGCAGCCAAACAATGCAGTATGTGATTCTCACCTATATGAAGCACCTTGGGGTGAAAGTGAAGGAGCCTCGCGGCCTCGAACAGAAACGAGCGCGCATCAATTTCCTGCCCAAGATTAAGGTCCGATCCCATGTTCAGAAACACGCACAAACACGTATACTTATATCCATCCATACAGCAACAACAATTGCATGATATGATAATAACATCATGGTGTGATTCCACTGGGAGTCACTAACCGATCACTATTATTTGTTATTTTAACAAGCAGAAGAGTATCAAGCCTGAGAAGGAGGGCGAGGAGAAGGTGAAAAAGCCTCGGTTTCCCAACATCCTCGGCCCGACTCGGCGTCTGAGCAGAGTGGATTCCACTTCACGTGAGGAGAAAACTACAGTTCAACCCTTAAGTAATTGTTGTAAATCTTCCCACTACTGTTAATGCAGGGTGAGGCAGCTAGTAAAAACCAATAAATATCCTGTACTAAGCACACAAATGATATAAAAACAATTATAACAGTTTTTATAATAGTTTTACTAGAGGTAGGAAAGAGGTTTACTTGTGTACACATACATAGATGTTGTCAGTGTTTGTGAATGTGGTGGATTTTTACGTTTCTTTCTACCCTTGTTTACATGTTTGTGTGCAGTCGGTAAGGCCGTGGAGATGAACAAGCAGCGGTCACCAAAGCAGCTCTCTCAGCCAGCCCTCGGCATCCCTGAGCAGTCTGACTCTTCTGCCTCGAATTCTGGACGGAGCCGTGGAAATCAGCTCAGCGAGGGATCGGACACCGGCGCCCAATTTTTGCCTTCCACCACCTCCCCTACACACAGCTCGCCCACTGGTCAGGCCTCGGATACCAGTGGACAGGACTCGGACTCCAGTAAGATGCACCTGTTTCTGTTTCTCACCACATTTAGGGAATAGCAAAGATTTTGTCACAGGTTTGAAGTTGTGAACAGTTCAGTCAAAGAGTGATTTTCTCTTCTCAGGTTGTTTCATTTAAATAATTTTAGAGGCCTGAAGAGTCAAAACTGTACAGTATTTCACAAGAAAGAAGCAACGATTGGAGAAAAGTAAAAAAAGCTGAATTTAGTTTAATAGAACATTTTCTGACCCCTTGTGGGTAGGCCATACCACTGTTAAGAAGGAGAATTATATACAAAAGAGTATTACGGTCAGAATTAAAATAGTATGGTGATTTAAGATTATTGTTTATGTTCATTCATTCACTCACATATTTGGAGTTAAAAATCAAAAGGTTTGCATGTTTCAAAAATGAAAACACATGAATATTTGCATGGACTCTGGAACAGCATGACCTGATTTTCTTTATTTCCTCTGTATTGTACCGCTCCCCTCTTTGCTCTACAGATGTGTCTCCATTCTGCATCCAGCCCAGACTGGGAGAGGGTCTGCAGCCTGGCAACCAGCAGGACGGCGTCTCCAGTCTGGCCAGCACTCAGTTTGACTTCAGCTCCTCCAACCTGGAGCAGTTGCAGGAGGAAGATCAGGAGACGTTCAGGTATTTACAGGGTTTGGGTTTTCTCTTAATAGTCGCTCTCCACCAGGGACGCAAGAGGGATGTTAGGGGTGCTGAGAGAAAGTTATAGTACAGACAGAAGCCTTCAACCTTCATTCTTTCGGGCACCAGAATATACTGTAAAAATTACCCTGTGATTTCTGCATATGGCAGTAATTAATAATAACGTCCCCTCATGTGGACTGTAGACTTCTAGTCTTGCTATTATCTACTGAACTCTTTCATCAGGGGTCTAGATGAGCAGGGATGGAACATAAACTGGTGCAAAATGACCTGTGACCTCTTTGGTTATTTTTAGTTGAACTTTAAAACTCATTTGAAACAACTCTAGAATTATGTGCACTTGATTGAAACTCTTTGCTAGAGGAAATAATAGTCGACTGATTGCTAATAAATTAATAAATAAAACCAAAATAACAGTTGTATCTTTCCACAAACACTGGTAGGCATGTACTGCACACAAATACCCCAGCAGATTTTTACAATGCCCAATAGCAGGGGCAAATAACACAGGTCATTTTGCCCTTTAGACGCAGCATGTCGGCTCTAATGACATGTTCAGTTGGGATTAATCTGGAGAGGACATTAATGTAGGGCTGCGACTAACAATTATTTTCATTATCGATGAATCTGCTGGTTAGTTTTGATTCTTTAGTCTAGAAAATGGTAAAAAAATGCCCATCAGGCCAGGGGTTGTGTCTTCAAATTGTTTGTTTTGTTTGGTCAACCGTCCAAAACCCAAAGATATTCAGTTTACTGTCACATAAGACAAATAAAAGCAACAAGTCCACACATTTGAGGAGCTTGAACCAGCAGTTTTTGGGTCATTTTTGGGCTAAAATGATTAATTGATTATCAAACTGGATGCAGTTTGTCACAGGACAAATAATCCATCACAACAGGAGAGAATGTGGTATAAATTTTGAGAAAATAAATAATGATAAAACACATATAATGAATATTCTAACACTTTTTTAGACTGTTTAGTGCAATAAATAAAGATCAGCATGACAATGATGGTCGTATGAAATCCTCCATGTAACCATTTCTTCTACCACCGTAATCTTTGTAACAGCCTCTCTCCCTCTGTCTGTCGGCCGGCTGCAGGATGGAGGTGCAGTGTGCGGTGAGTTCAGCAGACATCCAGAGTGAAGACGACCAGGGAGGTGAGATGGAGTGTGAAGAGGACCCTCTGAACTGGCAGAGTCTGGTGAGCCGAGGCGTCCTGGCAAGCTTAACGCCGCAGGAGATCAAACGGCAGGAAGTCATCAATGGTGAGTCGCCAACGTTTCACGATTGTCAAACATACACACAGTATTTTCCCTCTTATACGTCTGCGTCTGTCCGCCCTCAGAGCTCTTCTACACTGAGCGTGCACACCTGCGGATGCTGAAGGTGTTGGACTGTGTTTTCTACCAGAGGTTGAACAGAGACGCTATCCTCCCCCCAGAAGACATCAAACACATCTTTACTAACCTGGAGGAAATCATTCAGCTGCATGGTAACGTCATCCACACACACTTACTACCCTCCGTGCCACAGAGGGACGAGCGCGAATCATAGAATTATTGTTGCTGCATGTTTTTCTCCCTTCCTGACTTTTCCAGTTATATATCTGTAAATGTATATAAACTTGATTCTCTCTGATGTTCCCAAGATTTTACATTCATCTACCCTGATTCAGGTGTATATTTACTATTATGTTTTCATTACAAGCTGCATAATTTCTTCCTTTTTACAGTGTATGATGTCTAATACTGAATACAGGAGGGATTTAGGTTACCAGGTTATTTACCTGAGCCACGGGGTTTGTTTTAAAGTTCTACGACTTCAATAGTTCAGCTAAAACTGGGAAAAAAAGAATTGACATATTTAGTTTGTCACCCTGAACTTCATTATAAGAAGAATGTTGGAATCTGAAACTGAAACAAGAATGGGAAAGCTGCACTCTCATAGCAGATGAAATAATTAATTTGAACTTACAAAGAGCCAGGTTGTTCAGCAGTGCTAAAATGTTTTCTATTGTAATTTTTATCCTGTAATTCTTTTGTTTGTGCTTGTTAGTTTTCAAATATGTGGACATGTGTGACTATATTTCTGTGCTCTGAGAGTTTGAAACACTTATCCTAGTTGGTATAAATGTCAGTCAGGTGACTGTAGAAGAAGGAAGCAGTTTGCATTGATCTTTATAATTTGAAATAAGTGATCGCATCTGAGTTATGAGTTTGCTGTCTGGCTGCATGCCAGTGACTTTTACACCCTTTTACACCTTGAATTATCATGCGATCTGAGTCTGGATGTCCTATCTTTATAAGACTTTACAAAAACACATGTTAATACAAGGCGTAAACACACGCAGAGCGCATTTTGATCTGATGCGGTTCGGATCGGCCAGACCACGTCTGGAGGTGGCAGTAGATAAAAGGCCATCCCTCGCAAAAAGTGATTTTAAAAATGAATGACACCCATACATGGCATCGCTTCCCTTGACCTGGGAGGAGCCATGTTTGTTGACAAGTCCCCCAGCCACATCTAGCTAATTTGCATATTGACATACAATCACAATGCGAACACGATTGTGATAACATGAATGCTTATTAATAGCAGGTGTGAATGCAAAAAGCCTGTGGAATCAGAGCCCATTATCCAGATAATGTGTCCAGATACAGCATAATAATATCAGGTGTAAATGGCCCCATTATGTACAGCTCCATCACATGTGCAGGCAAGCTGGATCCTGTCAGAGCTCGCCTGAATGGCCACATAAGACAGGATCAGGCTCTAATTACAAAAGTATAGCTTGTATGATCTTACTGTTTTCCCTGGGAAATGTTGAGATAAAAACCTCTCACACAAGTTAATGTGTATGTATTAATATAACCTGCTGCCAAAGATTATGAGGCTATTGCCACTGAACTTTCTGTGACTCTTGTCTGAGTATTACACTATAAAGTTTTGTGGTTGT
This sequence comes from Maccullochella peelii, assembly GCA_002120245.1. Classification (NCBI taxonomy): domain Eukaryota; kingdom Metazoa; phylum Chordata; class Actinopteri; order Centrarchiformes; family Percichthyidae; genus Maccullochella; species Maccullochella peelii. The sequence goes on along the minus strand of LKNJ01000176.1, from coordinate 141,425 downwards.
AATGATGTTTTTATAATTGTTGCTAAAGCACATTATTTCTTGTTGTCAAAGGATACATGATTTATTACTGATAAGAAAAAATAAAACATGTCTAAAAGCTATAAACACTGCAAAACATGAAGAGCAGCTATCTGAATTGTCAGTAACAACAACAGCGTGATAGTTAATGTTTTGTCTCGCTTTGCTTCACAGTTTCTGTAACGGAGCAAATGACCGCAATCAGGAAGAGGAGTGAGACATCGGTGATCGGTCAGATCGCAGATGATCTCCTGGCGTGGGTAAGACCAGTTTCAATTCATGCAGGAGGCAGATTAAACGCTTGAGCACTGGGTGTAGTGAGATGTTGGCACAAAAAACTGTAAATGAGCCAAAGTTTGGCTAAAATCCTAATTTTCATGAGGCCAGAATAAAGGCCTGTGTCTTACTATAATACGTAATATTCAAAGAAGGGCCTGGTTCTCTCTGCAGTTGAGGTCAATAATCCACTGGGATTATGTGTAAAAAAAATGAAATAAATAATATTAATAACACACCGTTAAAAAGGCCAAATACTATTTTTATACACACTGTATGTTTCTCAGTTCAAAACTATATCAATAGGAATTTATTAAGGGGCTATAACATCATATTGTGAGATTGTTCTAATTTACTGATGTTTAAAGGTTGCACTTTAAATGAAATCAAATACATGATCTACAGTGGACATGTAAGGTGACGTAACAATCAATATTTATAGCGTTGCATGCATTTGCTCTGGGTCAAAACATTGGTAACATTAGTAAATATACTGTGTGTTTGTGTGTTGATTCCAGTTCAGCGGGGAGGAAGAGGAGAAGATAAAAAGAGCCGTGGGAACTTTCTGTAGCAACCAGCCGTCTGCACTGGAGCTCATCAAGAGCAGGCAGAAGAAAGACCAGAGGTTCACGTTATTCATGCAGGTCAGCGGAATAAACCACAGTCTACTGCCAGGAAGGGACACTTGGATGTGATGCAGTGAACGGATTTTAATAAAGAGGAAGTCGACATCTCTACCTTCGCTCATCAAAGTTGTTTGAATTCTTCCATTCAGGAAAAAAAGTTTTTTTAATTAGAGAAATTGTTCATTTGTTCATGAGGTGCAGAAATTAGTTGTGTAACGAGAGAGAAAGTTTGTAGTAGATAGCAGATAGTTTGACAACATAATCTTAACTGAAAGTCCACTTATAAGGTCTCCGTCTGCAGATGGAGACTGTGAGATGTGGTTGAAAGTGGACCTTGAGTGAAGTTTTTTTTTTTTTTGTCAAGAACAAAGTTTTAATTGTGTTCCATTATAATACATAAAGGGGAATTATAAAATAACTGATATCATCGCCGTGAATGAATTTTGAAAATGGTTATAGTGAGTTTTTTAAAATGTTATATCTATGTTAATATGTAATGTTATTATAATTGTATATTCATGTGTTGAATCACCTGCGGTCAACACATAAGGAGCTTCTATAGGCACGTTTAGAATATATGTAAGGCTCACCGTGGTCAAAATGGTTTTTACAGATTTCCACCAAAAAATATCTAATTAAAAAATTTTTTTTGAAGTTTATTTCCACTCATACGTTATCTCCTCAAACACAGTTAAACTCCAGTGTCTGCACTGCAAATGGTATTTTTGTATTACTTATGTTTTAAAATCATATTCTTTTGTGTTTTTTTCATCCAGTTTGGTTTTAGAAAATTAAAAACAGAAGATAACAAGCTGTAATCATATGTTAGATCTGTTTATTACAGAGGTTTTGGATGTTGATCCTCCTTATTTCTCCTTATTGTCATTGTTCAGGAAGCTGAGAGCAACCGTCTGTGCCGCAGGCTGCAGCTTAAAGACATCATTCCTGTAGAGATGCAGAGAGTGACCAAGTACCCACTCCTACTGGACAACATCGCCAAGTACACAGGTATAAACTGCACAGGTGTAAAGATGCCTTTCTGGTGCCTTTTCTTGGTAATGGAGTGAATTATTCACCAAGGAGAACGACAGAGTTTTGGTTGGAGGTCAAGCAGCTGTTGGTTGTGTTTGTTTATCTTCCCACAGAAGATGGTGAGGAGAGGGAAAAGGTGAAGAAAGCTGGAGAATGTTGCAAAAAGATCCTCAACCACGTCAACCAGGCTGTCAAAGAGGCTGAGAACAAACAGGTACAGACATTTGAATCGGTTAGGGTTAACGCAATATTTAAGTTTACACTGGAGGATTTGGGATTTTTAAAAATGTATTAAAAGCAGCTTAACACCAGCTAAAAACATTTTTCCAGGGGTTGAAAAGCATTTAACGAGTTGTGTTCTTTCTCCACAGAGGCTAGAGGAGTATCAGAGAAGGTTAGACCTCTCGTCTCTCAAACAGAGTGAAAACCCCATGATCCTGGAGCTGAAGGTAAGAAACTAGTTCTCATCCCTGATTCTCTGAACATATAGGGTAATGAGCTCAATGTAAAGTCCTTCTCTTGTGCATTAAATTAAACAAAAGTTGTAAATGCAAGTCTGACACATTATAGTCCCTTTTTTGAACACTATCTAGTTATGGGAGATGGCGAGATGTTGAGGTTATTAATGAAGCTGCTATTTTTATTGAAAGTTGTTTCTTGTCCTGCAGAATTTGGACCTGACCAAGAGGAAGATGGTGCATGAGGGACCGCTCTCCTGGAAAGTCAATAAAGACAAGGCAATTGGTACATACACACACCAGTATATGAGAATAACATAAAAGAAAATACAGTCTAAACGTTCCACCAGTGGATGAGTTGTGTATTTACAGCAGTTCCCTCATATATACAGTATATACACACACATATAGTTTTATCATCACCAGTGTCTTCCTTTCAGAGCTGTACACGATCCTCCTGGAGGACATTCTGGTTTTACTGCAGAAACAGGACGAGCGACTGGTCCTCAAATTCCACGGCAAGAATCTGGCCAGTGCCGTCGACACCAAACACATCTTCAGCCCCATCATCAAACTCAACACTGTCTTGGTTCGTCCGGTAGCAACTGGTGAGAACAACACTCACTCCAAAATATTTTCGGTTTTGCATTTTGTTTTGCACTGAATCTTTATGGATTAGTGAGTCAGTCCTCGGTAGCAGCACTAGCGGCATGACAGTGTCAGTTGGTCCACCACGTTGGTCCAGACTAAAATATCTCATCAGGTATCGGATGGATTTACAGGAAATTTTGTACCAAAATGTGTGGTCCCCAGAGGATGAATCCCAAGGGTTTTGGTGATTCCCTAAAACCCGGTGCCACCATGAGGTTCACAGTTATATTTTGAGTGAGATATCTTAACAACTATTGCAGTGAAATTCGCCTCAAATATTCAGTGTCCCCAGAAGATGAATTTTAGTCACTTTGGTGATACCCTGACTTTTAATCTAGTGCCAGCAAGTGAAAGTTTTACAGAGACTTTTCATCTATCGCCACCATGTGGTTTTGAGTGAAATTGGGTGGATTGCCATGAAATTTGGTGCACACATTCATGCTCCCAACAGGATGAACTGTAATAACATTTGTTACCCCTTAACATATCGTCTAGTGCAAAATTTTATTTTATCCAACGCTTTTCTTTTATGTCCAAATACCTGCAAAACTAATGATGTTCCCATCAGCCGCAGCTGTACTTTGTGTTTGGCGCAAATTAGCAAATGTTAGCATGCTATCACACTAAACTAAGATGGTGAACTTGGCAAAACATACCTGCTAAACACCAGCACATTAGCATTGATATTGTGTGGATGCTAGCATGTTGATATGAGCATTTAGCTCAATGCACTGCTGTGCCTAAGTACAGCCTCACAGAGCTGCTAGTGTGGCTCTTAGTCTTGTGCTTTCTCACTGTGCTTAGTTTGTGTTCATTAATTCCTTTGTATACAGAGGATATTAGGTATTCTGTATGTATATGGAACTGTCATGTAATAGGTATTATCATTGTTTGCATTTTTGTCCTCATCAGACAACAAGTCTTTCTTCGTGCTGTCCATGTCGGAAAACGGGGCTCAGATCTATGAGCTGATGGCTCAGACGGTGTCCGATCAGAGGACGTAAGTCTCGCACCACAAACAAACATGGCTTCGTGTCATCCGTTTCCTCCGTCTCACCCTGCTGTATCACCTCCATTCATCCAGGTGGCAGTGTCTGATCACGCAATATGCTGACGCCATGAAGGCCAAACCTCACAACAGAGACACGCCTCCAGCTCAGACTGAGTGAGTCCACTAACGCAGCCACTTACTCACTTATATTGTTAGAATTGCATATTTTTCATTGTGTCTAATGTGAGTGTATTTCAGTGCTGAGCGGGACGCTATAGAGATCATCAATACCCAATCGCCCAAGGCGAGCAAAGATCCTAACGGCACATCAAGTGGAAGCATCCATTCTTCAGGTATTGTAGCTGTGGCTGAATGAAGTGTTGAAACATTTAGCTTATTAATCAATGAACAATTGACAACAATTTTGATCATCGTTAAAGTGATTCATCAAGCAAAAATGCTGCATTCACTGGTTCCAGCTTCACAGTTCTCTGTTTCGTATCATTTTAAACTGAATATCTTTGAGTTTTGGAGAAAATGAGCAAGACGTCACCTTAAATTGTGATGTGCATTATTTTTTACTATTTTCTGACAAACACAAACTAAGTGTGATTCTGTCAATCTGTTTATAGACTAAATAGTCAATTAATTGAAAAGTATAATGAAAAAATAATGAATTTAATCATTAAAATAATCATTAGTTGCAACCGTAGTCCATTGAGTCAATGTTTGGTGTCCATCAAGATGTATTTCTCTCTTTTTGAATTTGAAGGTGACATACCTCATAGCTTGAATTGTTTTACACCAAGTATTTAACATTTTACATTAGATTAAAAACTACAGTTTAAATATGTTGTTTTAAAATGTGTTTTCCGATGCACACTATCACCCTTTGAATCCAAATCTCAATGCGTCCCAGATAAAGATGCCGCCTCTTCTCCAGACATTCAAGCTCCACCGAGTATGAACCCGTTTGATGGCATGAAATCGGAAGATGAGGAAGAAGAGCTGGCTTTAGCAGACAGACAGGAGGAGGAAGAGGAGGAGGATGATGATGATGAAGAGGTGGATGAAGCAGAACTAGAGGCTTTTCTGGACGGGCAGCTGGCAGACAGACTGCCCTTCCTGCAGGAAGGGTCACGTCAGGGCATCGCCTTTGAAAACCAAGAGCACAACGCATTCGCTATACCCTCCTCCAAAGGTGAAGAGGCCCTCAGGACATGTAAGTTTCACGTTAAAGGGTCAGTTCACCCAAAGTACAACAACATATTTTCTCACTTACAGATTGTTTTGGTTTTATCTGCCTAGTTTCTGAGATATCTGTCTCAATAGTATTCTTGTAAAAGCCGATGAGATGACATGTACTTTAGAAATGAACACACTTTTCTTTGTTCTAGTGGCGATGCTGAAGCAGACTCTTTTCAACCACATGATAAGCAGAGAGGCAGAGGAGGAGACAGAGGAGAACAAGCAGAGTGGGGCCCTTGGGTGTCAGCTGAGTGCCTTTTTGCCTGGGAGCCCTGAGGGGCCCTCTGCTGCGAGTGGTGAGAGCCGAGCGTCTGCAAGCTCACAGAGAGACATCCCCCAGCTCCCTTCAGGACACTCGGGGCTGTCTGAGACAACTGAACGCAACGGTGAGGGAATCGTAGCATACGTTTTTTTATACTGGAGGATTAAAGGAATTACGCTTATTAACTTTCTGCCAGAGAATTAGATGAGAATATTGATACCACGCTAATATCTGTCTGTTAAACATAAGGTTACAGCCAGCAGCGGATTAGCTTAGTTTAGCATTAAGACTGAAAACAGCTAGCGGCAACTTGACCTTTGTACATTTCTCTTGTTGTATGGATTAAACAAACAAGGTATGACGTATTAATTCATAAGCTTTAGAGGTGCTGATAGGAGGATTTTGTAACCGTTGGACAGAACCAGGCTAGCTGTTTCCCCCTGTTTCAAGTCTTTGTGCTAAGCTAACAGTCTGCTGGCTGTAACTTCATACTTATCGGACAGATATGAGACAGTGGTATCAATCTAAAGTGTATTTTCTATTTCCTTAAGAATTTTGTTAATAATAAACAAAAAATATTGTTGACCCCTTCCACCTGCTCTGCTTCTCCATCCAGGTGGTTTTGTGGTTCTGGATTTCGGTGCAGGCTCCGAGGAGAACAGCACTGATGATGATGGGGGAGCAGGATGTGACGTGGGGATCGACATGAGGAAACTGCTGTCCTCCTCCTCGCAGACAGAGGGCGGCGGCGGCCCCAACCTCAGCAGGCAGCTTATGACCCACCTGCGCCTCCTAAAGGCCGACCTGCAGTATCTGAAGGTACTGCACACTGAACTGACAGCCTGTCTTCGTAAGCACACACACACACACACACAGAGTGTTGTGGACAGTCACAAACCCAACAAGGGGGAAATCCTCGCTGGACGTAGTCGACCCTGGTGTCAAACTTATTGCAGATGGTCTGATGATGAATGAGATCAGTGATGCTGGTAGACCAGACCAGATGAGGATGTATTTCCTCATCTGGTCTGGTTGTATTTCCTCATCTGGTCAGAAGCTAAACTGCCTGTTACTAATAACCTACCTAAGATAAAGGCCTGTAGTTTCACAGCGATGAACTGACGGAAACTGCCCGATAATGCCGAGTCTCTCCACTACATAACATTTTTTCTTTTTTGCCTCACTCGTCTTTTGCGCCACATTTTGTTTGTTTAGCTGTGTCTTTGCCTGATCTGTCGACCACAGTGAGTTTAGTTGTGGTGATCTGCTTCCAGGAGGTGGAGATGAAGTACAACGAGCTGCGACAAACACACAGCGACCCGGCTACTGACTCAGATGACAACAATGGTGTGTATCAATCAACCATCAACTGATGTTCATCCACTTCACATTCACGTCAATCTTTTGTACATTTGCAGTGAAGCTGAAACGCTCTGTTGATGTTTTTCAGATGGGATTCAGTCATGAAAGACTTCCTGCTCTCTCTGTCGTATGAGGATGATTACTGTCTTCTGGATGAATCTTCAACCATTAATGGAGACTTGATGTCTGATCTCCCACTTCAGGCTTGTATCAGTGGTAGACGTTATCATCATTATTAGGAATGTTCCACGATAAACTCAAAATCCCTCTTCGGAGGAGACGCTGTGGATGTTCCTGAGGACAATTCAGACGCTTTTTGCTATAATCATAATCGACTAAATCAAATAAATTATCTTAAACACTGGAGATATGAAGTGGAACAGGGCACAGTCAAGTGTGTGAAGTCACACAGATGTACAGCAGAGAAGCATTAAGAAATGAAAAGAGACTTGAAGACTGTGGCAGTGACCAGGACGATTCGCTGAGGATCAAGAAGGCAGATTGTCTTGTTCACTCACTGCTGTAAGCTTGATATAAAAGTCTGTAATAAGAAATAAGATAAAACCTCTACTGTACATATTCAGACTGGCAGGCCACATAGTATAACATGCTTAAAGATAGACTCCCTTATTTCGTAACTGAAAAGCAACCTTTTCAATTACGAAATTTCCTCTGATTATGTTTTTCACAAAACATTCACAGAAATCGTGCAAGAGGCTGTAACATCCACTCCTACCATCCCCAAAGGTCTCCAAAAGTATTTTTATGTTTTATGTTGTATGTCTTTAGCCTAGCTTATCACAAAACTGGAACTGAGGAGGAACAACCAGCCTGACTATGTCAACAACAAAACAAACACACCTACCAGCACCTCTAAAGTTCACTAGTTAATATGTTGTATCTTGTTTGTTTTGTAAACAGAAATTTAATGATTTTAGGGGGATTCATTTTCTGGAACTATTTTCTTGACGGGTGTAGTGACTGTCTACAGTCTTGTTGTCACAGTGTGGTTGCCAGGTTTGGTACTATTATGCCTGTATAGAGACCAAAACCTGCGCTCACCTTTCGTATATGGCAGTCCACGCTATAGCTGGAGGCTTTGCACAGAATGAATAAACTAGAAATAGTTCCAGCACGGAACTCCCACTAAAACCACCGAATGGTTTTTACATGTATGTTTCTGTAAGTATTGTTGTTCATTAGCGAGCTTTAGATGTGTTTGTAGGTGTATTCTTGAACTTTGAACAGGGCCGGGCTAGCTGTTTCCCCCTGCTTCCAGTCTTTATGCTAAGCTAGGCTAACCATGTCCGGAATCCAGCTCTGTACTTAACGCACAGACGTGAGGGTGATATCGATCTTCTCGTCTCACTCTCGGAAAGAAAGCAAATAAGCATATTTCTCAAAATTGCAAATTTGTTCAGGATTCCTTCAAGCACATGAATTATGCCACTTAAAAATAGTTTCATTTGAACATAATTTATTCAGGGACTGGCCACAAATTTCCAACAAAAAATTGTGCTGTTTGCAAAGCTAAACCCTTTGGCAGTTCCAGTGCTGTTTTTTTACTGGTCGTCTTTTTGGTTTGAATGTCCGAGCAAATAGCATGAAAATGAAATGCTGTTTAGCAGCTGAATTTAAATTCCCAGATTTGAACATTTCCTGAATGTAGCATAATATAGCAATCAAACAAACCTGGATTTCGGATCACTGCCAAAATCTAATCAATTCTGTCTATACTTAACTAAATATCAGCCAAATTTATAATGCATAAATTAACAAACCATACAGAAGGATGAACAGACAGATGGAGGTAAACACAGAACCTCCTTGACATGTTTGTTTTAAATATCTACATTGTTCAAATGGAGTTTGGCACCAAGGTGAGAAATCACCAGCGCTTACTGATGAATGCACATAGAAATACTGTGCAATCTTTATTAAAATGAGCCCTCTGTCCACCTGGTAGGTAGAATGGCAAAAAGCTGCAGCTATAAAAAGAATGATTCACTTTGTGTGTAACTGCTGGTGTTTTTCTGATGCTGAATGCATCTAAGAGCACAATACACCATAAAATGCTGTAGATACTATAAGGTTTGCAGAACGTGTGCACATGTGAATTTATTGAATTGAACTTTATTTTCCATTTGTATTCCAGACATTTTTTCCTCTTACTTCCACTGGCCTACATGAAAGTGTGCACAGTGAGGTGACTGACTAACCTGAGTGCAGTTTTTCACTCATCAAACGCTAAAAGCTATGTTAAAAGTTATTCCCCTAAAATATCGCGAGGAGGTTTTGTCCAGGATCATTTCAGTTTCTGCAGCAGGCTACTCCTAAAATCCATCGTCGGCTTGTAACACCAGTCTGTTATATGTTTCATCTCTCCAGCTCTTTGCCATATGCATCCCTTTAGGCACAAGCTACAAAGGTTCACTCATTAAATCTCTGCACTTCACTTTAATGGTTGGACTGAAAAGACTCAAATATTCACTGTCCACAAGACTGCACAGATTATACACATTAGGGCTTTTGATTTTTGGAGGAAAAATATGAAACATGAAAAAGAAACAAACAAACCTGAAAAGAATATAAAGACAAAAGGATTGTTACGGACTTTTTTCAATGTAAAGGAATATAATGTACAATTATGACTGTATATCAAAGGTTTTGTGTGTTGTTTTTGTTTTTTTACACCATGCAATCATGTAATGTTTTAACACAAACTACTTAAAAAGAGGTTAAAGTATCCATGCAGCATTAATCTCGTATAAATGTTCTATTCAAAATGTTCTATTTTATTACACTGTAGTTAGTACACATGTTTGTGGGCTCCACCTGTAGCTGGGACACGTCCAAGAGTAGCATTAAAGGAACAGTAAACATCTGTTCCTTTAAAAGGTATCTGCAGGTCTTGAAAGTCTTAAAAAGCTTGCGAAAGTCTTGAATATCTTTTCTTGCCTGTCTGCAGTAATGTCAGTTATAGAATGTTTTTGTATCTGATTGCAGGCTGAGTTATACGTTATACATCCAAAAACTAAAAGTGGGATTTTTGCGACAGTGGATTATGCTGCAGGAGTTTGTTTCAGTCAGAACCATCAGAGCTGCAACACTGTCGCTACTGCTAGCCACAGTAGCTGGGACACCTTTCAACTTATAATGGGCAAGTGTTGATTTAACAAAACTGAGATTAATTTAAATATTATGATATATATTATCATTTTTAACTGGTTAATCTATCCATTCATCCTGGAAACTCCTTTAAAAAAGTGATGGGATAATAACTAATTCCTAAAACAGCTGGACACTAGTTTTTAGCAAACGTTACTCAAAAAGGTGTAAATTGTGCATTTGTTGGGGACTATTTTCAGCTGTGGATTAATACACATTTCATGCTCTAGTGCAGTGGTTCCCAACCTGGGGATCAGGGTCGTGAGATGACAAGATGGCAAAGAAGAACAAAAACATCCAGATGTGGCAGCTGTGGACAGAATGAAAGTCAGTGACTAATTAAGTAACAAACTGCGACATTTACTTACTTATTTTATTTTTTCACAAAAGCTTTATTTTGACATATAAACTATTTTACTGCTTTCATAGAATGTCAGTTCACATTTCAGTTTGTAACGGGAATCATCCATTACGCAATTATGACAAAATATGTTGCAGCTGAAAACATGTAAAATATAAGTGAACTCTGGTTTGGTGGATTGAGGTAAAGTTAAAAATATGGCTGATAGCTTCAAGAAAAGATGATAAATGTCTTTTCTTGCTATAGCAGACCTGGCATAACTACATTATGGCAGCGGCATCAATCACACAGGTTGACACACAATCATACATCCCTCATACCTCAACACTGTTTCACAGATTACTTAAAGGCCGTAGGCAGTATTTTTTTGGCGTCATTGGGCAAAAATGCCATAATAACCGTTCAGCATATTGTAATTCAAGTGGTCTGAGAGAAAACCTCTACTTCTGCCCCTCGTCTTGTTTTCAGGCTTCAGAAAATCTATCCCGTGACGCGAGGCTTTGGCCAATCACGTAGCGTTTCCATCCACCAGTTTTTATGCACATTTTCAATTTGCGCATAAAAAAAAGTGGAAAGTGGAAACACTGAAGATTAAAAATAAACCTCAAAATATCGCAAAAAACGTTTTTTACGCTTGACTGAGGTGGAAAAGTTTGTGTATCGATAAAAGCAAAATGCGACAAAGTGCATAGGAAACAGACTTAGCGAATTAATCATGACGTATATGAATCATGTGACTTAAACATCACTCACGCTTCCAGTGAAAAGACGAAAACATCTGTGTGGATCAATGAGGATCATGTTTTCAGCATTTTTTTCCATCATTTGAGGTTTGACTGGAGCTCTTTTAAATTAAGTCATCTAATTGTGTCCTCTTCTTCTGCAGTGGTTTAATGGCGCCTGACTGGAGAATTAGCGCCACCTACTGCTTATCTCAATAAACCAACTTCTAATATACGCATAACGGTAGTGGATGGAAACGTGCATGAATTTGTCGGTAATTTCTTGTGTCGGTTTTCTGAAAATTCAGTTTAAAATTTGTGCTACATTTGGATAGAAACCTGGTGACAGCGAGCCACCGTGCACATCACCAAGACCTTGAAACTGAAGCAGCTAAATGGAATTCAGCCATCGTTAAATTTATTATTTACACCTGTGCTTTTCCTACTCTGACATGTCAAAATGTCTACTGTGAAAAAGGCCTATTGTTAGAGATCATAGCTGCGTCCCAAATCCATACTACATACTAATTCTATACAGTATATACTTCATAGTAATTGTCATAGTATACTGTTTGAGCATATTTTACCATTTTGTACAAACAGGTTACAACTGTCATGTCAAACGTCAATCAAGCTGCAACTTTGAACTTCACAAATACACAGATAGTGTTTTGTTTTTGTTGTTTTTTTTTCAGCTGTGAGCAGCTCTTCTATTTCCTATTTGCATTGCATTGTGGGAGAATAGTGTGCATCATCAGCACTCTCAAAAAAACTACCGTATTTACAGAAGTATACAAACTCAGAACCTGCTTAGAATCAGTATGTAGTATGGACATGGAGTAAACATGGGGGTTGAAAGAAATTTGCTTTGACCAGGCAGGGAGGGTCTATTGAAAGGAGCTGTCGAGTTGCATTATGGGAAATGTAGGCTCCAGTGTTTTTACAGCTCGACCTCGAAACTAGGGTCTGAAAGTCTCTGTTGCTTCCATTTCGACCGTTCTTTTATTAATCTGTTTCCCGGAAGTCAATCAACTTTATGAAAGCGTAATACTTAAGCTAGCGTTGGAGTGCTCCTTTAAAATGGTTCATCTTCCTTGGCTGTGATCTGGAGAAGTTTTTGGGTTTTGAAGACTTTTGGAAGTCCAGAAGCAGCCTTTATATTGGCAGGGATTTTGAAAACACCCCATTGGGCCTCTGGCTGTAAAATACATGTTCCCTACAGAGTAGCTATTGATTTTCAGTTTCAGAAAGCCCATCGTGTCTCCACCCATTGCATTCAAAGTAGAATCTTTTTTCTGTTTCGTGCCGTAAAGCAATCCTATGTAAGCAAGCTTACGTACAGCACACATGCTTTGTAAGCCTTTGTCCCTGCAAGAATTGTGAGTTTAACTATCTTTAAGATGAATTCCTTCAGTCACTCTTGTCTGAAAGTCCATCCAGTTTTTGTGCGTTGACTTCTTTGAGCTTGTGTTTCTCTAGCCACCTTTTATACTTAGCCCTACTTTTCTTGTAGCCAAATCTGGCTATGTCCACCATGAACACCCAGGCCAGTCCGTACATAGCCACGCCACCAAGCTTCATTATCAGCGTGGTCCTGGGAGAGGTGAGCTCGCAGTAAAACATCACCGTGCCGACTCCCACGCGCACGGTGGCGAACAGTAAAATAAAAAGCAGGTCCACCGCGTCGCCCAGCAGGCTGTCGTACAGGCCCAGCTCGCGGAGGAACCAGCGGGTCTGCAGCAGGGGGTTGGTGATCTCGCTGCCGAAGATAACTCCACAGGTCTCACAGCCTGACACTCCCATGAACAGAGCCAGCAGGATGCCCATGATGCTCGCAGCGTGGTGCGCCAGCATGACAGGACCCTCGGTGCGGTTGCACACACACCAGCCCATATCGAAGAAGAAGTAGCCGAGGCAGACGGCCAGGGCGAAGGTCTGGAGGTCAGTGTTTTCTGTACCTGGGGAAAGATAGGAACAGGGTTGTGCCATAAAGCAATTTCCTTTTGTGTTGTAAAGCTATTCATCCATCCCAGTGGCATGTAGTTTAAGAGTGTGTAAAACAAGAGTAATGGTCTTGTTTTATGGTATTTATACTAACAACCCAAAATTGCTATAATATTGCTCCTTTAAGTGTACAGTAGGTCAATGAAGAACTCCACAAAGAGAAATGTACAAATAAATGTTAACTAGTCTCATTCTCTGATATGTAAACTGTACTTTTGTCAAGTACTCAGATCTGTTACTTAAGTAAAAGTAGCAATACTACAGTGTAGAAATACTTTAGTACAAGTAATCAAAAGTCCTGCATTCAAATAAAAAGTACTCATTATGCAGAATGGCTCATTTCAGAATAATGCATATTATTATTATTATTATTATTATTATTGGATTATAAATATTGATAGATTAATGTATGTATCACTTTAATCTTGCAGCTGGTAAAGGTGGTAAATTAATATACTGCCAGGTCACTGAATCTATAATAATACATCACCATTTATTAGCTGATCATATTTTGTATGAATAATCTAAATCTAAATAGTAGTAACTAGTAACTAAATTTATGAAATAAATATAGTGGAGTAAAAATACTTCAGTAAATGTACTTAGTTACATTCCACCACTGGTTGCTTATAGGTTAAATGAGTGTAATCCATTTAGACAAACACAAATAGTGCCTTGGCAGTTATTATTTAACCTAAAACAACTAACAATTTTTATTTATAGCCCTTTCAGAGCACTTTACAATCAAAGGAGACAGAAACATGATCTCACAGTCTGACTAATTACATTTTGTGTCTTAATTTCTAATATATTTCCGATCTGCATTAAAAAACAATGTATTTAGATATATTTTAAGCTGTGTTTACAGACTCCAAGTCACGTTACTGTGGCATTCAAACAGTTTTTGTGTATATTGCTCATAATACCACAGACCTGCATGTGTGAGGGGCCAGGGTCCGTCTACGAAGACCACATACGCTGTGAGCAGCACTATGAGGACCCCGTGGGACAAAGTGACCAGCCGACAGTTCCACTCGGGCCCCCGCTGAGCGAAGGTACAGCAGAACAATAAGTAGAGACCGAACCAGCCAATCAGGCTGCAGATCACCTCCAGCACTGGCATGGCTGTCTGTATGGGACGATTGGATTCATTTCACCATCATATCATCGGCTAAATAAGTGCTTTCACTTCATTGTGTCAGTTTAAATGTCGTGTGTGTTCAATTTGAATATATTTTATAATCAAAAATAAGGAGGTTATAGGTTTTTAGATGACATTACACAAGAAAAGAGGCCCTTAAACAACATTTTTAGGTCGTCACCAAATGTAGAATAACTTTAATTATTGGATTGACTTTACTCTGTACTATTGGGTTGTTTTTAGTTTGTTATATTACTGTTGAGTTATTTACCCAAACTTAAATACGGCTATATATATTTATATTTACCCAGAGTTAGACACAAGGAGCTCAAGTTTTACCCTAAAACTGTCACAAATGAATTGTATAAAACAATATGCATATGATATTTAAAACTGCAAAGGAAACACCTCCCCATTTAACATTTTTAAGTGATATATAAACATGTAATAAATGGTTTATAACATGCTATAATGTAGTTGTAAGCAGATATTAGTGACTGCTTATTAATGCTAAATAGAGGGGTTAAAATAAAGTGATACCCAGTTTGTAGCAAATAGTTTAAAAAGAGCCAGAGTCTGTAACCAAATCATATTTTAGTTTCTGATAAATACAGCAACAATAATATAAAAAACACTCTTGAGGTGTCGTCTTGAGTGATTTTCTTTCAATGGGTGTTGGGTAATGTTAATACAATGTTTAATTAGTGCTATACTGACCCAAATTGGGTCAGTTTTACCCCTGTGACTTTCTTTTTAGTCTATTACAAAAGATTTACCTTTAGCTCCTCTCAGTTGTACTCAGATTCAGGATACAGGTAGAAAATGAAAATGAGCTTCGGCCTCCATCGCTGTTTACGTTCCATAAAAGGCATAAAGGCTCCACCAAAGTGCCCCGAAGCTCAGCACAGTTCAAACGGACACATGTTCACTCTGTCAAGATGACAGAAATGCCATGTGCAGGCTACTATCGACAGTTAGTGGATCCTTTATCCCTTCCCCCTGGATCTCAGACTTGATCCTCTTAACGGATTACAGTCTCTACGTCTCTGCAGATACCTGCTTTTAGACGGGACGGGTGATATGAGGCTGCAGCTGTATCACACTAAAGTAAAACTAAACTGAAGTTTGCTCGTATAACACCCTGTCCAACACAAGCCCAAAATCCTCCTTTTGATTTACGAGGCTTTCCTTCCTACATCTCCAGTCTTATTACTCCATCATATCCTTTATGTCCTCTTGATGCTGGTTATTTTACTGCTCCTGGATTTGATGAGGATGAAATGCAGAAGACATTGCACAGGAGGGAAAGACAAATAAGGCCTAGAGCTATTTTGTCCCTCCAAGAAATCGAAATGCAGCTATAGAAACATATTGTGTGCTAGTTGAACGTGAGGTAAAAACAACCAGAATAACCTTCCAAGAAAGTGAATGGAGCGTGGCGTACTGGAGAAGAGTGGTGCGATGTGTTTTAATTTTGACGGACTTGCGTAAACCAAATGAACACCATATGAACATGAAGACCTTTCAAACAGTAAAAAAAAAAAAAATGATTACATACATAGATGATGGGGGACTAAGGATTACATGGATGCAGACATGGAGCTCTCCTCACACTTCACTTAAGGTGAACAAAGATCCTGGATCAGTGTACCCCCCCCGTAGACACTACCATGACACCTAAAGGCCTCTAGGAAGCAGACAGGCTGTGAGGAAATAAATGAATCAATCCATATGTGACTGAGGTATATGGGGGCACAGCAACAATTGAATCTATGCAGTGAATTAAATCTACGCAGTGTACATACAGGTAAGACGCTTTCACATGTGACTCTGACTGTTAATAAACTGTGAAGCGATGGTCAGGTCCTGCAGCATTAACCCACTTCCAGAGGCGCTCTAATCTGACACAAGAGCAGATTATTAGAGTTATAATAATAGAGTTAAAGCAAGCACAGATATGATTTGGTCCATGCAGCTCCATAAAAATGTTTACATAATAGAAAACAGTCAATAACATGATGGAATTAATGCTTATGATGGGAACTAAGGGATAAGGACATTTCATGGTGCAGTCAGCTTTTACATTACATGCAGGGTGATGTTAACATGTTGAATAGATAAATACTGTACTTTACAGCCTCCACTACATGAAAACCACAAGAGCTGATAAAAGCTGTAGTCAAACGAAGGAAATCCTGCAATTTACAGAGTTCTGTCCAAATGAAGTTGCTTTAAATGGACAAGGAAGAAGGCAAGAAAATCCGCTTTATTGGCCAAGTATGTGTATGCGTACAAGGAATTTGACTCCGGTTTTAAGTTATCAGCATTTCTCACTATTTTCCAAACCAAACAATCAATCGATTAATGGGGAAAATAATCAGTAGATTGATCCATAATGAAAATAACCATTATTTGCAGTAAAAAAGTAAAATCCTGCTGAGTAATGATAATTAAATGATATAATATATAATAGTATAACAGCTACAGGGGACCTTTGTCTGTTTTCTTGTACTACTTAAAGTACATTTTATTTAGTAGGTAGGTCCAAAGTTGTTGTTACAACTCCGGTACAGTAGGTGGCGCAATGCTTTCCTAATGTGACTAAAATTTGCAATAAAACCCAGACTAGCTTTTCCTCTTCCTGGTTAGGTTAACTAAAGGTAAACAAACGCGCGATAATGACATTGAAATATATTTTTACCATTTCAGCTGGTTCACATCAGTTTCTGTACAGCACAAGTTAGTTCTTCAGCCTGTGGAACACATTATAAAACCCTGGTCTAACAGGAAGAAGCAAAGGTAAGTTCACCCGGGCTCAGTGGCTGCGTGTGGAAAAGCGGAGAGAACACGAGGTGAAACTCCGTTCATATTACTAATAATTTAATGCTGCCGTGAATATTGTCAAGCTTAATTTTTTAATAAAACATGTTATATTACCTTAAACAAATGATTTGGACCTGCTTTCTCATTCGGCATTAATCATACATACCTAACATCTCTTATTTTAGGATAATTATAACCTATATTCGTCGTTTCACGTGTTAGTCTGTTCATCGGCGTCAACCTGCGTTAGCTAACGTTAGCAGTTACTACGGGGCCCGCTGGTTTTGAGGTGGTGGACATTTAATTAAACTATAGAGCTGCTTAGAAGACCAGCATCATGCCGAATTTACCAGTATACCCTGACCATTCATCGAAGTCTTCAAAGCCTCCCAGTGTCGTATTTTTCATATTCAACCAGACTAAGGTAGCATTATTTCTCAGAATAAGTGAACCAAATTTGGCGCAGTCACATTTTCTCTCCATAACACAATATATACAGTTGTACGGTTGCAGCTTATTGACGCTGTCTATTAAAACTAAAGCTCAGATATTTTTTTTAAATATGTCTTAATGATTCGTCTATGCAGGTTCAACATTTCAACAAGTGGCACTATTTTGATGTGTAATTTCTGCAAAGGTAATGCAAGATGTTACCATTTGTCTGTTTTTACAATTTGTTTCACACTGATTTAACTTAATCTAATAGGAAACAATTGTAATATAGAGGCAATTAACAAGAAATAGTCAAATTTGTTCTGATATAGTTTAACTTAAATCATGAAAATAACCATCCATAAAATTAAATGTTTAAAATTAGCTTCTTATGTCATTGCTACAGAAACAATACTGTGAAAAAGCCTTTGATTTGTGGATTGTATATCTGTTATTGCTGAATCCGTTTTTAATATGAAAGTTACATTATATCCATCCATTGAAGTTTAACTGAACCAGTTGGATTATTTCTGCCTCCAAACCAAGACTCCAGCCTGTTAAACTAGCACCTGCTGCTCATTTCACTTATGTATCCCTGTCTTGTCTTTTTCTGCAGGATGGCTTTTCCACGTGTGCGACTGTGCACTCCACACATGAGCACAGGCCTTCGAGTCTGTGGTTATGCGACACTCAGTAAAGCATCCAGACCCCAGGAGAACAGCAGCACTGGTCCAGTTTTTCAGTATGTCGGCCAGCACAAAAAGCCCACCCACAAAGTGTTCGTATGGGGCTTTAGCTTCACCGGTGCTCTGGGTATCCCCAGCTTTGTGGTGCCGGACAGCGGCAGGAAGAAGCCCCGCAAATACCAGCTCACACCTTACCGGCTGGAGACGGCAGAGCAGGTGAAATCAGTATCGCTTTATTGAGCTTCATATGGAGCCTCACGGGTTTGCCTCTTGAGAATATACAGTGCATGTCAGTGATTATTGATATGTAGTGTAATTTCATTAAGATGTCAGCCACATGATGCATTTTAAATCAAATCAGTTGCACTGCTGCAGTAGTATTTTTTTGCTCTCCTCTCTAACTAATATGATTTCTTCAAAAAAATGATAATTTATTAGCAATACTGATACTTTTTAATCATTCACCAAGTACACAGTTTTGGTGCCATCATTATTGTAGTCAGCACAAATGATGCCTTAAGCTCCATATTTCACCCAGTAATAACTACAGCTCTATTTCCCTTTAATTATGGACCCTATGGAAAAGAAAACCATTATGAATGAGCTGTTATAACTTATTGTTAGAAGTGATTCTTTCTTGGCTAGTATGCCTACATATATATAAATATATAATAACATTAAATGTAATTATTTGGTAAGCCTGCTGGTGATGGAACGATGAGGTTAACTACAGAGGGGCAGTGCAAGTATTTATCATCTGAATGGGGCTCAGTTTTTAGAATTGATCTAATGTGCAGGACTTTATTGATAAGGATAACATTGCTCTTATTGTAAAACATATTGAAATCAGCCTGTTTGATGCATATTTGAGTTCTGGTTGAAAAAGGAGCCCAAGGTCTTCAATCTATTTTAGCACATGTGACTGTTAGTATGACAAGGTGTGTGGACGTAGTTTTTTATGAGTGAACTCTCTGGCTGCCCTTCTTCTGTTGTAGATCTCTTCTGCTGCTTGTGGTTACGGCTTCTCTCTCATCGCCTGCCCGACCAAAGATGTGATCAAGCTGTGGGGCATGGGCCTGAACAAGGACTCTCAGCTGGGCTTCCAACGCACGCAACACAGCCGCAGTAAGAGAAAAATGGACTTTTAATACAAAACAAGAAATGCTGCTGCCTTCCACTCTGCTTAACTTACTAATTATAAAGCTCCACTAAAACATCAATATTTTTACATTAACTATGGATCAAGTGATTATGTGTAACTGGGAAACCATAGAGAATAATCAGCAGCTCTATGGCGCGTTCGAGTGTCTTTTAGCGAGTTGTTTTGCACTTTACAGTCTTGTTCACGGTCATATTACAGGATAAAAGTAGACTGTTCGCACACTGGATTTTAGCTCCAAAAAACTTAATTAGCCTGAAAAAGGCAGCATGTTGACCCTATCAGGTCTTCATCAAGCAAATGGCCAACATGACAAAGAGCGAGGCATATATAGACACCAAACTGGTTACATCTTGCTGATGTTATTATATGTACAATTCATGATAGGACTTAATACATAATCAAGATAAAATACATTTATAGATGCCTGGAAAATCACAAAATAACTCATAGTATCACACAAAGTCTAAATTATTTGTTGTTAAGCAATTAAGCAAGTTACAGCATAACAAAACGATACAAGACAAATTTTTTTAAACACTGTTAAGATATTTTTTGTGATTTTCTTTGTTTTCCAGATGCTGATTTTGTATTTTGTCTTGATTATGTATCAGACTGTACATACATTTTGGCATGTTGGCCATTTTCTTGTTGAAGACCTGGTAGCGGCGAAACATTGCCTTTCAGTATTTGGGAGCTAAACTCCAGTGTGCGGACACTCTATCTGTTGTCCAGCACCTGGCATAAACATTAGATGGGATGTGTGCACAGCTACCTCGCTGTTTTAATATGGCACTGCATTCCACACTGTTTGACTGACAATGGAAAAGGCTTTTTGAGAATTACCACATGAATAGCATCAGTGCTGCATGTACCCTGCTTTACATCCGTACCTTTTCTGATGCCCTGCAGATCAGAGCTATGACTACGTGTTGGAGCCGTCCCCGGTGGCTCTGCCTCTTGTCGAGCCTCAGAAGACCAGAGTGGTCCAGGTTGCATGTGGCCGCGCTCACTCTCTGGTCCTCACCGACCAAGAGGGAGGTAAGACACTCGCACTTCCTGCACCAGCATGACGCCAAACCCACAGCCAGATGCTGTACACATTGTTCAACTTGTACAGAACGAACATCTGGCTAAACTTTGCTATAAATCACTAAAGACGTGTTCGTCACAGCCTGTGGGAAGAGGAAGAACACCTGGTATTGCGTTGTTACCAACCACCTGTCGCACTGTGTGTCCTTTTACATCCTCCACCCTCCACTCACTGAAAATGAATCATTATCAGGCAGCTGTTAAATCTTTTCTAAAAGCCTGTTAGTGTCTTCTGGTACATTCAGTAAATTAGCACACAGATGTTCTATTGAGCCCCAGTCAATGCAGTTTGTAGAATGGCTTCATGCCTCTTTTGCTGCCCTCCACAATGTTTAATGTTCTGGGATATTTCATTTTATTTCATGAATTCTATTGAGATCAGTTTTTATCATGTTTTGGATGTATGCCAAATTAAAGAGCGGCACGTTCCTGTGTGTTTAAGGTCTTCACATGTTTTATCTGGTATGTACTTTGCTGTTAGGCATTTAATTTCTGACTGTAGTTTGGCATGACAAAAGAAAATGATGTATCCTGGCTCACCAATAGTGTGGTGTAGAGCTGAATTAGTCAATTAATTGATTATTCGAATTGACAGAAAAGTAAGTTCAGTAGGAACCAATGAGCTTGGGGCTGAGAGAGAAGAAAATTTTGATTTTGTTGACAATAAGAAAAGTGCAGAATAACACCCGACTTATCATTGAAGGTGCACATGTTCTCTCTGGCATGCAACCAGCAGCACTTAATTACCAGATTTCTGACTGTAATTTGGCCTGATGAGGGAGGATGGCTTGTATCATCGCTAACCTTTAGTGTGACTCAGTCTGGTCTTTCACTTTAAAAGGGAAACTTTAGTATATGTGAAAAACAGGACGTGACTGCAGTTGTTTCTCAGACTCCCTTGTGGCACTAATTTATCAACTTTATCAAATTTTTCCTCACAGCAAAAGTTAACTGAAGTCGATGGGAAATAAAACTTAAATAAAAATGTAATTCTTTCTAATTTTTTTTAACTTTTACTACAGTCTGGGACTAAATGAAGCAGCTTGCATATGAGAATAAACCTTTTGCATTTCACATAAATTGATTTTGTTTTTAAAAAAGAAAAAAAAGTTGTATTGATTAATATTAAATTGGAGCTCAGTTGTATTCAGGATTTTACAATCTGAGCCCCCCTTCTGACTGTTTTCTCTTTCTCTTAAAGTTTTCAGTATGGGCAACAATGCGTATGGCCAGTGTGGAAGGCGGATAGTTGAAGATGAAGTCTACAGGTGTGTCCCGAAGCGCTTTACACACACAAACACTGCGGTGTCGCTGCTTAGTCAAATATTTCAAGACAATTTTACTCTATTTTTATACTAAGCCGATGTCTTTTCATGTCACTGAAACGTTTTCAGTCTCATTTGCTGCTTTTGTCAAATGCTCCAGCTTAAAGACAAATTCTGGTTTATTACAGCTTGGGTCTTATTTTGGTACATATAGTTTTGGCCATCGTTTTTTTGGATTGTGATATCCTTGTGGAGTTCTGGAAGCACGGCGACACCACTGCAACAAAGTCAGACAAGGGCAACAAACACGCTCAATCACATGATCAGACAGGTTGTAAACAAGCAGTTTAATAACAGTAAAACAGTTTAGCCTGATTATCTAAACCTCTTTACCTTTAAAACTGAAAGTTAGCACATCCAAAATGTCAGTAATAAGCCCTCATTGTGCAGGCATGTAAACTATAGTAATGCTGTATGTAGTGATGGTAAAATGTTTCCATCATGCAAGCATTCACGTCATTGGACAACTCAAGACGGTTTGCAAAGTCATGGGAGTCTTAGAAAGTACTGTGCATGCTCAATAGAGCACTATATCCATTAAGTTAGCGTTTAATTACCCTAACGAGGGATTCTGGCTGATGTTTGTTTGCTTTTTTTAGACACTTCAGTTTACTTTAGCACCAAGTCAGTCGTAATTTGAGACTGAATTTATGTATCCTGTATATGTCGGCCATTTGCAGTGCAGAAATGCTGCAATAAAGATATGTTTCTAGAAACTAGAAACAGTTTCATTAAATTCTTTGTCCAGCAGAAAGCACTGACAAGTTATTTTTTTTAACTGTAAAATATCCCGGTCAGTACATATCTTGGTCATAATTCTTTAATAACCAAATTTAAGGGATCTTTCTTTCCATCAGAAAAATGTGTTTGTTTATGTTGAAAAGATGAAGTTGGTCTGTAAACTGTGATGGATTTTTACAACAGAAAGTTTGCCTTTGTTTTCGCTGCCAAATAAGTTTGACTAACCTGGGGGTTTGTTTACATCCTGTCTGATTGTCTGACTGCTCATATTTCTTGCCCCGTCGCACTTCTTTTTAGCAATGTCACCACATTTCCAGGTCTACAGTGATTAATATTGCATTAGAAATGATGGCCAAAACTACGAAAATAAGACCCAGGCTGTACACAACTGGAATTTCCATTTAAGTACTTAAACAAAACTGTGTTTGTAATGTGTTTATCCCCTCTAGAAACCAGTCCAATCGCACAATCATATAGTCTGATAGATGAGTCCAGTTGGGATCACTGTCTTAAATTTCATTTAAAGGTCCAAAAAATACTTGAACTTAAGGTTGAAGGTTCATTCGTGACCATACACTACCCTATCTGTTGAAAAGAATAACACTTCGGATATATTGTTCATCTGTGACTTACATTCTTACAAATGCGAGCGGGAGGTTAAAGGAAGTCTGCGAGAGAAGGATGTGACCTCTCTTGAAGTTGCTGCTGTCCTCGAGTGATGGATCGGTTGTTTCTCTGTCCCATGTTCAAACAGTGGCAGTCACATCATTCACAAGATGGAAAGCTTCGGCGGCAGGGTCACCCAGGTGAGTGCAGCCTTGGTCTGAGCTGTGATGACCGATGGTTCTGGTTGGAGTATGGCTCATTCCCCCGCCTGTGCCGGACCTACAGGGGCACCCAGATCGTGTGTAGCCGGATCACACCAACACCTGCTCGGCGTACACATTAAAATCTAATGCGGCTCTGTTGCTACATTAACCACTTTTTCTCAGAACTCCATTCAGTAAATGCCTAATTCACATAACAGTCAATTTGTATCAAGCTTGTTAGTTTAATCTTACCTGTTGGATGAATTTAACATTTGTATATTGTGTGTATATAGTACATTTACTCAAGTACCGTACTTAAGTACACTTTTTACATACTTATTTCCATTCAATGCTACATTACACTTCTGCTCCACTACATTACAGAGAAATATTGTACTTTTTACTCCACTATGTTTATTTTACAGTTACTAGTTACTTTTTACATAAAATACGCTTATATTATGTGACGCAGTACAACACTACTAATCTACCCAGTAGTATACAAAGTATCTAGAATTTGCTCCACATTGACAAACTACAACATTAAAATGCTATTACATGCGTTTGTTAGTGATAAAAACAGAATAATATAATAATCTATAATAATATCACACTGAAAGGAGCCATTGTGCGTAATGAGTACTTTAAGTACATTTAGCTGATAATAATACTTAAGTACTTTTACTAAAGGAACATTTTTAATTCAGGACTTTTACTTGTAGTGGAGCAATTTTAAGTGGTAAAGGTAAATGTGCCTAAATGTGACTCTCTGGAGTTCACGTGATTGGATTTCAAATCATGTGCATCTGCATGTAGATGTAATGTCTTTAAACACCATTCAAGTGGGATTTAATCACTGAAGATTCATCTGTTTTTGTTTCCAGGTGGCATGTGGACAGGACCACAGCCTTTTCCTCACTGAGACAGGAAAAGTGTTCGCATGTGGATGGGGTGCAGATGGACAGACGGGTCAGTGCTCTTCACGAGAAAAGTGCCAATTTTTTTGTTTTGGGCACTTAACCTTGAAAGCCAGATGAAAAATGTGTTTGTGTCTGCTCCACAGTAGCCACTTCTGCTACAGCGAAGTTGAACAGAGACACAGTTAAATAACCACAAACTACAGAATATCAAAACATTGTAAAACCACCTAAAACTACTTGTACAGCATAATCTATGTCTTGGATTGTTATAACCTTTATTTAATAAGATCATATCACTAAGATCAAGAGAGACCTGAGTACAGCAGAAGAAACGGATAAAACAAAGAACAAAACAAACACATGTCTCTAAAAATGTTCAGATTTAAAGATTTAAATTCATCTAATGTGATGTAAAGTTTTTAAGTCCTTTTGAGATGTGAGATACTGAGGCAGCTTCAGCAGGAGACATTTATATGACGTCCATACAAGATTCAACAATACTGATGGCAGGCACTAACACGAAACAACACAATAATTAAAAATCCGTCTAGTAGAATAGATGGCTCTACATAATTTCACCTCTTAGAGATCTAAAGTAATTCATATGAGTAGGATCACAAGTTTAGGATTTTTATTTTTGTCTTGAGTTGAAAATGTCACTTTCAGCGGTTTGATAAATATGGGCCATGTGTCATTCTTCCTCGTCTTCCAGGTCTGGGACATCACCACATTAGCTCCAGTCCGCTGGAGGTGGGAGGGGATCTGGCTGGGGTGGAGGTGCAGCAGATCAGCACGTATGCAGACTGCAGCCTGGCTGTGTCCAGAGATGGACAGCTGTATGGGTGGGGCAACTCTGAATACCTGCAGCTGGCCTCGGTCACTGAGGCCACACAGGTGAGGAGAGCTAACACGACGTCCAGCAGACTGAAGTGTAGAGGAGGCGGCTGATACAACTACACAAAGATGGGATACTGGAGTGGATGTTTTGGTGTCTGTGTGACTGCTCGTGTGGCACAAAGATTTATTTTGTAACTAGTTCTTTACATGACTGCTATGATGACCTGTCATCGTACGAGTGGGTCTTATGAGGCCTGGTGACTGGATAAAAGGGGGGGGGGGAAGCCATATACTAGATAAATAATAGTATTTGGAAATGCAGGAGGCACCAGCAGCAAACGTATCCATAAGCAACAGTTATTCACCGTCACTGAGCTCTTGTTTATCTTCGTCTTTCAGATCAACTCTCCTCGACGTCTTCCTCTGAAAGGCTGCGGAAAGGTGGTTCAGGCAGCATGCGGAGGCACGCAGGTGGCCGTCCTCAACGGTCAGTTCACACAGATACACCAATTGTGTGCATGAAGCGCAGAGCTGCATATGAAAAGACAGACTGTTTAGATTAGTTGGCTGCATTAAGGAGCTCTTCGGAGTAAAGATTTTGGTAGCATTTTGATTGATATTTGACGTTGCATGTATTGTATAATTTCCTGTTAGTATAAAATAGTAAAGTATATGATATTTTAGTATACCAACGGCTAAAACAGAATACTTTGCCGATTAGCATGTAGTACATATTGTGTAGAATGAGTATGTAGTATGGTTTTGGGACACATCCTCTGTCTAAGTCTATCTATGTGTCTCTGAATCTTTTCAGAAAAAGGAGAGGTGTTTGTTTGGGGCTTTGGGATTCTTGGAAAAGGTCCAAAACTATCGGAATCGTCGACCCCGGAGATGATTCCCTCCGCACTGTTCGGACGCTCGGAGTTCAACCCCTCAGTAGCTGTCACCAGGATCAGGTGTGGCCTCAACCATTTTGCTGCAATAACAGGTAAGAACGTTTGTCTCGTCAAATCTGCACCACGCCGTGAAATAAAAGTTTTTACTGGTGCTACTCTGCAAGGTTTCTGCTTCATCTTTCAAATATCAGCCCTTTTCTCCTGAGCCTTTTTTGTTTCCGGCAAGGATCAGAGATGGAAACATAAAATAAACTCATAAACAGCAGAGTCATCCAGTCTGAAGTGCTAAAAGTGAGACGCAAATGTCTGGAGAAGCAGTTTACTGTTGGGTCAGGTAATTTAGTCTGTTTATGGCACTGAACAAAAAAAAAGTCTGCTGCTTTTTCTTAGCCTGGTTTTTATCTCTGACGCAGTGGCCTGAAAGAAGGCCCGCAGTCTCCTCGGGGAGTGGAGTGACACGAAGGATTGACTGAAAAAACCTTTAAGCCAGTTTTTATTAGTCAGACTCAAACTTCTAAACCAGGCAACAACAGGAGAAGTTTGGACAGAAGTATGTGTACTCTGTTAGACTGTCAGTTTCTTAGCCTCGAACAGAACTTTTCTGGTTTTAGACAGTGGTGGAGAGTAAGAAATAATACAGTAAATTTACTCAAGTCAAGCCAATTATTGTTTCTGTTAATCGTTTAGTCTATGAAATGTCAAAAAATTGTGAAAAAATGCCAGTCACAACGTTGCTGAGCCCAAGGTGACGTCTTTTATATGTCTTGTTTTGTTCGACCAGCAGTCAAAAACCCAAAGATATTCAGTTTATGAGAGACATATGACAAACAGAAGCAGCAAATCCTGCCTTTCTGTAAATCGACTAATTATTTGAGCTCTACTTATTAGTATTTCCATTTTATGCTACTTTGTGCTTTTTACTGCACGACGCTTACATAGTCTGTAAAACCACAACTTGTTGTATTTACACTTAAACAAATGAGATGTTACCTTTGGACAGAGCCAGGCTAGCTGTTTCCCCCTGTTTACAGTCTTTATGCAAAGCTACGCTAACAGGCTGTAGCTTCATATTTTCCGTACAGACATGAGAGTGGCATTGATCTTCTCATCTAACTCTCTGCCAGAAAGGGAATAAGCACAGTTCCAAAAATGTTGAACTTGTTTCACACACCTTCATCTGCCTGGAAAGCCAGATTATTAAATATTACATTACATTATATAATATACGTGTCTGTTTTTGAGGTAGCCGCCCGCAGCCTTGGTACTTTGATCTATTTCACAGGTCCTTGTGCCAAAATCATAAAAACTGTTAAATGCAATAAAACCACCTGGATTCTAAGTCTTTTTTTAATCCCTGCAAAAGCAAATGCATGCCTTGTACTAAAGTAAGCTTCCTTTTACATATCAAACTGTTGAGTTCCTTTCAGTTATACGAGTTATTGATTAGGTAGGAAGTAACACAGAATGAGATACCACTTCAGTCAGAAATTAATGTGTACATGATTAAAGTTTGATATCCTCATACTACTTTCTGCCATTTGGAGCTTCCAAAATATGAGGCAGCTTTAAAAGCAAGTCGACACTAAATCGCAGTTTATGAGTCAAAGCAGCCATTTTCCGGTTTTATCCCGCAGAGTGTAATTCAGCTCTGACTAACGGCTAGAAATCCAAAACTGGAACCTGCTAACACTCCCAAATTAGTTAACAGAGCTTTTAATACATGGGGGAAAAACACTAGATATGCTGGAATATTTTGAATTCTGGTTGTTATGATTATGTTTTATTACATTCTGCGTGTCTCAGAGATCATCACTCCGCTAAAAGGTCTGACAAACTGCAGCTGCCCTGTGTTGCGGCTCAGCAGGCACTCAGTCTCACAGCGGGCCGATGTTTGCTGCTTGCATTGCAGATCGAGGCGAGCTCTTTGTTTGGGGGAAGAATGTGAGAGGTTGCTTGGGCATTGGGAAGAGAGATGACCAGTACTTCCCATGGCGGGTAAGACAACACTGATTCAATATTAGTCATGCAAACAAAGAGTCAACCACGCAGCTGACACACTGTAGGGGAACAATTTGTGAGCTGCGAAGTGCTTTGTCAGACTTCTTCTTTCTTTAAATCAAAGTGAAATGCACATACTGGTAGAAGTTAGACATTTTTCCAGCAGATTCTTAAAGTCCTTAAAAGCAAAATGAAATGCTCGTAATAAAGTAATCCGTACAAAATGTTGTTTAAAAGCAGCAGGATTTGGATAGAAGATACTGCATGTTTCAGTATCAAAAACACTTTCTGTGTAAAATGTGTGTGAAAGGTCTAAAAAGTCTCACCACCCCTATGTCCCCTGTGGAGATTTCTGATATAAGTCTCTCAGACTTGCATTAACACATCCCCTCGAGACATTTTAACAGGATTTGAAGGTGTAGGGATCGCACTGCTTCTCAATGTTGCACAGTGTGCGATCCCTGAGTCACTTTATTTTTCACTTTAAGAATTAGAAAGAAAAATGTTCCTTCTACCATCACTGTATGCTGAAGTGCAGGAAGTTCCCTTTTTTCTAGTTTTTCTGATGTCTATTAACGTGATTAGTAAACTTAACCAAAGAGTGATAAGAACAATCGTATGATTTCATTCAGACTTGGACTCTTAGCTCCTCTAAGCCGTGTGATTTTCCATCAGGTGACTGTGCCAGGTCAAGTGGTGGATGTAGCGTGTGGTGTTGACCATATGGTGGCGCTGGTGAAGTCCCTCCTGTGAGCTCCTGTGTTCCTCAGCAGTGGATGAAAGGCTGGATGTTTGGCTGAGCCCCGCTGACTCCCGGGCGCCTCAGGGAGCCGATCGGGGCCACACCGGAGTCTTGAAGCCAGCTGCTCTCCACAGGCGACGGGCCCTCGTGTCCCTCCGTCCTGCAGTGACGTCAAGCAGAGAGTGCAGAGCAGTCGATTCTGCAGCAAACTGTCACAGCTCACTTTATCCAGTGTGGAGCTCATATGGGAAAGACATCAAAGGATAGTTTTGGTTTATTACAACTAGAGCTGAAACGAATAGTCAGTGAATTGCGAATCATTCTCTGGTTGCAGCTTCTCTAATGTGAGCACTTGCTGCTTTTCTTCGTTTTATATTATTGTAAACTTGAATATGTTTAAACTGTTCAGACAAAACAAGACTTTTGAAGACGTCAGCTTGGACTCAAGGAAACTCAGATGTGCATATTTATAAAGACTAAATGATTAATCTGCCGATTAATCGATAATGAAAGTTGCAGCTCTAATTACAACTTTGGTTTTATTTATTATATTATTGTTTTGGCTGTCGTTTCTATTGTATAGTTGCTAGAGTAATTACTAAATGTAACGTAACTGATTGAACTGACGGCCAAAACTATGAACAAAAAGACCCAAGTTGTAATAAACCAGACCCACCAGGAAACACAGTCGGCTTTCAGGTGGTTAACACTGCAAAATGTTATGCTTTGTTTCCTCTCACAAAATGACTGTGAGAGAAATGTGGTCAGTGAATGAAGTGATTCACTGTGGAATCGACAGACTCTTGCGGTCTGGAATGACCTCAAACGATATGTTGTGGCACTCTGCAGGCCTATGAAACGGACAAAATGCACCATTTGAAAAGCCAGCGACAGCATAAACAGACCACAACAAAATGATTATCTCCGTGCCAACTGCAAATGTGTTTAGGGTTTCGTGTCATGTGCTGTACTCCCCAGCCTGGATGTATCAGAGGAGGAACCCACTTTTCCCACTGTGTTAGTTTGATGCCGTTAAATACACAATATGAAATGGAGAAAGTGACAGACTTAATATACTATATCAAAATAAATCTATTTTTATTTACCACATCAGTAAAATAAAAAATAAATACTGACATTTTTGATAAAGCTTTATTTTACTTTGTTTTATTTCCTAGAAACTCTGCAATTTGGCACTAAATATAGGTCGAATAGAGACTGTTGGTACACATTACAGTATATATAAGAGGATTAAATAACGCCATCAATCAATAACTGATCTTCATTAAAACAGTCTGCTGTGGTCATTTCCTCCAATCTAAACATCCCAATGAGAGGAAAAAAAGAAGTAAAAAAACCTATGTAATTGATTAAATATGCTGTATTGCTGCAAATATAGAGGATGATCATGACTTTACACGAATCTTTCATTTTTAAAAGGCAAAATGATGATCATCT
The DNA here is from genome assembly GCA_002120245.1 of Maccullochella peelii. Taxonomy (NCBI): domain Eukaryota; kingdom Metazoa; phylum Chordata; class Actinopteri; order Centrarchiformes; family Percichthyidae; genus Maccullochella; species Maccullochella peelii. The sequence goes on along the minus strand of LKNJ01000176.1, from coordinate 111,187 downwards.
TACCTTCTCTGTTCTGCATCAAACCTTCAGTATTTAATCACTTGTAAGTTCAGTCATCTAAAATCCAGACAGCTGCAGTAATTTACATGTCAATGCTGTGTAACACTGACTGTGATCAAAAGAATATGGCATTTCTTTTTAAACTTTACACCACTGCTATACATTTTGTGCTGCATTGTGAGGACTGAGCATGTGATTTATTGTTTTGCACTCTGTATGCAAGGACAGCATTATGTGTTTCAAGAATTTGTCGGTTTTGAACTGTTGACCATGCAGAAATGTGCAATTTGTCTACAGGCAAGCAGACAATTCAACAAACTGTAGGTGGAGATAACCGTTTACAATGAATGATGAATGAATGTTTACATCGAAAATCATCTGGAAATCAACAACCGCCTTTAAACCCAAACTGTTTCCCTCTAATTAGTACCAAATTACAGCAACTTTTATTCCTATAATTTATAAATCATTATAAAGCCACTTTATCTTGAACTTTGCAGCTATGTGAAGCTGATCTTGACTGTAATCTTGACTATAATTTGCTGATATTAACCGCTGACTGCAGCAGCTGATGGAAGGCTTGATGCTTACAGCACAGTGAGTGCGGCTGAGGTCAGTGCAGTCAATCCTGGTTCTGTTGTGCTGGGCTCTCCCCCATTGAGTTCCTCTATTTTGGGGCCATTCGTCATTGTGACAACTCGAGAGGCCCTCCGAGTGTATGGAAATGTATTTATGACAAAACTACAGAGTGAGCATAAAACATACAACCTGAGATCAATCTGCGAGGCAGGATGTGAGATCATGCAGGGTCGATTTGTAAGTACCAAACAGGTTTGAGAGGAAAACGATTTTATTCACCATTTTCTCCAGCTGGCTTGTCACAATTTGAGAACTTGCTAGGCATTTTTGGCTGTTTAATTCATACTTCTACTACTCTCAGATGTTTCTGTAGATAAAATTAGGAGGGTTAGCGTGCTCATTAGACAGCAGCGTCTGTCAGAATGGAGGTCAAACCCAACAAATTCTACTCTGCTCACTAAATTTAGACAGAACAAAGGAAAACCCCTACTGCTCACACAGATCAAATGATAGAACATTCGTGATCTACTGGTATCACACCCATAATTCTGTCCTTGTTTGCTCTTGATAACTTATTCTGTGCTTATATATCTGCCAAGTTGAAGTACTAAAGCCTATGAGGATGCTGAACCAAAAGGGTTCCATGTTAAAGGTGCCCCGTGGAGTTTTTGACCAGTAGTAGCGCTGTGGAGCCAACTTTTTTTCAGCGATTTCGGCTTTGCAAATGTTTTCTGAGGAAGGAAATACACTTCATTCCTGTCATCTGAGTTAAATTCATCTCTTGACTCTGTAAACATGAATGTAGATTGACAAAAAAGTCCCAACTCAAGGTACCATTTACTGCCTTCTCTCTGAGCTTTCAACCGTATCACATACTTGATCTTCATCAGCGGTTGTAGTTTGCTCAGTTGCCATGGAGATGGATCTGTTGACACGTGAGCGCAATAGCTTTTATGATTTCATCCATACCACTTTTAGGACTTCTTGTCTATGTTGGCTTAAACATGCAATAACTGGTTTTTTATGTCTTTTTTTTTTTGGCCACTTGGGGGCAGCAGAAACAAGTTGTGAACACAACATTTACATTATCATCACCTTTTAGTTTGACATGGCAAACAGTTGCTTATTTACACATCCGGCAGTTACGTAGCAACATTAGCATTTATTTTGGAGCCGTGCTTGTGTCACCTGATGAATGTATTTACTCTCTTTTAGCTCCGTCTTTGGTCTCCTGAGGGAAATATCTGGCTCTTTAGCTGCTGAATGCGCCACTATGTTCACCAGCTAGTTGCTAAACTCAGTCTATCTGCCGTTTGGTGCTGAGCAGGTGGTGTACAATGGGAGCTTTTAGAGCTTTTTAGCCTAAAACGACACTATGGGAGCAGTGAGAGTGAACCAAAACAGTAAAGTTTTGGGCCTGAAACTCGCTATAAAGATCTGTAAATTTAAGGGGAGCTGCAGATTCAGGTGATAATTCTCACTACATTGTTATTGTAAAAATATTGATGATCCTGTAAATTAAAGTTAAATTCCACCCATTGATGAAGACCACATGATGTGGTTCAAAGCTCCAGAAAAGGCTAGTAAGTGGACCTTCAGTTGGGACTATTTTGTCAAACGACTATTTCCAAGGTCAAGAATGAACTGTTAATGAATGTAGACGTTACAAACACCGGCAGCCTGTGATTTGGTTCCACTGGGCTCCATATTTCAGGGAAAAATGACTGGAAAGTTTCAGCTTTCACTCCCAGAAATCCTGTAAGGTGACACCAGTAAACTCTACGTTATGATTTATGTGTGATGTAGGAAAATGTGTTTAAACGTGTTGTTGTCTATCCGGCTTTGTCTGCATGAAGCGCTGACTCACTGCTGTTTATATCTCACTCGTTAACATTTTGATTTGTCACGTCTGTGGGTGGAGATTTCCCACCGGTGACCTTGGAACTCAACAGACTAAATCGATCAAGCAGAGCAAAGTGATGCATTTCAAGTAGCAGTGATGAGATGCTCTCCTGTTTGCAGCTCAACTTGAGATTTGACTTGTTACTTTAATTATAGTGAGTGGGAACTGAGAGGGAAGCAGGGATGGAGAGAGTACTAGAGTATTCAAATAGACAGAAGATAGATGAATAGAGGTTCTTTATTGTCCACAAAGGGAAATTCATTTTGAGGGCGCGGCTGTTGGCGAACCGTGACAGTCAAACAAAACGAAAACACACTACACTCTGACCAAGTGTTACGGATTCAAGTAAAAGTACATTTTACTCAAGTACAAGTAAAATGACTTGTGTTAAATTGTACTTTGAGTAAACGTGACTGTTACATTTGTAAAGAGGGGGTTATATATCTAGGCTTCAAAACTAGATGCATTAACATTTCAAGATATACACAAGTGGAACAACATCACGCTGTTGCCGGGTGTGAACTGCACCACAGAATCAACAATAAATCCCATTTCTGTAGACGGACAACTGATTACAATGGTGGAATGTAGCAAAGTACATTTACTCAAGTATTTAAGTACAATTTTTAGGTACCATTTTATGCTAAAAGAGGTAAAATGATCAGAAATTCTGAAAACTGATTTTTTGTATAAGAACTCCCGACCCCTCAGATTTATCTTGTGACCTTTGGCGGGGTCTGACCCCTAGGTTGGGAACTGCTGGACTAAACTAGCTAACTGTATATAAAGTAGTTAAAAGTAGCTCTACCTCAGTCAGTAAAATGCTGTTTACACACTGATGCATCAGTATACTGTCAGATAGAATCAGATCAGTCACAGGGGACATTTTACTGAGTACTTTTACTTTGATACTGACGTTAATACGTATATTTTGCTTATAATACTTCTGTACTTTTACTTAAATATTTCGAACTAAGGACTTTTACTTGTAACAGTGTTTTGTTTTTTACATTGTTGTATTAATACTTTTACTTAAGTAAAGGATCTGAATACTGTATAATGCTAATCTTAACGCCAACATAGAAAAATACTTATTTTAAATAGTTTTATATTTTTACACAGAAAACAGTTTTGTTACAGTAACAACAGTAAATGTAATTACTCCCACTCCTGGAGGTGAGCACAAGCCTTTACTGACAAGTCAGTGAGCCACAAAGTTGAGCTGAAGAGGATTATGTAAGGAGAAAGATGATCGTGATAAGGGAGAACACTAACATACCACGTCTCCTCCTTTAACCCAGGGTTTCTGCAGCTGGAGCAGCCCCCTCCTCCTCCTCCTCCTCCTCCTCTTCCCCTTGTCTCTGTGTGCTGAAGTGAGCTGAAGCAGAGAAAAGGTGGCGTGTGGAGGCACCTGCTCAGGGCTACAAGGACCTGGCTGTTCTCTGCTTTGTTTACTCAGGTCAAATAATACAGACAACTGATATACCTGCTGTCTTCCATCTGCTGCTGCAGGCCGGAGTGGAGGAAGGGTATCACTGCAGCCAAAGTCCAGAGATGAAGACACAGGCAGAAGGGCAAGTGTGTGAATTAAATGTGTTTTTTCACATGAAGTTAGGATATAAAAATCCCGCTCGTTACACCTCACAATATGAAAGTGTTGGACAGAATGAGTGGGACGTTGATTTTGATTGATTTGGTTGAAGGTTTTGCTGTTTTACAGCAGCATTACAGAAAAGGTCCAGATGGGCATTTGAGTGAGACTAAATAACTTTTGAAAGAAGAAATGCCAAATGTTCTTTTACAAATGAAAAGTTAAACTCATAAGCAATAACATGCCTTCTTGGTCAGTTCAATACACTCATGTATTACCAGTAGCTCATAGCTTATGATACTTAATGATGGAAAACATTACATGGATATAGCTTCATCATTGTAAAGTCATAAAGTCAGTTATCTGACTATTTGACATAGACTTTGGCATAAGATGGCTTCTGTACCGATTACTTCTTCGGTCTATGAGCGTCAATTTACATGCATCTAATGATGCAACGCAGCCGGTATGTGAGTAAAGGTTGACATTTTGTCCTCAAGGGTGGCGCTAGTTGAAAGCCGACAATCTAAAATGGAAAGGGTTAATCCTCTGGGGAGCATGAATGTGTTTACTAAATTTCGCGGCAATCTTCTTTGTACAAGTGCAAACTTTAGAGAACAAATTAAGGCATCATCAAAAACATTAGGAGACATCCTCTGGGGACTACGACCTATACTTTTAGGGATACCCGGTCATGAAGCAAAAAGTTAATCAAGTGGAAATATGGATCTGATAGTGGCGCAAGAGGAAAGATCAGGGATTCATCCTCAGGGGACCATGCATACCACAATACAAGTTGCAGTTTTTAAATTTTTTTTTTTTTTTTTACATTTAAGGATTATAATATGAAATGTAAACAATTTACCTATATTTATAACTAATATTTATCATGAAGAAAAAGATCAGTGTTATTTTGTAAATGCTTATTTTCATGCTCGCAGTGCATCACACCTCCGAGGGTTTTAAAAGTGTCTTTTCACTCGAGGAAAACAAGCCCCTGTTGACTTGATGTGGTACTGATGTAACACCCTTTGTCACAGAAAGTCTCGGCGCCATCACTGCTGCCGTCTGTGCTTGGCAGGTTATTATAAGCACAAGATGACATCCTTCACTTCTAGTTTGTGCTGTGCTTGTTTTTCAGTTTGTGCCCAAACCTTGTTAAACCCTGCTGCATGTACTACTCTGTTCCCTTACCCCCCTGTACAGAACTCCTCATTAGCTGATGACATTAATGTACTGTTCGTGACTGTAAATACACTTGTATCGTAGACAGTAGATCAAACCCAAGATTATATTTTGTCTGTAGAGTATTTTCCAATTTCTATGTCATAAACCCCAAATTTTGATTAAGAAATCTGCTTTACCGTTAATCTTGAGGCTGTGACGACCAGATTGGGCAGAGATGTCACCAGTTTTATTGATTACACATTGGGAGCAACAGAGCAAACAGTCTCTGTTGTTAAGTAAAGACAGTATAAATGACACATTGGTGAAAACAAGCTCCAAAAAACAACAAAAAAAGCCTGTTTATTTATTTTTTTTCACACAAGAAGCTCCAAATGAAAAGCTTTCAACTTTTTCTTTGAAATGAAATCAAAAGAAATGTCACCTTCCTCATGTTTTAACACTGATAAACACAGGGTTTGTACTAATCACATCAGAAGAAAGGTTGTTTAAAAAAGAAAAAAACATTATCACCAAATGCTTAAGACCAACAGAAATATCCCCATCTGGACAAGATCTTTCTAAAGTAAATAGCCCTCCCCGTTTTCACATCAGTACAGCAGGCCTGTGGGGGTGAAACCTGCATTAAAGTGCAGACTAGGGCAGGGGAGGGGCAGCTTCAAAACCTAAATGGACACCAGGGCTTGGAGGGAAACGTTCCTTCCCTGTGTGAACCATAGCTTACTTTTAGCACGCTTGCACTCATTATTCTAGTACATTGTCAAAGTGGCTCAGTAATTTATCACTACCGTGGATGCAAACATTTTCATCATTGCATTTTATCCTCAGGTCTGACAGCGGCTTCACACTGTGAACAACATGATCATCCAGTCATCGGACGTGACCAGAGTTGGACCGTGGCGGAAGTTTTTACGGTGAGCGGCCGTTAAAATCAAAGCTTTTATGTAGTGTAACTATTTCTTGATGAACAGTTTATTTATTCAGGAAGCCGCTGCTCCCGGCAACTGTTCGACAAGAACTAGTCAGAGCATGTAATTCTCCATAAAACCACAAAATGTCGGTTTTACTTTGCTGTTTTCAGATTAAACAAATAAGATACAAAGTGTTTAGAGGTGCTTTTTTAACTTTGGACAGGGCCAGGCTAGCTGTTTCCAGTCTTTATGCTAAGCTAACTGCCTCCTGGCTCCAGCTCCATACTGAGATGAGAGTGGTACTGATCCTCTCATTTACCTCTCGGCAAGAAAGTGAATAAGCGTATTTCTCAAAATGTCAAATTATTCATTTAAGCATTAAGCTCAACTCATATTATACTTCAGACTCACGGAGTGCTGGGTCCTCAAATTACTGGCAGCTAAGATCGCTTGTCTAATATTGGGGTTTAAGTAGGGCTCCAACTAAAGGTCAGTTAATCTATACATATGAAAAGGGAAACCTATTTTTTCCCCATGATATTAACATTTTAATATTGTTACGATAGTTTACTTTGTATTTTGTAAGTTATTTCATTGTGTGATGGAACAATGTTGACCTTGTGTTCATGTTTGTGACTAATCTATATATCTTAATCAATGATTAATCAATACAGTACAAAACAAGACAAAGAGCCATGCTAGCAGCTCTGTGTGGCTTTATTGCTCCTTTTAAAAAGAACACATAATTATACGATGGATAAAAGTTCAAAAGTTTGTTTTGGATCTTCAGCAGTTGTGGTGGCTTAAACGTGTAGTGGTTTATCTGGTAGTGGTTGCTAACATGGTCACAATCAATGTTAGCATGCTAATATTTGGCAGACTATGTTTACCATGTTCAACGCCTTAGTGTTACTATGCCAACGTGCTAATTATCACTAAAAACAAAGTTCAGCTGAGGCTGATGGGAACATCATTAGTTTTGGTATTTGAAGTAGTATTTGGTCATAAACCAAAGTACTAGACAAATTGAAATTTTGACCTGATGGTGGCGCTACATGAAAAGTCAAAATCATTAGGACACACTGCCTGGGAACCATGAATGTCAGCACCAAATTGTGTGCCAATCCAGCCAGTAGATATGAGATATTTCGCTGGATATGTTAAAACTTGCTGCTGGTGGCGGTAGAGAGTCACCAAAGTCAGTAGGATTCATCCTCTGGGAACTTTCAATGTCTGTACAAAATAATTTACCTGAGCCAAAACTAGATTATTTAGTCTGACCACTCAAAAACCCAAAAGGTATTTAACTTAAAGTATAAAACTGAGAAAAGCAGGCTAATTTATCCATTTAAGAAGCTGTACCCTGAAAATGTTTTTTACTTGAAAATTTCAATTATTAATCAAGTATCAAAATTGTGACTGATTAACTTTCTCTAGATCAAATAATCGATAAATAAACTAATCCGACTCAGCCAAAGAATCAAAAAAATGTAAAAAGCGCGAATCTGCTAATTTTGAGTGACCCACCAACCATGTTGCTCACAGTGTAAATGCATATTACTGTTTAAAATACTAAAAGAGTCTTTCTTTATCAAGACACTTCACGGTTCACCAGAAAAAAACATCTGAATTTAACTTCTAAGTCTGTGAGACTCCAACAGTCCGATCATTGCTGTAATTAAAACATGTTCAACAGCTACTAAAAGCAAAAAACTAAACAAAAACCACACACACCATATTATTCAACCAGGTGCTCTGTCATCGCTGCCCAGCTCAAAAATAGTTTCCTTCAATTGCACACATGAATAGTATTTTGACAAAGGCATTGGTTTAGGCATTCACTCATTGGCACTGAGAAATGACCTGTGGAAAAGAAAACAAACAAAAGAAGAAAAAAATGGATAGCTTGAGATTTTTATATATATATATATATATATATATATATATATATAAAAAAATCTCTTTTGTTTTTGAGAGTACATTCGTCATCCTTCCATGAGAGGAATTATGTAACTAATACAGTATGGTGCTCATGAGGGTCAGGGAGTGGGAAGAAGCAGCTTTAGAGAGGAGAATAAACATATTCAGTCTGGTAAACTACAACAATAACTACCCGAGCAGGCAGTGGAGGACCTCGAAGGAAGTAAAGAAAATTACCGAGTAACAAAGGCATCCTTAACACACCGTCACACTCCCCCCGTACGCCGCCCACGCTTTGTGGTTAGATCCTTTCCTTTCAGAGCCGATCCACAGTAGTCCGCTAATAAGCTCTTGGCACTTTTTGGACATGATAAACGTTTGAACGAAACGACTTTGAAAACGGTCTTTTTCATCGTTTTCCTCCGGCTTCCTTCACTGCGCCGTGCTCTTGGTCCGCAGAGCTCCGATCACACTTTGGATGTTTTCTTCGGGAACCTGCAGAAGACGAGAGGCTTAGTAACCCTCTGACAGCAGCCTATTACAGCTGCAACTAACAATTTATTAATTAAACTGCAGATTATATTTTCAATTAAGTGATTAATCGTTTGGGTCTATAAAACATCAGTAAACAATTAAAAAAGTGCCCAAAGTGATGTCATCAAATGTCTTGTCCGACCAACAATCCAAAAGTATTACATTTATTATGATCTATGACAGGTTATCGATTAACTTTCTGTCAATCGACTAATCGCTACAGCACGTATACAGTATTTCATCAAAAAGAAGTGCATTGCGAGGCTGCTGTCTTACCAGGGCGTGGTCGAACTTGAAGGTACTAATGTAGTAAGCTGGAATGTCAGCCGTTGCCAGGGGTTCTGATATTTGAGCCACGATGCCGCACTCATCTGCAAAAAATGATTGCACTACATAAGTGATTGGTTGAGTTTGTATTCTGTATGTATTTACTGTATTAGCTGCTTGTTTGGATCAGACAGACAGGCAGCGCCAATCGACCCCCGCTGAGCAGATTAATTGCCAGATGCTTTCACATTCAACACATCGACTCTGATCCTGACAGCTGAAAAAAGTTGTTTAATTTGTTGCCAACTGCTGTTGAGAGATTGAAGTCATTGAAGGTGTGAAAGTCTCTAAAAATAAGTTAGTAAGTTGGAGACTAGAGGAGCTGAGGACACCATGCTCAGTTTGTGAGACTGTGCTGCAGCATCCCTTCAATAGTACTCATCAATAATTTGAGTATATTTATCAATACTAATACTATAACATACACTGTGTTTGGAGATGGGTTAACCTCTGATACTGTGGTAGCAGCCACGCCAAACTAGCCTTCTGGCAAATAAAACTCACCAAATCCTAAAGGTTGTCCCCCGATGCGAACCATTTTCCAAAGCTCACCAGAAGCACTGGTGAAGAGGACGTTGTTTGGAAACCTTGAAGAGAACAAAGTACAAAGAAATTAACTGATTAGAGGTCAATATATATTTTTAAAACTAAATATAATAGTATATACAGTAATATAATAGTTTGATTGATTGGACAGAATAGAATCTTTGAGTACAACTGAAGTCACAATCACGTCAAAGTGTTTTTAAAATTCATTGTGACTATCAGAAATGCTCCTTTAGCCTCAAAACATCTTGCCGGTGTACATGTTTGATTGACAGCTGGACCGGCAGGGACACTGAGACACAATGCAAACAAACCTGTGATGCTACCTGAAGCGTAAAAGGTAATATTTGTTATCTGCAGTACTGAAGAATAAGGACCATACCATTTTGCATCTACTTGGACTGATGTTGACATTTGCAGGTATGTGTTTAAGCTTTTCAATGTGCTACAGCTGACTGGCTAATAAGCTATCTTGCCCATGTTTGGTAGCTCGTGCAACACAAGACATGTCTCCATGATGTGACGTTACTGCTATACAAATACAGTTCAAAACTAAATGTTTTCGTTGGTTACTGGCAAAGAATTTCTCTGTCTATGTAAATGGTTAACCATGACATTCTGACTGAATAATGAACAAACCATCATGTAACCAAAAATGCAAATTTCTCCCTTTTGGTTTCAGATTTGTGTAAAAGGAGAACAAAGGCAACTAATTAACAGAGCAGATCTGTGAGAAAAAACATGCAATTTAATTTCAGTTGGACTAAAATGATAAATCAACAATTGAAGGAGTTTCGAACCCTTAAATGTTTTGCCAAGTAGCGCCCCACTCTACTATAAAGCGCTTCTTTGATTTGCTCTAGTTAGCAAATGGCACGGTTAGCGGATACCGTGTGGAGCTGCAGCAGACAAAACTTATCTGAATTAACATTCAGATGAAAATCAGCAGGTGAACTCTGTTACTGCTGTTTCAACTCACTGCACTGAACAAGAGAGCCATTGTAAAGTGGGTTAAAATGGGTGACCTATTCCTTCAAGGCAACACGTTAGGTCTTGCATAAACGTGGGGACAAGACTGACCTACATGCTGCAGTAACAAGATATGAACTTTAAAAACATAATGAAAGTTTGGTCCAATTATTATTTTACCTCCACATGGCTTAAAGACATTACTGACCCATATAAGTGATAGCTCATTTATGAATGGACCATCTCTGATCAGATGCTAATGTGGTGGGAATAGAGGAGCAACCACATGGGATTTGCAGCTGCTCAGGTTTCTTTATGGCCTTTCAGCTTAATTAGAGAGTATACTGTGAGGAAGTGGGGGACGCAGTGGAGAACAAATGAGTCGGACTGAAACCCACTGTGCCTTAAGTATATTTTATATACCCAACTGCTCTGCTATTGCTTAGCAACAAACTTATCGCCCCCTCAAACAACAATCATAAATTAGTTCCCCCTGCGTAAAGATTATGTTTCTGCAGGTCTTGACTAAAAGAAAACAACATCTTGAAAGAACAAGCGTGGTTAATTATACAGCAGCAACATAAATATTTTGTTGAATCACAGGTGTTTTTTCTGCTACTCAACCTTTGAGTTGTCTGTTCGTCCATGACCAGAGAGATGTAGCCCTCGATCAGGGAGAAGGAGAAGAAGCGGATGTGGCTGGAGTCCTCGCTCGATGCTCCAGACTCCTTTGGCCTGGAACGAAAGGTACACTCAGTGTTGGTCGAACTAGTGATGCATAAATCTATTTTTCACACCTAGTGACCAGTCATGTCCTGTTAAGCTTCACTCATCTTAATTTATATCCTCTTACATCTAAGAGGTGGGTGCCAAACCACCTGAGCTCTTTTGCCGGCTAATGGTCAACATGTAATGACGGAAATGTACTGTGTACTTGTGTAGCAAATCTGTAAAGGACCATTTTGTAGATTTTCAGCCTCATCTCTATGTGTTGCCATGACATGTACTTGTTTTATACAGTGGAGATAAAATAATGTGAATGAATAATGAACAAGACTAGCGGCACTGTGAGCCTGTGCTAAATGCTATCGTTTACATGCTAACAAGCGCTCAATGCTGGCAACAGCTGGTATAATGTTTACGATTGTCATCACTTATTTTAGCATATCAGCATGCTAACGTTTGCTAATTAGCACTCAACACAAAGTACAGCAGGGGCTGATGGGAATGTCATTAGTTTAGCAGGTATTTGGTCATAAACCAAAGTATTCAACACATTTTGACCTGTTGGTGGCGCTACATGAAAAGTCAGGGGATCACCAAAGTTATTACAATTCATCCTGTGGGGAACATGAATATCTGAACCAAATTAAATGGCAATCCATCCAATAGTTGTTGACACAAGTCAATAGGATTCATCCTCTGGAGACCATGAATGTCTGTACAGATTTCATTGTGATACATCCCATACTGGACACATTTCAGTGTCGTCTTTCTGGGCCCAAGCGGTGGACCAACACAAAAAAAAAACAAGCTTCCTTGACTGGTGTTTGGGCTATTTAATTGAGTCAAAACTTATAAACAAGCAAAATATAGTAAGAAATGCAGATAATTCAACGGAATTTATGTCTTTTGGTTTTGTTCCTCTGTGCTTAGAGGATTTTAAAGATCTCAGTTTACACAGGTATTGTAGATAACACCCTAAATCTGATTAGTGAGCCCTAAAAAGATATTGGCCATGAGTTCTCATTTTCATACACTAAATCCTTTAACACATTCCAAACAACACAAAAGGCCTCTGTCTGTATCCGCATTTAATATAAGGCGAGCTGCTTCTTACCCTCCAGAGTAAAACATGACATCCATGAGCAGGGTGGCTACAGAGGGCAGTGTGTCTGGGTCCAGGCTGGTCACACAGAACATGTTGCTAGGACTAGATAAGGGGTGAATGATGGGACGGGGCACTGAAAAACAGAAATAATCGAATACATGAGGGCTCAGAGGCAGCAATATATCCAAGAAGCATCTTATTAAAAAGGTATATGTGGAAATAATGAGCATTCGGTCTCATTACATTTTTTAAAACTGCTATGTCCAAGGTCAAGAAGGAACCTTTGAGTTAAACTTCAAAAACAACATGTACAAGAAGTCTGGAAAGTGCTCAGAAAAACGGAAAGTCTGAAATACTCTACGTTTTACTCACTAAATATATTTGATAGCTTTAGTTACTTTGCAGATTCAGATTATTAATACAAAATATAATCAACAAATAAATTATGATGCATTATTATAGATTACTGCAAGTTAGCACCTTTACCAGCTGCAACATCAAAGTGATAAAGTGATAATATAATGTACATTATTCTGAAACGGGCCGTTCTGCATAATGAGTACTTTTATTTTTGGTAATTAAAGTATATTTTGATGCTAATACGTTTGTAATTTTAACTTTGAATGCAGTACTTTTACTTGTAACAGAGTAGTTTTACTCTGTGGTATTGCTACTTTGATCTTAAGTAAATTATCTGAGTACTTCTTCCGCTACTGTTTAATATGCGAGTACTATGCTACAGTGCTAACATTTACAAAGCAGTCCATATTTGGTCAAATAGCAGGGACAGAACACAAGATTAATGCATTTCCAGTTGATTTCTTTTTGTGGGACTTGATCAAGTCAAATGAGGAAGCATCACCTTCATATAAGTGATAGTGTATTGATATTTGTAAATTACATTCAGTAAAATCTCTCAGCAAGCATTGAACAGATGTTTATGTGATGGTGGCAGCTTGTGCAGCACAAAATGAGTCCATAAACAGTTTCCAAAGCTGTTTTAATGCGTGTTTTTACTCTGATATATTGTGAAAATGTTTAGGCTGTTTGGGTTGCTGTTAAACTTGCCACCTCCTGCATGTCACCGTTCTTCAAGAGCTTGCTTCTATACAAAAATACACACATTAATGTTTGTTTATGCCTACCAAGTTTTGGCTTTACAAAGCCATTGGTGACTCCCAGATTGTGAGCAGCAACAGTCTCTCCGTTGACCACCCGAAGCAAAGTGAATTCGGAAGACAGCGTGTGCATGACCATCGGCAGGTCTCGCTCTCGAACCTGAGGACAGAAAAATGAAGAATGACGTGAGTTGACGACACAAGGGAAATCTCACTTTCACATCTTCCTACAGTGAGTTGTTTTGTGATGAAATGATATAATTTACTTTTTGCCGTACCCACTCTCTTGCCCCGCTTCATCTACATTTATTTCTGTTAATGACTTGCCTACATTTCATAAAAAAGCTTTCGATAATCTCCAGAAAATGGGCTTGGACTGCTTATATTCAGAGCATAGAGGAGGCACAGTAACAGCAACACAGCAAGTTTAAGGAAATTCTTTACTCTCAACACATCTTGTAGCTGCATTGTGAGAAAAACAGGGGAGTTTTAAGTGACTAAAGTTGTGGCGCATTCAAGATAATCGGGAAGGGAACGTTTTTCTAAAACAATGACACAGTATGTTCATATCATCACGGTCAATCGAAAGCCTTTTGCATCATCTGGTCCTTGTATAACCGCGGTATGAGCTGTGTCTTATGTACAAACTGGAGGTCAAAAGGTCACATAAGACATTAAGATTCGTCTCTGGGGGGACCACAAATATCTACAGCAAAATTAGCGGACATTAAGTTATTAGTTTTGGAGACATCTTGTCTCCAAGAGAAGGGCGTTGGCCAAAGGGAAACTGTGGAATATGGATGAATGGAAGAACGGGCCTCTCTGCTAGTGGGGCAAAAACAACAATAACACAATGAACAAAAACAAAATGAACCTTTTTATTTTAGTTCTATAGGTTCACAGATTTTAGAATGATTTATTTCCTCGAAGGTATTTGAATGCCTTTTGTATTCTGAAAATACTTTCATCAAATGATAACAGTAGCAGGCATTTCAACCATTTCAAGTGTTACTGTAAATTGCTTCAACATAATATAACCTATTAAGGTTTTATTTATTTATTTACATTGACTATATTGACAGGACAATAAGCCTGGGTGTGTCTTCTTTGTTGTCTCTAATACAAATGTGACCTCTGGGGCTGGTGAAGAAAAGAAAAGGATAAAGTACATTTGGGTGTAACAGAGTGTTTTCTTACCGAGGGTGACAGCTATTACTGAATTTCTGTGTGTGTGTAGCAGGTTCAGCTGCTGGTGAGAAGCTGGTGTGTAGCTGCTCTGAGCAGCTTGACTCAGTCAGGATATACTTATGGCTCTGTCTAAATTAGTGCATTCAACATTTGGGTCAGGTTTTACCGCTTTATGTAACACAAAAGATCAAAAACAGTGAAAAACCACACACATTTTAAGCTCGCCTGTCTTTTGGTCTGCTCAGAGATTTGGTAAGGCAAGCCGACACAGTGTGAGAAGATGGGTGGTGGGTGTGGACAGCGCAGCAGGTTTTTTATTTGGTATACGAATAATTAGGATTGTGGGTTTGTGGGATTGTGGGTAGGAGCAGCCAGCGTGGAGACAGGAAACAGGCCCGAGTATGGTACCTGGAATTCCAGCAAGAGGCTGAGCTGCTGATCCCCTTTACGTAACAGATTATCAACATTGACGCAGGTTTTTTTTTTTNTTTTTTTTTCTTTCTTTCATTTTCATAAACATGCCAGAGCTGCTCAGCACATCTTGTTTTTCCACTGAAGCAAGGCAATAAAAAAAAAAACCTCCCTGTGGTCAGAAAGGCTTCGGTATGAGAGAGGATTTCTTCCTAAATGAAAGGAAGTGGGACTGTGGAAGGTACACTATATCCAAGGTTATTGCTTTTTCATGTCAGGCACTGTGTGGACGTGAATAATTGTGTTGCCAGCGGTTGAATGACAAACAAATAATGCAACTCTTAAAGCATGCTGTGAACCTGATAAATAATCGGCACATTAAACACGTCCACGATCAGCTGTTCAAGTGTTCAATGACACAAGACGAGAAAACTTTACTGTCAGTTCTGATCACATTTATCCAAGTTTGTTTTGTATTGTTTTCAATTGGTGAAGGATACAGGTTGGGTGTACTCGACAGAGATGAACTGTATTTGAAGACTTACATGTGATGTATGTTTATGTGTCGATTTATATTTCACGTACTTCATTTAAGTTGACCAGATATGAGGAAGATACAAAGACACTGAGGATGAGTTTGTTTTATATGTGGAGTAAATGTGTGCTGTCGTATGTTTTGTTTCGTTTTCCTGTCTTTGCTTTGTCATAAGGATTGTGGGTCTTTGTTTTGTCGCTATGCAAAGTGTATGTAGAATGTATATACTGGGAAATCTAAATAATGAAAAAAGGGATCCCAGTGGTTTTCACTGAACATACGAACGGACATTGGAGAGGTGGATTATGCTGCAGCAGTTCCTACGGCTGTTTTGATAACACCATTGGAATCCCTGAGCCATCAGGTGGTTAAAAACATATATTTTGGATGGACTCTAACTTGTGAGGTTTCATATTCAACCCCTAACATGAGTTTAGTTGGACTGGAACGTTATTATCCACACTCACCAGAATGAAGTCTGTCTGATACGTCGACAGCATGAAAACAGAGATGTTGTGGTCGGCCAGCGGTGCAATGACTGATTTGGCGATTTTGGTGACTCCGATGGGCTGCGAATTGGAGGCGTTGCCGCTGCCTGACACCACGTTAAGGGCCAGCCATGTGGCATCAGCAACACTGATGTGCTCTGACTGGGGCAGCTCTGGGAAGGGACAGAAACAGTCGTGTCAAAAATAGCGGGAGTGGAAGTTCTGTCACAAAAGGAACCAATAAGCCTTGAGAAGAGGTGACTTGCACTGATTTAGGACTAGCTAAAAGGATTTATTAGGCTTGACAGGTCAAACAGTATCAAAGGACTTATTTTTTTTACTAATTGTGGTTGTAACACACAGCTGCATTTATAATGTACAGTGATTTAACCCGTAGCCAGTTTATGAAACTTTTTTTTTATAGTTGTTAATCCAAACACCCAATGTCTGCCAACTCTTTCTTGGGACAAATGTAATGATTTTTGTATTGACTTTTTTCCAACACCAGCTTGGAATAAATAGAAAATAAACTGGGTAGTTAGGGTGAGCAATGAGCATGAGGGGTTTGTTCCTTATTTTTTATGTGCTCTAGTTCCCGTTTCTCATCTTTTACACAGACATACTTTTTATTTTTTAAAAACAATCTGATCTTGGAAGTAAATCTGTCTCGCAGGATTTTGAAATTTAAAAGCCAATGAATTTCTAGCACTGAATTGCTTCAGTTACACTATATCTTAACATTTGTCATTATGCAGTCACTTGTGTCTTTAAGTGACAAATGATCTCTGGGGAATTCAGAAACATCACAGCTTTAACACCAACAAATCTCACAGGTTTTGCTTTGAAACTATGATCATGATACCGATTAGGGCTGCAACGATCAGTCCATTAATCGATTAGTTGATTGAAAGGAAATGAATGGGCAACTATTTTGATAATTAATTGTTTCAGTCGTTTTTTGAGCAAAAATGCAAAATATTTGCTGGTTCAAGTTTCTCAAATATGAAGATTAACTTCTTGTTTTTTTTATCATAGATATAAAATTGGACTGTTGACATCTCTTTGGGCTCTGGGAGGTTGCCACCAGCGTTTTTCACAACTTTGACGTTTCATACACTAAACTATTAATCGAGAAAATAAATCGGCAGATTAATCGTTAGTTGCAGCCCTAACACTGATTAAAAAGCTGTTTAAAGAATGTTAACATCTAACAGCATTGTAGTAAAGTGTGCCAAAAGCTTCTTAGCTGAATTATTAGCCAAACTATTTTAATCTAGTTCAGTTAATCAACAACCTTTAACATACAGTAGATTAAGCAAGATAATTAAAAATATTGACCTTTGACTAACATTTATAGCACGTTCATCTTAATAAGTTATTGTTAACAGACTAGATTGTATAATAATTCTCATAATAGTCACTTATTAAGATGCATATGGACATATTCTGTCCATATAAAAAAGGTCAGAAAAACATTTTTTCAGTCTCTTCTGGAGGTTTTCAGAAATGTATTTAACATTGCTTGCTTGTTTAGTTCAACAGAAAACCGCACCGACACTCAGAGCCAGTCACCAGTAGAAAATACCTACACCAGTTATGCAACACATGGCCTGTAGTCTCCAGGGTAACCAAGAAGGGTCACCCTGGAAAAGGGTGTGTAATGACATGGATTCACTCAGTCAGCCAACCACCGGTGACGGGCAGCTTGGCCTCGTGTCCATAATGACAAAGTGTGCTCAAACATTGGCAGCTGAAGCTACGTGGTGCTGGAGAGAATCAGAGATTACACAATGTGATCTCTTTTCCTGCCGACCGCCCGATCTATGGTTACCACAGTGACTTTAAAGATCCACAAAGTGAGGCCCACCTTGAAAGCCTTCCTCATCGACGATTATGGTGTAGTCCTCCGGAGTCTCTGTCAAACTGAAGAACTTGCATCTGAATGGGAGAGGCAGAAAAAGAGAGGACAGATCAAACAGTGGATACAGCATGTTAAAAAAGCTTGAGAAAAGCTCCATGCTGGACAAAGCTCGACTGCACAAGTCTGTCTAACAATTACGGTCTATTTAAGCTCTGCTGCTCCCTGAAGCATTCATAACACACACATCAAATATTCTGTTTGAAAAATTAAGGAGACAGTTTCATATGAAAGGATGCATCAATGAGATGTGCAGGGACCAACACAAGACTGCAACTAAGCCTGTATATGGCTTCTTTATCATTTTATATTGAATATGGGGCTCATAACCAAGCCATCAATAAAGCACAGTGCAGCTCGGCTCCCAATATAAACCTCCCCAACACTGAGAGCAGAGAGAGGAATCTCAATAATCGAGGTGTTTCTGAATATACAAACACAGGGCTATGACCAAAAAATATCACCTAAAATCTATATCAAGATTTGATTAATCAAGTGATCAATCAAATCAAATCAAAATGATCAGATTTACCTCCATAACAATAAATGTGGCAATATTTTTTTTGCCACGTAGCTACATGGCTGTGGGGAAGACAAAGTCAGCCTGTCGGTCAGTCTACCACTTTGGTCCAGACTGAAATATCTCAAATACACTCAAGAGATATTTGTGTTTCACAGACATGAAGTCTACTGACTCGGTGATCCGTTGACTTTTCCTCTAACGTCACTGTTGCTTTGGTTTATCTGCTACCTAACAGGTCGGTTTCCTTTATAATGAGCGTTGCAGCCTCACATAGCCACTAGCGTGGCTGTAAGCTTTTTGTCTTGTTTAAACGTGAGTGCATGCATTTCCTTTCTCACGGTGTCTCACTCCTCATATGTTTGTCCTGTTTGATTACGGTCTGACGAGCTGAAGATACTGGGCTGATTGGTTGGTTGATGTTCTGGTAATATATATTTGCTGACTGTAGCCATTGTCAGTTTATAGACGTTTATTGAAAATTACGATATTAATAATTCAAGTAGGTAAGAGATTCATAATGTTGTTACGTTGACAAATTTGAATCCAGTCCTTTGTGAACAGTAATACGTGTGTTATGGAAGTGCTTTGCAACTGTTAACAGTGGTCCACCCATTCATTACAATGCAGATTAACTCCTCACTTTACCAGTGAATGAATAGGGCTGGGATTCAGACAGAAAGTGTCCGTCGCACACAATATCCAAAACCGTTAAGTACTGAAAGCTGGCATCTGATGTCTGGTCAGATTCATAATCTTGTTTACTTAAATCAGTAATCAGATTAGAGCTGTAACGATTAGTCGATCGAAAGAAAATTAATTGCCAACTATTTTGATAATTGATTAATAATGTAATTTTTCAAGCAAAAACATCAAATATTTGCTGGTTCCACCTTCTTAAATGTGAGGATCTGATGCTTTTCTTCTTTGGTTCTTCTTTCGTCTTCGGGTTTTGGGCGGCTGGTCGGACAAAAGAAGCAATCTGAAGACGTCACTTTGGGCTCTGTGAAGTTGTGATGAGCATTTTTCACAATTTTTTGACATTTTATAGACTAAACGAGTAATCGTGAAAATACTCAGCAGATTAATCGATAATGAAAATAATTGTTAGTTGCAGCCCTAGATCAGATAGTTGCTGATTTACATCAACATTTTTGCCTGCATTTTATTTTGTCGAAGTTCTTGTACAGCTGCTAATGTTTAGACAACATTTGCCAAAACACATGCCAAAACTTATGTTTTCCCTTTAGTGTCAAAACCAAGTGTTAAAACCACCCTTTTTCTGCAATACGTTGTGTCATAATTATTTTTCTGTCACAAATCCAACTGTCAAGATTCAGTGCATCAAACCAAACATGTTCCACGATGGTGAAGGATATTGGATATAAAGATATAAATCAGCTTGAAATCATCCAGCAGACTTTCGTAAGCACAAAAGAAAGCAGTGCTCTGGAAAAACACCAACGCTACTGAAAGCCCACACGTCATATTTGCCTGAAAGGTGTGAAAAACAACAGCGGAATAACAGAATAGACTTAATGTTTTTTTATGGGAACGGCAGCATTTCCTCTTGGAATTAAATGAGCTGTCAAGTGTCACTCTTTGGCTTGCAGTGTGTTTTTGCGGAGCCAGGACTTTAGGATGGTGAGCCCTGGAGTTTTTGTCTTGTGCCTGGGTTAATACTCCTCCTCTAATCATGATCATGTCATTATGAGCACTACTTAATCACTTACTTTATTCTATGACAGTGTTACATCAAGATCAAATGGCAAATCCCTGCAGAGATTCAGTATATTACCCGTCACTGAGGGGGAGATCACTGGACACTTGGCCTGCACTACTCACATTCTGTGTGCACACAAGGAACTTCACAGGGAGGCTTTAAATGAGTTGATACTTTAAAGCACTGCAAACAACTCACAGCCTCATCTGTGACAAAACACACAGAACAATCACAACAAATGTAAAAACTACCCTACCCCAGGGAATGCATTCATAGAAATGAAGTGGATTTATTATTCTGGCCACGCAACCATACAAGTCCAATATTCACTCTTTGTTTAATTCTGTTTTTGTTTCCACCAGCTCTTTTGAAAAAATTCGGTCTCTTTAGCTGCTAAATGCACCACTATGTTCACCAGCTAGTCACTAACTTTGTCTGCCTGCTGTTTGGTGCTGGCCAGGTAGTGGACGGTGGGTTTATCAGAGCTTTTTTGCCAAAAACAGCTGCCTGGAAGAGTGGAGTTTTGCAGTTGGAGCTGCAGAGTTGGGTTTGTCAATACAAGTGACACCTTTCACATTCCACTTTTGTCATCCAATCTGTTATTTATATAAAAATATTGATTAGCAGTTCGGCATGTTTTGTTACATGCAAACAAATTGGTCAAAACATGTTTATATTCCCTTAACTAAGGCACTGAAGAAAAGTATTGCATCAGTACCAGTGTATCAGTAGTGTATTGGTTTCGAAACCCAGGTATTGTATATCAATATTTTATATTTTAAAAAGATACCACGCTAATTTTTCAGCTCTGCGCAAGTCATGATTTTTAGAAATTTCCTTCTTATCTTGTGTGTTTTCTTAAATAAATAATGTAAGTTCATTGTTGTGAATGGATGCAAAAAGAGACAAGACGAGACTGGACTGGAGTAAAACTAGTTTGATTTAGCAAATTAGCACCCAAGTAGTGGAGAGAGGAGGCACAATATGACACTATGATAAGGATGAAAGTACGCTGCTGAATGGGGCTTATCAGTGGGAGGAGGCACTAAGATGTGCCAAGGTTGTTGCTTCAACAACATGAGGCAGAGGATGGGAATGTGAAAGGGGAAAAAAAAACAAGAAACTAGTTGCAAAACCAGTGTCATCTAAGGGACACTCATGTTCTGCAGTCAAATGATATGAACGTATGTCATCATTAATGGATGGCTGCCATGACCACCCACACATCCAACCTCAAACAAGGTGCACCACTTAAGAATTTGCCCCAAACACTAAATCTTGTGTCCATCTAACCCTGGGAGGATTCGAGCCCTTCAGGGTAGGATTAAATTCATTCAGTCAAAGATAAGGAAACTTTAATTTGTTTTGTTTTTTTACTTCACGGTCACTCCTCAGAATTTCCACAGACATTTCCTTCTTACTACAACAAAAATGAAGCGAGAGCAAGTTGCAGTCTGAACTGACGCTCATACTCATAGTGCTAAACTGACCTGAACATCACAGACACAACAGAAATCAAGCGCAACATGCAAAGCTAAAGTTACAGGAACTAAAAATCAAGTGCTGGCTTACTTCTTAACATCCAATTCCAGAAAAGAAAAAGCATCAATGTCTCCACTATGCTGCATACCACCAATAGACTGAGCAATCTGAAAACACATAAGAGTTTTACAAATGCACACATCACAACCTGAATAAATATTTATATTTTACGTACAGATTTTTAACTTCAACTTCACAGATCTGATCATTTTCGCTTCCAAAAAGCTTCCTCTGCATACAAATGTCTAAAAATATTTGTGACATTCTTTTGTATTCATGTACAGATTGTTAAATGTGTGTGCACGGATCGCCTGTTACGCGCGGATCAGGTTACTTTCGCTTGTGGGGTTTTGCGATTATCCAGCTCCACGCAGTATTCGAGAATGCATGCTGTGTTTAAGTGCTGGTGGAAAACTGGTAATACACATTTGTAAATATTATTGAGACTATTTTAACTCCACAGTATGAAAGATACAGTAACATGCAGAGACAAACAAGCTGGTTTGAAAGGCAAAACCACACTCATCACATGTGTTTACTTCCTCACTGGCATTGACACAATACGTTCTGTAGCTCCTATTGCAGACACAAAAAATGTGGTTGCAACAAAGGAATATTAAATCTCTCCGTTAGAGCCTGACAGAGAAATTTGCCAGGCCGATATATCAGCCGACTCTAGCTTATCGCAGATACGTTGGTATCAGCATCAGCCGATAAGTAACAAGGAATTGCAGTATTGGTCACTATACTATACTCTCTATAGAATTCTGTTAATAAACATGTGGTCCAGTTCTAGTGTAATGAAGTCATGTCAGCCCACTCTTTCTTAAAGTGACGGTCCACAGTGTTTTATGTTGGGAGGCAGTCCGCCTTGCCTAAAATAAAGACCATCTCCACTGACATCATAAAACATGAGCACACTTTTATGAAATGCAGAATTAATCTTCAGGGGAAAAGAGCAGAATGTGAATGTCATATAGGCTACAGTATTTCTTGTGAGTGATTATTGTCAAGGCCATCATCTACTAGACTAAATTAATTGACACTGGATGGATAGATTCCCATGTTTACGACTTGTGAGTGCTCACGCCGTCGGACAGCTAGAGACAGTGGGCCATGTGAGGGTTTAAATAATGACAATAGACAATATGGCACTATATTCGCTAAGTTTGGGTTTATTTACTTTGAATGATGGACTTTGGCTGACGTGATGCATTCACGTTTGTTTGGTTTTTGGGCACTTCAGTATCATTAAGCACCAAGTTGAAAATATCGGAGCTATATCGAAGTTTCCCAGTCTTAATTATGACTTGAACGCTATAAACCCTTTTCACGGCAGACATTTTGACTTGTCAAAGCAAGAAAAGCAGAGGTTGAATAAACGACATTAATGATGGCTGCATTCCATTTAGGGGAGCCAGTTCCAGGGCTCTGATGTTGCGCATGGTCACTCACTGACATGGCTTACTGGGACACTTAATGGAATGGAGCCATTGTCAATGTTATTATTTACACCTGTGCTTTTCCTGCTTTGACAATTAAAATGTCTGCCGTGAAAAGGGTCTATTCACAAGCCTGAAACTAATAATTACGCATAATCGCCTCAATGCAGCATTACTACCTCTGCTAAACTGTTTTCTGGGGGGATAACCTGCAACGTGCTTTGATGAGCGCAATGTGTGCATCAAACAAAATGCACATTTTAAAAGAGAAATTCTGCTTACGTTTGCAGTCAAGGGCAGATTACGGCCATGCAAACTGGTGCTACAGGCTGATGTAACGACATGTAGCTCTGTAGCTTCTCTTACTGGACTTGTGCAATAGTCGTGGCAGCTGTGGCTGGCTATTTTACAGCAGCAAAACAAACCAGTTCACACTTCAAAAAGGTGGTGGCCATAGCTGGGAAATCACAGAATATGTATTAAGATACAGCAATCTTGCCTACAAGAAATGCTAAAAGAAGATGATGTAGTTTGACAAGAATAATTTGATTGCAAGTTGCTCACATTGAATAGATCACACTGATTTTATATAACAGCAATTCTAATGTGTCTATCTATAATGGCTGAAAGTGATGAGATTGTGTTTCTGAGTTTAGAACTGAAACAATTAATTGATTAGTTGATCGACAAAAAAGTAATCTGCACCTTTTCTGAGTCAATTCATTGTTTACGTCATTTTTTCTAGCAAAAATGGCAAACATCTGGTTGCAGCTTCTCCAATATGCTGCTTTTCTCTGTTTTATATAATTGTAACCTGAATATATTTGGGTTTTGGACTTTTGGTGGGACAAAACAAGTCATCTGAAGTCATCACCTTTTATACAACAGATGATTCATTCAAATTCAAAGATTACTAGATAATGCAGATATTGCTTGCAGCACTATTTAAGTTAAAAGGGTCATTTTAATTGCATCAGGTAATCAGTACTCTGAAGGGACTGTGTTTTATTAGTAACTTCTCCTCAGCACAGAGGGAGTTTTGATTACCAGCTCACTGCCACACTTGGTCTGCTGACTGACTTTGCCTGTTGTAAAATTGCCAGGGCAGACACAGCCAGTGTGTCAGTTAAGTGATTTGCTTTGGCTAATATTAATAGACTGTGGTGATAATAAAAACTGCACAACAGAGCAATGACAAGTGTAAAGGCCTGCTGTCATGTCACTGCAAGGGCTATTTAATTAAAGTTTCCTCTGGCTGAATGGCTCACAGTGAATATCCACTTCATAGGACAGGAAACACAGCCAATGCCCTCTACTGCTTGTTCATGTTTGGTTGAAAACATGTAATAATTTCCCTGAGAGAAGGAAAAACAGGCTATATACACACACACACACACACACACACACACACACACACACACACACACACACACACACACACACACACACTGGCGTCGACCCAGCTACAGATGGCACAAAGCTACAAAATGACACTACAGAACAAGGATAGGCCTGGAAACTGGTGGCAGAGACCAAACACACACTCTCGGCGGCTCCACATTAATACATACAACATGAATACTAGTTAAAGAACTAGCTAGAGCACAAATGAACACCACTACCTTTTAACATAAGCACACAAGTATGCAGCCCCCGGCATGAGTTTGCTGTAATGTTAACAACAGCAGTGTCCTTACAGTAAACAGCACTGTGGAGCATGTGAAAAACATAAATGACACTGTGTATTTTCATGCAGCAATCGTGTCTGGGAAGTTACGTACCTTGTTTTGGAGGCCA
Source organism: Maccullochella peelii (assembly GCA_002120245.1). Classification (NCBI taxonomy): domain Eukaryota; kingdom Metazoa; phylum Chordata; class Actinopteri; order Centrarchiformes; family Percichthyidae; genus Maccullochella; species Maccullochella peelii. The sequence continues at coordinate 86,209 of LKNJ01000176.1, read as the reverse complement.
AGAAGGCGAGTTTTATTAATCCGTGAGTGCAAATCTGGATACCCTCTTTCTCTATACTCGCCACTTTCAAGCTGTGCTCTAAAATGTGAAGCTCCATCTTTTACGTCTTCTCATTTGAGGAGCGACTAAAATGTAAAACCTAAACACTTTCAAGTAAGATGCATAAATAAATAAATACACACATACGGCAGGCTATTAGGAGTATTAAATACAGAAAGAAAGAGCGAGGCAGGGTGGAATAAAGAAAGCAAAGAGGTAAAAACGGACTAGCTGTCAAACCTGCAACGGAACCGCTCACACTTCTGGTCGTGGGTTTTCAAAATAAAAATCTCCAGCTTGAAGAAAGCGCTGAAGTTGTTTGTGGCCAGGGCCGTAGCTAGCCCGAATTTGTGCACTCTTAAAAAACAATATAGCCAGCAAACCCTGAAGGACATACATATATTTGCTGTCTGGTGGACAGTTAGACGATCAAAAAAGATAGATAAAAACGCTAAATATGTAGCTACAGCTATCAGCTAGCTAGCCACAGCTATGTGCCACTTAGCTAGCAGTAGCACTTCCTGGAGTCTCCGCTGGTTGCCTAGCAACTGCTCAGAACCAAGAAATATTCTAGCACATAACCCCCCATAAATCCGCACATTGTCGTTTTTACAACTAAGTTTTTGCATGGACTAAACAACTGAGATATACCGTGTTAATTAGTGACTTTTAGAGGTGCTTGTAGGTAGATTTGTTATCTTTGGACAGAGCCAGGCTAGCTGTTTCCAGTCTTTCTGCTATGCCAAGCTAAGCTAACCGGCTGCTGGCTAAAATCTTAAATATTTACCATATGAGAGTGATATTGATCTACTTATCTAACTTTCCGCCAGAAAGCAAAATGGCATGTTTCCCAAAATGTTGAACTACCCCTTTAACAACACTTATTGCGACTTTGAAGGTCAGAATCCTCAAAGACTCTTCTAGAACTGAAACCATGAGTTGATTAATCAATTAATCTATTGACAGAAAATTAATCGTCCACTTTTTTGATAATCGAGTAATTATTTGTGTCATTTTAATAGACCATTTAACTATTTGGATAAATAATAGGCCTATGTCCAATGCACAATAAACACGATTTTTAACCTGTGAAGTCTGTTTTCTATCCAGGTAGTTGAAGTGATAAATCTCCTGGCTTGTTTTGTACAACAGAAAAAAAATATATAAATGAGGTGTTTTGTATGATAATATAAAATAATAGACGTGGCATCAATATAGACACATTGAAACAGCATTTAGATCTTTATATTGGGAAAGCAAAACAACACTTTATTTTATTGGTCAGAAATGTCCTTATAATTTCTTAGGAAGTATGTCATCTGGTACTAATAATAGGGGAAAGGGTAGAGTTTAGATTTCCTTGAAAGAACTGCTCAATTTAGATAAAAACTTGCATTTGGTATATTCAGCTAACTAAACAAGTAAAACGGGTCAATCCCGGAGCTTTTATTTTGAAGACAGAGCGGAAGTGACTTTCTCACCAGCCTTCCGTACCTTGTCAGAGCTGTTAAATGGGAGAGCAGAGGACCGCTGTTCCCAATGTTTGCTCTCCGACTGGAATAGTTAGCAGCTGGTCCGACTGAAACAAACAACTTGCCATTCAAACGAAGGGGGCAGGTCTGAAGTGGAGCGGGGCTTCATGGGAAATGTTGTTCTCTAAGCGTATATGTCGGTACAGGTAGGTCCACTCAAGTGCAGTGTGGTACACATTGGATTTGAAATGAAACAAGGACTATGAGTGCTGACTTTCAGTTTAAACTTCAGGGTCAATTTAACATAATAACATAAATAACACAAGATATAACTTTATATTGTCTTTACTGTCACATGTTTTAGCAGCACAAGACAAAGTCTAAGGCTATTTTAGTGAACGTTACATTTATTCTCTATATAAATGACTTGTCTCAGAGTGCAATTTCAAAATCCTTATTGAAGAAGAAGAAGAAGAAGAATTACTATTATATTAATTCCCCTTGGTGGAAACTTGTTAGAGTCCTACTGATGTAAAAAAAAAAAAAACCCAACAGTATATATATATATATATATATAGTGTTATATATAATTAATGTGCATTATATGTACACACTATGCAATAATAATACAATAATATGAAGTACAGAAATTGAAAAGAATACTGTGATAGACAATATAATATATATTCAATATAGGGTAAGCAATGTAATTCAATATAATATAGTGATAAATGAGGCTAAATGTTTTAGTGCTGCTTCTACCATTACTCCTTTTAGTAATGAGAATAATATTGCATTGATGTAATGTTGTAACATACTTGTTTCGATGTTCAACATAGTACATGAATAGTAGGTAGTATAGAGGTTGTCCATATGCAATAGTAGACAAATTAACTAGGTTTAATAATGTCACCATATTTAATATCTATCATATACAGATACAAGGAGGCTCTTTCTTGTCTCTCGCGAGCCTGAAGCTTGCAGGTGTGTTTGCATTGAGCATGTCATTTCGTACGCAGCTCTAATTTAGCAATTATTTTCTCATGTTGCCATGGTGATTACAACGTTCTTTTTTTAAGTCCTTTGACGTAGGTCAGTGGAGTAGAAAACAACGATGTGCTCCCGTTTTACGTGGGAATCAATACAAACGTCACTGTTTGTTGCCAGGTTGTCACTCCTGTGTATCAGAGGACATTTGCATTAAGTTGACCCTCTCTCTCAACAACCACATCAAACCTCTGGGCACCCTTTGAGTAGTGGTGGGGGGCAAAAGCATATTTTCCGAGGTAAAATTTACAATAATTGGCATCCTGTTGCGTCTCTAGTGTCTAAATCTGTATGTGAATGGTTATCCCCTGCTGTGAGGCTGCAGGGGAAAAGCATGTATTCACGTCTTGTAGCAGCACGATTAAAATGGGCTATGCTGGGCCTCATGGAAACATGGCCTTTGACTCTTCTCCACCTACATCCTTGAATATGTTCTTTACATGAGTGAGACAGTTGTAAAAGGAGCTTTTTTTGTTGCTTTTCTTACTGTTCTTCTCTCATTTACTACACTGGTTGTCCTGTCTGTGTTCACAATTACTGAGCTCCCCAGTGTGTTTTTGCTCATTAACAGTGCACCACATTGTTTATTTAACTCATGTCATATTTTGGTTGTGTCTGTGAATAATTCACGCTGATTAATCAGCCCCATATTGGCTGGCATTGACACTTCTTTGGTCCACTTGTTGAGAGACTCTAAATGCAAATATAACACCCAAGGCTGGATTACCAAACGGGGCAAAAAGCAGGCAATAACTCCAGACCACCAGGGACCCCGAAAACCCTGTGTTCACTGTGGGTCAGTTGTCTTTTGGCAATTTGATTGATTGCAAATTTGCACCACTAAAGTACAATATCAACTATTGTGGTTCCTGCGTTATTCTGTACGGGTGCAGCCCTGTCTTGTAGAGGGCCCTGTGTCTAAACATTTACTATTTTAGTTAACATTGTTCTCTCATAGTGCATATTCTTAAGTAAAGTTATGTTTTATCAAATTACCACAAAGTACTGATGCAGAGGTAACCTGGGACCATGTATAGTCTTCTGTGTGCATTGTACTTGATGGAAACTTCAAGGCGACAGCGTGCACACTCTAAGGGCAGGGGGTTGAGGGGTCAGCAGGGGCCCAATAGCAACTTTCTGGCCTGGGGGCCCACTAATAAGTTAACATGGCCATGTTCACACCTAGAATCAAATCAAACTCCTGTTTCCCTTTTGTCCACGTTTGGCTGTATTATAGTTATTATTATCATTATTATTAGTAGTATAAATTCAGGTTAAGGGCGTCAGGGTTTAAACAAGTTGCTTCCTGTCCATTGTGTGTTGGGTATTATGGCCCAGAGAAAGAAGCTGTGCAGCAATCTTAAATCCCTGCCTTTAAATCTCAAGCCCCCAAGCGAGCAATCTTGGAGTGCTTTTTAATCCTGATTTGAATTTTGAATGCCACATCACGGATATAACCAAAACTCTGTCCTTTGAGAAGTATTGCAGCATTTTCTCTCACAGACAGAAAAAATTTCCACCATCCTAACCATACCATTGCCCCAAAGGCTCCACTTCTGCATTTCATTTTAAAGTCTTAAACCACTTCCCTGACGAGTGTGTTCTTGTCTAATAAATCACTGAAGCACCGTGGTGTTAATTGTCTCTCGCTGAGGGCCTCCGTCACTATAGCATTTCCAGCCTACACTCTAATTGCAAGAACAATTAGTTGTAACAGCCCACAACAAAGTATTAATTAAGCAAACAAAGATAGCTCTTCTGCCGCAAGAGAGAGTGTCAACACATTGGAACTGGAAAAAAGTATTTCCCTTGTGACACTATGGTACTGCTAATGTTCAGATGGGAATTCAAAAGCAAATAGGTCCCTGTACAAATACATACGCAAACAATAACATAAAGACATTAAGTACTTACTATTCACTACACTGACACATTTAAAGCCCTGAAAGGAATGTAATAATAATTTTTCATTGTGGTGTATGTTTACAAATCAAATGAAACATGAGCTGGGTGCTCAAGAGGGAAACATTCACTGATGATTTCCTGATTCCCTGTTGAATAATAATATAGTGTAGAGTTAAACACAACTGTGAAATATATTTGTTTTTCTTGACTGACATCTCATGAATATTGAGGTTATTATCATATTCATATCATGAGGTTATTATTATTCATGAGCTCGTCATCATTGTTTAGATATTTTTTTCAGCGCAAACAAGACATTTTGTTCTTGTGTGGGAGAAAAAAAAAGAAGAGAAGAATATAGGTGAAATAATAAAAATGGATGAAAATATCAGGAAAATGTAAAGACAACCTTACCAGCCAGAGTAGTTCAGATATACCATCATTTATTTCTTACAGACAAAAGCTTTCATAACGGCCCATTATGCAGCGATCTATTCCTACTCATGTATCTTGAACCCAGGTCTGTTTAGTGTATCTTCATTTACTTTTCATGTGTAATGTACAGTATATTATGTATTGACAGATTACTTGGAAGTGGGTTACAAGTGGGTCTTTCATTGCATTGTGAAAAAGTGAACAAATAGGCCTGAACTATCAAAGCATTAATGGGTTTACTTAGGTAATGGTACTTAAGTGTTTAGCCAATACCTGATGGTCATTAAGTCGACACTTTTATCCACCGAGTTACTTTTTTCCCACTCCACAGGAACCTTAAAGGTCTTGCCACAGGTATAAACACTTGTGCCTTGAGCTGTACAATCACGGTTAAAAGAAACGGCCACATTTGAAGGTGGGGTGCAAAGTCTTGGCCTCATATAGAGGGGAGGGGGTCTGAACAGAGCTGGGTGTACAGAACAGGAAGTGTTTTCCCCTCCAGCTGCTTCCCTGCAGCTTCCTTTTTTAGCCAAATTGATCGCGACACTTGTTCCGTTTTATGTTGGCCTCCTCCTGGCTGCATCCCACTGCTTCCCAGATGTTTCTCTAAGAACTCCGTCTTTTGCGTGGTTTTGTAGTCCTCGAGATGATGAATCGTACCAATGGGTCCATTTCGGGGATAACAGCGCACACTTTAGGAAGTCTTGTCTCGAAGGTATTCAGAAACATTGAAAGATTAAAAAGTCAGTCAGACTTATGGACCTAATGTTAGCTTAATTAGCTAGCTGTTAAAATCTGCTAGCTAATTAAGCTGGCAATTGTTGGTGGCCTGCTTTCGTCTACTTTGGTCTGAAATCAAGGACACATCGTTTTGATAAACCCGATTGTATAACTACAAACAGTATGTGCTGTGCAAGAACGGAAAGCTTGACAGGCGTAGCAATTCAATTCAACTCAATTTTATTTATATAGCACCAAATCACAACACAATTTATCTCAGGGCACTTTTCATATAGAGCAGGTCTAGACCGTACTCTTTATAGTATTAGCAGTAACTAAGGCTGGTAAGGCTTAGCAAACAGTCAATTCTGCATCGTAAAAATAGAAACAAACAAATTATGGAAGAGGTTGGCAGGAAGAAAATGTCCTTTTAAGCATTAACACACATAAACAGCTTCATGCATGTATACTTGTTTTGTCTTGATAGCGATCTGCTCCAACAGGAATGTTTTGCCGTCAAATGGGAGCAAATAACAAACACTCAAGTTCATTAAAGTACATATAGTATGAAATATCATATGCTGTCCCGTTCCTCATTCAACGTTGACGTTAGTGTCTGCACTCAGACACTAACCTGGTTGTCACAGCTGATTTCAATTAAGGTGTGTGAGGGTTCAGTACTTAGGGCTTAAGGGGGACACTGGAACTGGGCCACTCGCTCGCTGATTCTTTCTCATGCCTTCTTATGTGTTCTTGTGTCCCCCGTAACACATTTGATATCGTATCTAACTGCCAAGACACAGATCCACAACAAAGGAGTGCCAGAATGGAGGATGAATAAAAATCCAGAAAGTTTACTCACCAGCGGAGGTTGCATCATATGAGACAGACAGCCAAGAAGAAAGAAAGCCCCAAGATTCAGTGTCTGAAATGATGCTCTCACACATAACGCTCCAGGATATAACCCACAATGGAAGTACAACAGATATGCAAACAAGAGTCTGAGGGATTTATCTATCATATGTTACTTTTCTCCACCTGTCCTATGCTTTAGAGAGATATTCAGCAAATGCAAAAGCATTATGAAAAAGGTATTCCATTAAAGCTCCATTCTCAATACCTATCAAATCTATATCTGGAACTTTTTTTAAACAATATTTGTCGTGCAAAAATACATGCTGGTCAGGGTAAAAAAGACAATACAAAAAAACAACACTAACTATTACATTAACAAAAACACTTAATAGAGATAGACCAGTGCTGTACTGTTGACAGTCAGTAAACCCTGGTGGCTCGTAGAAACTGCTGCTCCTGACTTCCAAGAATATTGTGACCACCAATTGATGTGGCTTGTGACCATAGCCCATGTTGGAACCAGTTTCACAATGATGACATGAGTTTGATTTCTGGCTATGAAGCTTAATCTCTGGCATTACTTTGTGGACCGCAAGTTGGTGGCAAAGCGGTCGCTGCTGGGAAAAAGAGGAGTAGAAGAGCTGACACAGACCTTTACCGTAAAACTTGCTGTTCAAACTTGTAATGCAACATCTTGGGGGAAGTTGATATAAAACTTCAGATGTCTAAAAAAAAAAAAAGTGTGTAGGTGCACAGCTATGCAGCCAGCAAAACACACTTCCAGTAAAGGTTGAAGAAATTCAAATTCAAGTTTTTACTGGAAGCAATTGTAAAACTGTGAAAACAGTTCTGGATCACAAACTCAATGATAGTGAATGCAAATCATAAAACGATGAGATTCCATAAACAAGAGTTAGACAAAAGGTATTGTAAAAATTTTGCGCAGTAGCCTCCCAAAATAAAAGACACACTACTCCCTGCTTTGGCACTAACTGTTGGCAATGGATATAACCTGTGGAATCATCTAATATAAATCTAATTTGTAGGGGATACTGGGCTGTATATGCATATAATATGTTTTCGGGGAAGGATTTCATCTGAATTAGTTTTTAATTGGTCTCATTTGACACCTCTGCTGTGTAGTACCAAAGTTAATGTGGAAAAAAACCACACTATTACAGGAATAGAACACGAAATGAGAACGGAACAAGCCAGCATGTGTTTAGACTTCACATTAGAGCATTTGGTAAAAAGATGGATCCATTTTACTAGTAGGCTCCATTCACGACAGTGTAGCACATCCTGTCTATAGCTTATTTAGATAGCTTATAGCTTAGAGTCTAAGGGCCTGATCACTCAAGATGTGGTTTTAGCAGCATAGTGCAGCCTTTTCTGAGTATTTCCAATGTGAGGGATGCATTTTACAGAGTTGCTGTGTGCTTTGTGCTTATCTACCTGAGGTGCCTTGAATTCTGCAACTTGTAAAACTCTGTGGAGTGGAAAAGAGTCCTACGATGCTGACTGGATTAACGGAGAGAAAGGAGTTCTGTCTCCAAGATGCTGACACCAAAAGCCAATGGTGGCCGCGATGTTTTGAAAAGTTTTTCATTGTTGTTGCACTGAAAAATATCTCAGTGTTAGAATAGTATTCTAGTGTGGAATATAAAAACTATAAAACCAACCACCAGAATGGAAAACCAGGCGGTAGAAGCTCATTGCAAGAGTTGGATCCCCCTCTGAGAAGTAGAATTAACACAGCAGGAGGTGGAGTGCATAAAACCGCGCTGAAATGACAGCCAAAGGTAACTGAGCGAGGGGCCGTTTTAAATTCTGGCAGCAGCGTGATGATTGCTTTACTGAAGTCTAAAGCAAATCTATATGTGGCTCAGGTGAGATGCAGTTGAAAGCTTGTTACAGATACTAATCCCATGGTCAAGAGGAAACTTGCACGCTCAGGCTATAATATGTTAAGCACAAACCTTACAGTTGCAGGCTGTATAAGAAGCAGCATTCAGAATACAGCAGGTGTCTAATGGGCAATGTTTGTCTTCAAGTACTTACAGGTTGGAACAGTCATTGTCAAACTGTATGTTCAGTGTCAGTGTACTCTGGATTATACCTTATATATGCCCCTTACCTACCTTAGAGTATGAGGTACTGCCCTGAACACGTAACTTTCAGAAGAGAAATATCTTCAGGAATCTGCAAGAAGAGACGGTCCAGTACCATTAATGGTCTGAAACTCTTAGTTTCTCTCTGATGTTCCTGGCAGCCTCAGGCTCCAACCTACACTTCCAACTGACTGATTTCCTACATCTTCCAGACTCTGAGTCACTGTTGTTTCAGCACTTTTCTAGATGCAGCTGTCCTTAAAGGCATGCGGAACAATTTAACACATCGATGGCCCCAAAAGGCAGCAAGAGATAGGAGGAATTCTGATGACTTCAGTGCACAAAAATCCTGTAATATGGCATAGAAAGCTGCACAGACACACAGAGTTTATCAACCCGGCTGTTATGTGATGCTTCATACCAAAGGATACCACAGTGACGAGAGAAGAAACTTGGATTAGACAGTTTGGATTCATCGCTTACTGTGTGTCCTGCCAGTGACCAGGCAACCACCAAAATATAATGAAGAAAAGAGATTACAAGAGGAGAGTACATTGCACACAGGCATAATGAGGCCTGGTCTACCTGCTGAGCAAGTTTGATAGTGACTGGAACAAGCAATGTGGAGAAACTGCCTGCTTTCTGGTGTTTCTTGTTTTTATTAGTGCCATTTTGGTTGCAGCCAAACAGTCAGCAATTATAGCTGGATAGTATTTGTAGAAGTAAAAAAACGTGTTTTTATTAAAGCTGTCGATTTCATTAACTGAAAGTGACCAGATTACATTAGTTGGACTGATGTTGACTTGCAGAACTGGTTTAAAAGTACAGTAACAGACCACAAAGTGACCTCAACTTTGGCCTGATGATGATACTGGAGGGATTATCTGTAATTTGCATACAGGTAAACGCATGTACAGTCATACGGCTCACTTTTAGACCTACATGCTTGAACCCCTATTAATTGATTAATGTTATCTCACTTAATCAACTACATAAACACACCTACTTTTACAATGCAACCTACTTTCTGTGGTCACTATCGTAAAAGACAAGAATATATTTGGAATTTGGTGGAATGGGATGAAGGCCCATTTACTATTTTAACTACCAGTGTTTGCATTTTGGAATGTTAAGTCCAATCAAAACAATGGTTTACAATACACCAACAGCTCACCTGTAATATGAAGGTGAATTTAGGATTAGGGTTAGGATTACTGGTACTAATAACTTTCACTTCTTAAAGTACTTTTCAATAAGTGAATATGTTTCTACCCGATGGAGATCACAACAAGTACACTTTACTGGCCTGCACCTGAGCTTAAAAGCAGTTTCACACTAAAAGACTTCAAAAGTTCCTGATATGGATTAAATGGATGGATTCTTTAAAAGACAATGCATGTTGGAAAACATTCCTCTCTTCCTCTCTTCACGTCTGTCACCATGTCTGTGTGAGGTGTGATAGTGAGACTTTACTCCCTTCCTATTGAATTTTCTTTCTTTTCCGTCATGTCTCTGTCAGTTCAATGGCACATTTAATGACCTGTTATCCTCTACTGAAGTGTCTGTGCTTGTCTTTTTCTTTTAACTCAAAGTCCATTCCACTAAATCTAACTTTGCAAGCAGCTGACCTTTGTGAAGGTGTTCTTAAGTTATGCTAGTTTCAAGTAACTCCACCTGCCGAAATGTTTCTTGGTAATCTGGCTGATGGGGATTCTGATCAGAACGTGTTTTCTGAGAAGATAAACCGTAAAAATAGTTAAACATTAAAAGCTTTTGTTGCACTGCACAAATGCAGATTTTAAACAGCTGCTGATGAAATAGAGCAAGTATTTGTTTTGTGGCTTTGTACCACTTATCCATAACGAATGTGTGAGTCCACCTGGGTGTCTGAACCATCAGACATTTTCCAGGAATAATATACCATGTGTTTCAATCTTGGATCTAATTAAATGAATTTGTGGGTGTGACATATTGTTATTGCCTAACCTAATGACACAAGCTGCTGCTTGGTGTCATTAAGAGGCAACAGAGCCTCAGACAGAGGCATGTAAAATGGAGGACAGGGGTAAGCTCTAATCTCTTCCCCGTGACCCAGATGAAATCCTGAGAACAATCAGGGTGCTGGCAGGGCTCAGCCCACGTCTTAGAAGTACCTCCCTCCACCAGTACACACAACTGTGATCTGTGCAAACACCATTCTCCATGGATGAATGGACTTTGTACGCCCTCAAGAACACAAAATACCAAAAGCCTGATACCTAAACTGACAGTTTATATAAGAATCACTGTTGTAAAAATGTACAAATGTAGTCAGCTTTTCACAAAGTCAACAAACAAGTAAATAAACTAACTAATTCATAATTAGTTATGTTATTAGACTAATTCATAATTGTAATTGTGCTTTGGCAACACATGTCAAATGTCATGCCAGTAAAGCCTATTGATTGGAATTGAATTTAATTGAAAATTCTAACTACGAGAAAATTGGTGAATGCAACAAATTCTCTTAAATCGCTTTTATGTGCCACTTATGAACAAATCTGTTCATACAAGTGGTTCTTGCATGAGGCCCGTTGTCCTGCTGCATTGTCCTAAAACTGGGGGCTATGATACCTACACTTCTCACCTCATATCCAATATGGACGTGAAGACCATTAAACACTCTTAAAGCAGAAAAACAGCACTTTGAGTAGTCACTACACCCTTAATCTCTGCCTGGACCCTCCCTTTCAGCATATTCAAAAATGCAGTGTGGCCTTATTGCTACGTAGTGAGAGGTTTCTGTGGTTGCCATGGTCGCACTTGGCTCTGTGCTGTGTTTTTGAAAGCAGAAATCACCAGTTCAGGTGCCAACACTGTCATTTACTCACAATCAGCAACCCCTGCTGATCTTTACAAGTCATATTCATCAAAATAGAAATATTACGCTTACAACCTTTAAGGGTATTGTCAAGAAAATGAACATATTAACCTCAGTTTCACATTTCATTGCCTTATTTTTATTGTTGCATCTGTCTTGTGGCGTGCTGTAATGTTCTCTTTTTCCTCTTTACCTGCAGAGGCGGAGTCCTCAGAGTTCAGCTGCAGGATTCAACGAGCCACATGAGCCACTCGTTCATCATTTCATGCATTCTCTATTTGTTGGATAGATGGCTGAAAGCTCAAATTTTCTCATTTCTGCTGTGCTCAAGGGCATAAATCACAAGTTCAAAATGTCCTCAAAATCTTACACTTGACAGGAAGGTAAATGGGCACCTCCTCCACAGTTCTGTATATATCCCTAAAAAATCTCCTTCTAATGTGGTCTGTCAGACAAAATGCCAAAATCTCCTGAATACATACAAGAATAATACTGCTTTACTCTTTGCTCTACATTATTTTCTTCAGTAATGTCTTCTCATACCATAACTGTAGAGATGTTGTTAGCAGGTACAAATATGCATTTTATGATCAGGTGGGCCTTGAATATTTGTCAGGTTATTAAATGAATGAAGGAATGAGCAATGATCTGTCTTTCTAATGATGAAAAGTGGGAAGAACGACAAAAAGGCCTGCTGTCTAACTCAAACTTTCAGTTCAGTACTTCTGTTTTCTTCTTCCCAAAGCCTGCCGTCACTGACTAAAAAAATGTGATGATCAATAAATAAGTCAATAAAAAAGTTAATCATTAAGTGTTTTGTTTAGAAGCTGCATTCATTGATTTGTTGGCCACTACGGGGCAGAAACTCAAAGAGACACAGCTGTCGCCTTAAGTTAGCTAACAAGTTAGCAAACAAATTGCCTATTTACACACCAAGCAGACACATTATCAATCACTTGGAGTTGTGCTTCTGGCCGCCAAATGAATCAAAGTCCAATATTCAGTCTCCACTCAGGTTTTGTCTCCACCAGCTCTTGAGAAAAAATATCTGGCTCTTTAGCTACTAAATGCTCCACTATGTTCCCCAGCTAGTTGCTAACTTTGTCAGTCTGCTGTTTAGTGCTGGGCAGGTAGTTTATGTTATGGCCATCAGTTTGAATGTTTTTGCCTGCTAGTTTCGTATAGCAGATATCTCTAAATGCTACGATACCCATGAGCGTTCATGAAGAAGATCCCAGTCAGACGCATGAATCAGAGTTCATCAAATTATGAATATTAAATTCAAAATGCTTTGTCTTTGCAATTGGGAACAAAACTCCTCACCATTGTTGCTGAATTCATTGAAATTCATTCATCTACAAAACGCACACTTAAGTTTTCGCTCGCTGGTAGCATTGCACAAAACAGTGATTGGATGTTTCAGAATGAAATGCACCTTGGGAGTTGTGGTTATGTAAACAAACTTGTACCTTTGAGTTGTTTTGTTCAAAGAACCTGCAATTTTCATCTTTTATATTGATGATTTAACCAGGAGAGTTTGCACATCCAAGCCATAGAAGTGCTCCAACTGCCAATCACCTAATATGTTTAGTCACCCAAAATAACTGCAACACCCCATTCACATTACACATATTCATTTGATTAATTGTTCATATAAAAATATTGATTAGTGGAGCTTTAACTGTATGTAACTCTCTCTTAACAAACTAAATCTGTTATCTGTCGGTGTTACTGATCATCTGAGGCTTGTTAGTACCTAAAATGCTGCTGACGGAGAGTTCAGACTCTTTCTCTGTTGTGCTGTAATGGGTTGCATTAGGGGATGAGGGCACAAAGAAATAGGCAGTCACACAGCTAATTGATTTTCCTTTGTTCCCTGCATATGATTCAGAGCTGTGCAGCCTTATGGTTTTCTGCAAGAGTAACTTGGCAAAAAGGCAGAAAAAGGAGATCTGTACTTTCTTGAATTGTCTCCTAATGTCTTTATAGGGGCAGAAATGACCTGTCTTTTCAATAGATGTGCACAATGCAGCTGTGCTCTGAATAGGAACAACTCTCAATGCAAGATAGAGTAGAAGTACGATAATATGTATATCTAGTTTACTGAGGAGATTTCCATGTTCGATGTGTCTGAATATGTGTGTATAATGTAAAGCTTTAGCTATTTGGATTTATCATAGTGACTTTTCATCTAGCAGATCAAAGTTTTCACGTATCCAGTGAAATATCTCAACATCTACCTGATTGATTAGCATAAACTTTGGAACAGATATCTATAGTTCCCAGATGATGAATCATTAAGACTTTGGATGTCCCCTGACTTCTCCTCTAGCACCATCATGAGGTTCACATTTGTCATTTTAAGTGAAATGTATCAACAAATGTTGGGTGGATTATCATCAAATTTAGTACAGATATCCATGTTACCCTCAGGACGAATTGTAATAACTTCGACAATTCCATAACTTTTCATCTAGCGCCATCATTAGGTCAGAATTTAAAATGTTAGCATGCTAATATGCTAAGATGGTTAACATGGTAAACATTTTAGCATCGTCTGAAAGAAGACTTACTTACTGCAGGAATGCCTCACATTGGTGTTCAGCTCTCATCATAGCACAAGGTAGTAGCAAGTTAGTTATCTATATTAATTCTTTTTATATACTGAGTAATGTGGAAAACTTAACATGAACATAAAAAGACGCACATGAAATTTAACTTGCTGTTCAATTAGCTATGCTAAGGTAGCATACAGGCAGAAACTTGCGTGATGACTCTGGCCTTGTATTAGCAGGAAACACAGCAGACATGTAGCTTCCTGTTGCTTCCCAGTCAAAATACATTATGCTGGTATAACTGAGCTGGCAGGAACCGCCCGCTGTCTGCGAGCACCATTAGCATGGACCCTGACCTGAGAACTTATGTCACAGGAAGTCATTTTGCAGCACTTTAACTAGACGAATAATTTGGTCCGTTTTCTTAGCATGCACACAAACTTTGCCACTGTGTGCAGAAATAACTGACCCTTCAATATCATGATTGAAACATGTTTCTGTATTTGATTTTTGTATTTGAAACATGTTTCTGTATTTGCTGTTCTGTTGTTGAAGAGAAATGTGCTTGTCTTTGCAGAATTTTTTCCTAAATGGTGTGCACGTGCTGTGAAATCGGTGATGTTTTCTTAATTTGCTCATGTTTTGTCTATTTTCATGCATTTTCACGCGTTTTCTCACGTTTGAAATTATTGCTACGTACTGTATCTAAACTATTTATTATAATAATCCAGTAATTTGTTATTCTTGAAAAGCATGCGAGCAAAAATACAGAAATAGAAACAAGGAAAGGCACAACAACTTGCCCAGTTGGCATAGGACTAAAATATAATTTGAGACAATGCATTTATAGTCATACATTCAACAAACCGGATAATAAAACCAGAATAATTCAAACAAGTGCCTGAGTGTTAAAAAGGAAACAAAACAACAAAGGATAGATTTTAATTCACATCAAGTCACGCTTCCAGATAGTCAATACAGCAGCCAAACAGGCAATGCGATAGTGTTCAAAGGTACAAAATGTTGTCCAGAAGAAAGACTGACTTACAGCATAATCTTAGAGCATCCACAGTCGTGTTTTTTTTTTTTTATACAGAAAACAGTATCAAACATTAGGCAAAGTCATCTCATGACAAAACCAAGAACATCTGCATGCAGGTTTGTTTTTTTTTCTTCATAATATTGAGCTTGCATACAAAGGCAGACAGATTACAAAATCAAAATCACATGTCGGTTGTATTCATTACATATTCATCAGAGAGAGAGAGCGGGATCACTGTTGTGTCAAGGAGAATAGTGAGATGCCAACAAGGTTTCACAGGCGGTTTGTGACTCACAAATCAATGTGGCTGAAGAGGCTCTTAACACCTACAGAAATGTGCGCGCCGATGTGATGCATTAAACATTTAATTCCCCAGCTTTGAAGGTGTGATACCGTTTGTCAAAATCAATTATTCTTCAAAATGAATGGAATGTAGTGTGAAAGCAATGTAATAGTTCTAATAACACTATGGTAACAATAAAACTATGGGTCAAGAAGGTTAAATAATATAACAAATGGACGTTAGGGCTGCTTGTCACCATCCACCAGCTGTATTTAGTGTGTTCAAATAATGCGATTATAAAAACAGTCAGCCACACTGACAGAATGGACATGCTCCTAAAAACAAACATGCCTGGCCTATTATCACTTACAGTGACGTGAGGTAATGACAAAAAGCTGTTAGCTGAATTGCAAGCCTGACAAGAATCCAGAACATTACGTGAGGACTATTTGTATGGCGTTTCTGTGTTGCCAGTCAGTGCACGGTGGAAATTTACAAGAAAGGTGGGGTGTGTGTGGGGGTGGGGGCATGCAGAAAAGGTCATACTGCGGAATCAAACTCATAAAATCACAAATACATGGCATGCATCCCAGCCCACTGATCCATGAGGGCAACTCAAGTTGGGAGTTTGCAGTCCTGGAAAGTTTCCAGAACTGCACAAGGACTCGGGGTATCAAACCTTAACATAAAATAGTGAATGAAAAAAACAAACTTAACAAAATTATTCTACAGGCTAAAAGGAGTCAAGGTAAAATTTAAAGTTATTATTAAGTTATCTTAGTATTTGACTTGAGTGACATAGCCCCTGGTAGTTTGCTCCAGGGCTGTGAGTTCAACCATCTCTATTCCCAGATGTGTGTGCCCACATACAGAGCTTTAGATTTGACATATAAACAATATCAACAACACAGAGCACTAAGCTGCACATTCTTAGAGGATTTACTGTGGAATAGAAGGGGTTAAACATGTACATTCTGTTTGATACATTTATAGTGGAGCTGCTTACATTAAAAAAACAAAAAACCGATGCAACAACATAGTAACAATATACATACACGGCTAGTATATTAAAAATTCTGCCCTTCTCACCCCGGCCCATCTTAGCGAAGCTTGCATTGCACGGCCGAACAATGGCACCGACTTTAGCAAGGGGCGTGCTTGCCCCTTTCAGCAGCAAACTTGAACTTCAGCAACAATAGGCTGTTGTAAACAATACATGCTTTTTGTTATTATTATTATTATTATTTTTTATATATTTGACGTAAACGTTCCCTTTTTAAAATTCGGCCCTTTTGACATACAGCAGGCACATTTTCAGCCACATTACAGTTGAAATTGCCGTCATCGAGTTTTTGAGGAAACTCAATTTCCTGTAGTGTAAACAATAAGCTGCACACACACACACACACCATGGAGCTGCCCAATCATGTGGTATTGTGGTTCGACAAGTGATTTTTCACCAGGCGGATCACCCACTGAACTTCATTCTGCTGTTGATTACAGCTGGCCTCTATCAACTAGGCTCTCTACCTTCCTCACAGTGAAGTAAGGCTGTGTGACGTGATCGCAGTATACAGTGGCTGTGAATGTTTCCGCCACTGTGCTGAAATTATCCACAGATCATCAGAATCATCAGGTGCATATGAGATCTACTTTTATATCCACAACCCTCTTCAGCTCCTGATTAATCACAGAGCAACTATTACATGATTATGCTCTTACTGCACGGCCACGGACGAAAGAAATTTCATCTTGCCCTTGAAGTCTGAACCCCACTGTAAAAAACACTTTTGACCACAGACAGACAGCCAGCTGATTGAAAACAGCGCTGTGGCCTTGTACCTATGATCTATCATCTATCATCTCAGATTTGATTTGAATTTCTGAATGCATATTTGATTTAGCTACCCATCGCAGTAGCACTGTAAATAAGAAACCAGCTACTTTGGAGTCTGGATAGGATGCCCGAATGGACGAAACTCTTGTGGAGCCTTGACATCAGGATTACCACACAACTAGACAGCTCTAAAGATTGGGGGTTGCACTGAAAGACCAGTGAGTAATCCAAGTAGGTGGTGCTGTGACACCTGGCTTTGTCTCATATTGATTAGTCTATACAGAGACACACAGGGAATCAGCGTTTGTAACGTGATGAATACTTGCTGTAAGTAGCCTTGAGGAGGAGTTTAGGCTAGGTTGATTTTTGTATCTCATTCACTTAGTTCACACTGGGCAAATGTTGCTTATTGGACAGAAATTTGCTAAGCTGTCATCGTGCCAGCTTACAGATGAGCATCAGTCGTCCTAAAGTCCTCTAAACAGAACTTATGACCATCAACTGCCAACATCCGTCTCCTTGTACCCACTGTGGTTATGGTACTTTCTCGTTTCCAACAAACTGCACTGCAATTTACTGGGAAGAGGACTGAAGGCCTCAGTATACTTCAAACAAGGTACTTGTCATAACAGCATCTGAGACCCATCTTTCCAGTGGTGGAAAGGCAGTCTCAGAGAATCCGACAACAATGCTGGACAACAATGCCGCATTCAGACGGCAAGGAAGGCCACTCCGTTGAGGCAGTGGGGTGCCTACTCGGAGGGCTCCGTCAGAAGAATACAGGGTCATCTGACAAAAAAGTTTTGTTTACGTCGCGGTTGTTGTGACAAAAAATAAAATGACTGCTGCTGTGATAACTTTCCGGAGCTGTAAAATCCTTCCTTGTAATATTATAAGCCGCTGTGCAGTGTTTTGGCATCTAAAAAGCCTTGAAAATCATGGATTTATAACTCAAAAAAAACTTCCTTAATTGTACTCAACGCAGCCCATTCAATTTTTTTAACGCAGGGCTGTTTTGAATCTGAAAGACCAAGGCAGCATTTGAACTTCTCTCTCAAGCTCTCTATGTTTTTTCATTCTTCTCACACCTACTTTTTAAACCTTTTGTTTGTAAAACCACGTACAACACCACAAATGCCTTCAAGGAGAGACAGTCTGAACGTGTGCGCCCCTTTTGAATGATTCATCTCGTCGAGACTACAAAGACAAAAGACACAGAGTTCTTGGACTTGGCAGTGGGATGCAGCCAGGGAGAGGCTATGACGACAGGAGTTTTCATTCAAGTGTGGACGTTATCTGTCATGGTTAAAAGAAGCAACGTTGGTTGTTGGTAGGAAATGAGACATGAACAGCAGTCTCCCATGTCAAAGTCCAATCTTTCCAATCTTTTGCTGACCCATCCCACCACCCCGACCTGACCTTCTTTACTCCTGACTCACTCGACAAGTGTCACAATTCCCGCAGCCGCTAGGCATCTTTGTCACTTGAACACAACATGTCGTATGTGGACATTTACTGAAACGACTGATGAAGTTAACATTGGAGGACAGTCTCGGTCAGACAGCACGTTGTATGATCAAGTTTGTTTGAAGCATACTGAGGCCTTAACTTGTACAGTATTTTAAGGAGGTTCTGTGTTCCCATGACATCGTTCTCACCTGGCCAAATGACTCAAACTAAAGGATAAACGCTCCAGATTTCTAAAATAAGCTGCTTGTAGTTTGGAGCCACTTACATCTGGGGTGAACAACAACAGAACCTTCGCTACCTAACACTTTTACAATCATATTAAAGTGCAACATCTTCAGTTATTGGAAAATAAACCGTCTGTGGATATTTGTTTATTCAGCTGCTCCTTTACAACAGTAAATATCAGTCAAGCAGACTGAATGTGGGTGGTTTACTTAAGAAGATGAGCACTATTCCACTAAACATTTCTGCATAACTCCAACAGTATGACATTTCGCTACATCCTTTGTTAGATTCTCCACTCTTTTGTGACGAAAGATGACAGTATGAAGGCTTTGTTTGTGCTGTTTCAGGGACGGGTGACTAATTGGTAAAATATTTAGCTGCTGTAAAAGATCTCATCAAATAAGAATCATTTGCTCCTTTTATCTTCACTGATCATACAAGATATCAGAATTATGAAGCTTAATATTCAACACTACAATCCCCCTGATAGATTTTGTTGATTGAATTTCTCGTAAAAGAAAATTAAACGAGCAGCCGCGCAACCCCTGTTGTACATGTGAAAGTGTTGTCGAACGCAAACGTAAGCTTTTGGATATTTTTGAATGAGCCCTGTTGAGAGGAAATATATTCCCAAAGAGGTGTCACAGGTCGCTGTGGCCAACATGAGGAAAATCCAGAGAAGAAGAGCTGGGAGGAGGTGTTAGGAAAATGAAGGTAGGAGTCCTATCTGGTGCAACCAGGGAGGGTGACAGTTGGACGACAGGATGGGGGTCTTCAGTCATTTAATGAACCAGGTAATTCATTGGTCAGCGTGTGCCAGCGCTCAATTTTCTTGTCCTTGTTTTTAAGGCAGTCAAACCAGTGTTTGAGCCTCTCCCCGTTTGCATTGATACCCAGAGATACACCACCTGCAAGAAGGCACAAGGACAGTGTGAGTCATATGCTGCAAAACATGTAGGAGATCTACAAAGTGTCACTTTAAAAAAGAGTGAAGGGACAACAGCAGATCATTATAGTGTCTTAGCAACAGCACAAAACAGCCGAAAACAGGTGTGGCATTAAAGATGTTGTGATGGGCAGTACTTTCTAGTAAGACACCTACATAAAGAGTTTATAATAGTTTATTAATGGTTAATAAATCATTTACTAATGATCCCCTCAATTTCCATTTAGTATCTGAAACTATCAATCATATCAGAACATCTACTACATGGCCCTTGATCAGTAACTAAGTACATTTATTCAAGTACTGTACTTTAGTACTTTAATTCTGAGCTACTTGTACTTTACTTGAGTATTTTTAATTTTATGCTACTCCACTACAATAGGGAAATATTGTACCTTTCCCTCTGCTACATTTATTTAACAGCTGTAGTAACTGTGTTACTTTACAGACTCAGATTTTAAATACCTACAATGAGCATATAAAATACGATCTATTCTTTTGCAGTATATGAAACCACCTAATAGTATATCCAGTGGTATAATATATAACAGTAGAGCCATTGGCAGAGCCATTTTGCCTGCATAGTACTTTTGCTTGTATACTTTAAGTACATTTTGCCCTATAATACTTCTGTACCTTTCCTTAAGTACAGTTTTAAATGCAGAACTTTGACTTCTAAGGGAGTATTTTGACAGAGTGGTACTGCTACTTTTACTTCAGTAAAGCATCTGGGCACTTCTTCCACCACTGCCCTTGAGGTGAGGTTGTTTTTATCAACCGCTGTTTCCATGAACAGGAATGAGCTTTGAATCTCGACATTTACAAATGCTTCATAGATTATAATTTAGAGAGGAGAACAGATGTCACTCGCTACTGATTGGTTAGGGAAAAACACAACCAAATAACCCCTCCAAACACAAATCGCTGAACATGAACACAATGTCAAGCTGAAAGTCAAACAAAGTGGCAACTCAGCTTGATTTTTAGGATTAGGTCACTGTCACGGTCCGTACTACTACAACGCTGATCAATTTCTGACGAGAGGACCATGAGTTATTATTTTACCAAAGTACTACTACTTTCAAAGGTCAAGGAGGAACCTGTTTTCACTGTTTTCCAAGTATTGTTATTTTCCTTATGTTTCTTTAGTCACGTTTTATTTTAAATTTTTCAAAAAGTGGACTACAAGCTTTAGGAGAGAGAGCTTTGAAACAGGTTTGGGCATCAGTGCAACATGCTTAAATTGACATGAGTACATGATGGCAGGCCAGCCAGTTCCCAGCATGTCTCAGCACTTGTTTGTTTCCCAGCCTCCAGCCTGAGAAAGTGCCGGGCAGATGGCAGACTCAGCTGGACAGAAGGCCAGTGGTGCTGCTGCTGATGCTGCTGAATATCAGTCCAGCTATTTAAGCTCATCCCACACTGTCGTCATGTCTGACCAAAGCGGAGCTGGCCTGGCACGGTTCACCTGTGCTTACCTATGAAATCGTTGGACTTTCCGATGTCGTAGTCCCACACGGTCACCTCCAAGGTCTTTTTGGTGAGGTCTGCATATTTTATGTCGTAACAGAACTCCTACAGGAAATAGAAAATCCGGTATGATTACAATTATCACATCTTTTCAGATCATCACATAATACAAAGCCTAAAATGTGGGTTGAAAGGTGCTGAACATGCTGAATAAGAGTCCATTCTGCTTCACCACCTTCACAACAAAACACTCCTCTGCATGGTGTTGGGTTTGCATAATTATCATTACAAACCTGAATGCAATTGACATTTGTTTCATTTTCTGGTGAAATTGATTCACATAATTCTGAGCGCCTCATTGAGTTTGAATTTTTTTTTGTTAGTGCCTAAAATAATACGCAGGTTAGTGTCGTTGCAGTAGTTGCCTTTCCTCACTCTCACAGCCAGTCCTATTAGTTCAGGACACTTACACAGACCCATCCAGTATACTACAAGTGTCAGAGGTATCTTGATTGGAGCACAGAGGAATTAAATGTAAAATACAGAAGGTACTTTAACAGAAAGACATATAATCAATAAAGTACACTGTCCACTAAATGAAACAAGCATTTTTTCTGATATCAATTTGCACCGTGTGAAGCAAGAGCATTTACTCTGCATCTCAATCTGTAGTTCAATCAGGGTTGCTGCTCCACCTTAATGAAATCAATGCCTTGATACGGAGGAAGACCCTCATTGCTCGTCTCTGACAGAAAGGCCAAGAGGTGATGGAAGAATATGGACGCAAAAAATGTCAGAGGAAATGTCAAGCCGCTGGCCTGTGTGAGTGTTTGGCCAGGGCTGTCCGCTCGCACACAGGCGGGTACGTCCGAGCCAAGCTACCCTGGGCCACGACGCGCTGAGGGGCCTGTTCAGCCTCGAAAACATGTTTGGCATCTTTCTGCAAACCATGGCTGGGTCCTCAGGGTCTTTAGCAAGGCATTTCTGATTTCAGCAGTATTTATAATCAGGTCTTCATCCGTGAGACTGAGCTGCTCTGGCTCATTTAATTAGAGAATAAGGGCTGATTACTAGTCTCGTTTCCTCTATACTGAATTTATTAGTATATGATTTTTTGGCCACTTGGTGGGGCTGCTGAACAAGCTGTAAACACAAAACTGACATATTATCACCTTATAATGTTGATCTGGTGCTAGCAAACACTTGCCTATTTACAGAGCAACATTAGCATCTATTTGGAGTCATATTTCTGGCCACCTTTCAATTATAAGTCTAATGTTCATTCTCCTTTTAGCTCTGTTCTGCTTTCCACTAATTCCTGAGTAAAATATCTGTCTCTTTAGATGCTAAATGCTCCACTATTTTCACCAGCTAGTTGCTAACTGTGTCCGTCTGCTGTTTGGTGCTGAGCAGGTGGTATACAGTGGTTCTATCAGAGCGTTTTGTTTTTTCTGAAAACAGCTGCCTGCTGCTGCTGGAAACAGGGCTGATGAGAGCTGTGAGAGTGAACCAAAACAAATTGAGGGCCATGAAAACCAAAACAATGAGCTGAAAGACGTTAAAATGCTCCATAGAGCTGAGGGGAACTGCAGAGTGCCCTATGAATTTGTCACGATGAGTGACACATTTACATTACATGCAGTCATTTTAACCATTGTTAATACAAACATATTGATTGGTGCAGCTTTAAGGCCCTGACAACATATTTTCTTTTCTCTATAAGGTTAAATATTTATGACTAAATAAGCAACAAACAAAGGTGTGTTTTTCAGTTGGAGTAAAAACCCCACAGACATTTTGATTCAAATGTTGCTAAATGCTGATTGGTGTACAGAAGTATGTGACATCACCTTTTTCCCAGATGTGCCCCGCCCACTTGAGAAGAGCAAGGACAGAAACACAAATACAGAAATCCTTCATTTGAAGTAACGGAAACTGTTGTAACTTTGGAAGAAGCTTATGTGTTCATGTGGGATGCCATTGTTCATAGTGAGACCCGGACTGAGAAAATATATTTTCAGGGCCTTTAATGAATGGTGGTGATAACAGCAGTGGGTGACTAGAAGACATATTGTTTTCAAGGCCGTTGCATCAACATCTCACAATCCCAATCTTTTGTGGGATACATCAAACAAAAATTCCCAGCGGATGAGAGATGATATGAGGTTAGATAAAGTATCAGTGCTGCCAAAAGACACCTGAGCTACGTCTTTCACCGAGGATGACTTTTGTGACATATTCTACCTACACTCGCAGACAGCATCAGTTCTGCTGCTCCCTCAAAAAGTCATCTTGTGGTGAATTTAAAAAAAAAGTGCTTCCTTTGGATCTGACAGCCGTGGCTTTTGTAGGTCCTGGGGTTATTGAGGCTGCTAAGCACACAAAAGGACCGGGTAAACACTCAACTCAGGTAAAAGAAAGAAAGAAAAAAAGAAAAACGAAATTGGAGCTGCAAGGTTTTAGCGCAATAGCCGTGGTTTATACCTCGTTGAACTCGGGATTGAGCGTCTTCTTTTTCACAGCAGTCTTGTGCTTTGACTTTTTGTTCTCGTCAGGCTTCAGGTACCTGAGGAAGAGGAGGAAGAGTTAATACAGGACTTAACAGTGCAGGAATAAAATACTACAAATCCCTGGAGATTCATTTTTTAAATGCCTACATGATGATGTATTATTTGAAACCCTCATCACTTATGTAAATCCTCATATACAATGTAAAAGGCTCATTCTGTACATTTCTGTCCTCCAGAGGGTGCTGTGGTACCGCCCTATATTCAACCACACAGCTGCATTACATTACACACACTACATTACTACATTATCTGACTTTATAGACTCCACCTGTGCTTTATTAAATACATTTTTTTCCGAGTTGCTAATACATGGATGCTGGTGTGTCATCACCTCTCAAAGCAGCTCTTCTCTGCCATGATTAATGTTCATATACATGGTTAGTTTAACAACAAAATTTCATTTTAGTCTCTTTTAGATGAGATTACAGAGGTGAAGACACCTCGCCTCATAGCAATAAGACGAAGTCAGTCGATACTCCGGCTGCATCACAACAGTGCAGATCTCCAGTATGTAGTTTCTTTAATCCCTAAATCATCAATACGAGGTTTTATGAGTTTGTTCTGGTAGAATTTTATAATCTTTACTGTTTTCAAAGGCTAGTTTGCCAGATCTTGTGTTCCTTTAAGATGGATCTAGGTTGACTGCTGAAGCACTCACTTGCCAGTTTATTAGGTACACCTAGCTAAAACTAATGCTGTCTAATGCAACAGTCCTGCAATAAATCATACTTTCATCAAGGTTATAATGTTCCAGAGATGTTTTGGTTTAATTTATGGTCATTTTTGAGGCTGTTGAATTGTATTGCGTTATACTGAGAGGTGTTTCCAATATTTAGCCTGATTGTATGATGTAAACTGGATGGACAAAATATTAGAAACATCTCTCAGTATAATGCAATGCAGTAATAACCAACAGCAGCACAAACTACAGTCTTCATAATGACTATAAACACCTCTCTAAAACAGCTTAAATTCAAACAGAACATTTATTGCAGGACGGTTGCATTAGACTGCATTAGTTTTAGCTAGGTGTACCTACTAAACTGGCAACTGAGTGTATGTTATATGCAATATAAATAAAAGTTTATGTTGATTTTCTGAGGTGTTGCTGGTGTTCATGTTACATTGCAGTTACTTATCAGTTTGCATTCACTGCAGTCCATGAGTCAGTGGTAAAAAACAGAGCGTTAGTGCTACTGTTGCTCTGGGTGCAGACATTGGTGTTTATGAATGTACAGCCTGTGTGTGTGTGTGTGTGTGTGTGTGTTTGTGCAAAGGTTGGACCTTTGCTTCTGTTCTGCCCTCATAAATGATGCAAAAGGCAGGTTGTACTTATGTCAAACTCTGCGTGGTGTAGTGAATGTTGTGTATTACTTCTGTCCATTTGCCAAAGAGCAGTTTTGGGCAACAGTGCTCATTCTGATGTGGTGTATTTCAATCCAGTAAGCAATTACAGAAGCTCGTCACATACCTCTTTCCTTTAACGTGCTGCTCACTGGACCAACACACACGCTTCAATTTCCCAAGGTAACACAGAGACTTAAGTGGGTTATTGCTCACAAACTTAGCCCTGGGGGAGTGGGGTCTGAAATTGTTGTTGATGAGGATATTGCAGCGAACCTAATTGTTGTCATGTAATGGGGCTACTGACCCCCAGGCAAAACTAGCTAAGAGTGAAAGTTACGGTGGTTTCAAATCTCATTTCAGCGCTGCCATTATTATGCTTTTGTTCAGCAGCTGTGCGATGAAACCAAACGCTCACTCTTAAGAATATCTTTACCTCTAAGCTTGATGAAATGCACTTGTTATTGACTGAAGAGCCATTAAGGAGGGCATTTACTCCATCATTTCTCAAGACGCACTCCACTGCCTTGTTTGGCTAATGTGTGTCTGCATTCTACATTCATACGGCACATGCGTTTAAAGAATATGCCCAACATTATCGACACAATAGAGCAAACTATTTACAGTTCAGTTGAAAGCTGTGACTTGGTGCATCAGATAGACTCTTGCTCGACATGGGCTGGTGAAAGAGGAGATAAATCATGCAGCTCTGTCTATCTGTCAGAGTGTACATTTCCTTTATTCCCTCCAACATGAGCTTGTCAGTAAATCTGTTATCTGCCTGAGTGTCCTTCAGGCTTCAGGGAGATTTTGTCAACCTTAAACTGTTGGAAAATTGTTGCCAGTCCCTCTCCTTCGAAACGAGTCGCGCTTTTGTTCTCAAGGTGTGCACAGTGGAGTCGGAAATTAATTGCACTTTAATTGCTCAGCCAGATGAAAGACTTAGGAAATGTTCAGGTGTGATAAATAGGACTCTCCTTCAAATTGCAGCCCTGCGGATGGCCTCTCTGATAATCACAGGTAGTCTGCCTCTTTTCTGCTAAAACATCAGCGCTGCCAGCTAATCCATTTCAGCACTTCTACAGTGCGCTTGTACGTCCGCTAAAAATAGCATCATTATGACGAGCATCCGGTGATCTTGCGGAGAAATGTATGTCGAGAGGAGAGAAGTAATCAGTCGACAGGTGGCTTTATGTGAAGTCAACGCATGTTTGTCATGTATACTGTAAATTCACAAGTGCTGCCTTAAATTGATCTAATCCTTGTTTCATTATTATGGAATGTTATTGCGCCCTGCTTCTTTTCCCAATAATACAGTTTATTTCAGGTTGTTTTTATTTAATTCCAGCAGTTTTTATTTCAAAAGTTTGTTTTTATTCCAGAACATAATTTTCCCCAATTTTTTCATAATGCCACTTTCATAACAAAGTCTTTGTCTGTCAGTCAGGGAGTTAAAGCTTCTCAGTTGTGAGGATTTTCTGCTTTTCTTTGTCTTATGTGAGAGTAAACTTAATATCTTTAAGTTTTGGACTGTTGTTCAGACAAAACAAGACGCTGTCACCTCGGACTCTGGGAAATTAGGACCAAACTATTCATCAATTCAATCATGCAAATTACTGACACATAATTGTTAGTTGCAGCCATAATAATAAGCCTAGTTTAAAAAAAAAAAAATTTGATTACTGTACAATTCCATTATTATTTATTTCATCTGTAGTTGTTCATATGATTATTCACTTTATAATGTCTTATTTATTTATTTAATTTTTAACACTATGGGTCTCCATACTTCCAGGCTACTTAACATGAACTGAAAACTGCATGTTTTTCTAACCTCACAATCATTTCTCCACGGTCTTATGTTGCTTTTGATATAAATTTCATGACATATCGATGAAAAATTCTCGTTCATCACAACTTGGGTCCAATTTGCATAGCTTTGTCCATCATTTCGACTGGTTTTAATAACATTTCACTCACCAAGGTAATTGCTGAGATCTGGAAACACAACGAAAACGCTACACTAAAGTCAGACGTTTTTAGCGATGTTGCTGTGTTCCCAGATCTCAGTGATTAACTTGGGGAGTACAGTCTTATTATTATTACGCACAAAAATGATGTCCAAAACTATGAAAATAAGACCCAAGAAACACATGAAAGTGCGGAGCAGAGCTTATGCTCTTTAGGTTATGATGTAACAGCTACAGTTTCTGTTTGGATGTTTTTGCAAGTGTTTGCATACTGACGTTTTGACGTAGGGGTCGGAGAAGCCGTTGGCGTCCATGGCGGCGAGGTGAGCGCAGCGAATGATGCCCACTACCAGACAAGACTTCTGGGTGTTGTACTTAAGAGAAATCATGATGCGTCCTCGCTCCTCCAGGGACTTGTCTTCTGTCTTGTTGACCTGTGGTGGTAAAAATGACAGGAAAGGAAGAAAATCAGCCAAACACTGATTGGCTGATTGGTGTCATCTCCATTGTAGATGGCGAGTTAATAGCCTCATCAAAATTAATTTGCCATGTTCTTTAGAGACAAGATAAACATCTGAACTGACACAAGGCCTGTGTGTCTGTTTTCTTTCCTAACACCTCACCAGGTCTTCCCACTGATGAGCACAAATTCAACCCATCATGCCAAATGAATTCAAACATTTTTGTCTGTTTGGATGATTTGCTATTAAACGTGATGTGGCCAAGGCTCAATTGACTGCATGACTGAACACTAAAATCAGTTGTTTTTTATTTTTATTTATAAATTGTGTAAAATAAGTAATAATAAATAAGGCTGTCAATAATCCTCCCCTTTATTTATACTGTCCCCTTGAATGCTTTTTAGTTTCTATGCACTTGATCTTTTATGGATATAGTGAATTGTCAGGATCCATGGACTTTGTCTTGTCTTGTTTATGTCTGTGTTTAGTGTCTGGTTTTATTCTGAAGTCGTGTCTCCTGTTTCCACTGTGTTCCTGCCCTCGTGTCTCTGCCTTGAGTGTCTTCACCTGTTCCCCGTTACTCACCTGTGTTTGATTTCCCTCGTTAGCCTTTTCCTATTTATGCCTGTCCTTTTTCATTGTCATGTGTTGGATGTGTCTGTGCTACTGTTCCTATGTTGGACTTTTTCCCTTGTGCTTTTGTGATTTCCTGTATCTGGACTGACCTGACCTGCTTGCTTGCCTGCACCTACAAGTGAGTTAAATAACTCATTAAACTGTTTCATCTCCTGTGACTGTCTGCGTTTGGGTCCTTCTCCTGCTGCTTCTACACACACCCTAACATGAATTGCCTGAAACTGCATGTTATTTTAAAAATGTAGCCTACTGTATGACTGATTAACTGGTTGGTTGAATGGCTGCTCATTCAGAGATATTTTGCGTATCTTCAAGCTTGCAGTTCTACCTCCAGCCTGGAAACCCAAAGCCCATTATCCCTGCTGTAATGGAAACCAACCATCAATCAACAAAACCAGCAACAACTTCAAGCTCATCAAGAGCTACTTGAGAGTGCACGGACCAGTGGAAATGCGGGCATTGGGACTGTGAGTTCTTTGAATTTCATTTGTGCCATTTCAAATTGATATTCATTAGTTTTTCTGTTTCATTCTGCCTCTCGGTTTCCTTTATGACAAACTACTAAACACTGGAGTTGAGCTTTAAAGTTAAAGAGACATAGTTCTAGGAAAATAGTTATTTGATCAAATGTAGATTTTCAGTATTATAATACAAACATGACTTACAAAATACCATTGATGAATCCTTCACTGATAACAATGCCATGTTGTACTGCATGTTAAAGCCCACAAGATTAAGATTTTAAAATGACCGATACTGCCCCCCCAGTGGTAGTATCGAAGTGGCAGAAAACGATCATGTTGCGACCACCCTCCCACCCAAACCCCAACAGATCTGACTCTGCTACCTGATCCAGACTTGACCTACTTTGTCAGGATGAGTCATACCTTTCTGTTGCATATACAGCAGCTTAAGGCTCCTGTCGGGTTCTGGTTTTGTTTTTTTTCCCAGTTTTATTAAGAAATTCCTGATAGTGGCAGTTATCTGCCTCCATGAGTGTCGTGTCTTGCAAGTAGACACACAGTGGGGAAAGGGAAACGGTTAACCAATGTGTTGCATTCATGGATGTATTATAAGAACTGGATACCAGATCCAAAGATGGTGCTCATTCTTGTGAATGAAAATCGCTCACTGCATGCATAAGTCACTTCCTGGTCGCATATGCACATTAGTGTTTCTCCCACTGGCCCCACATACTAGGTCTTGCTCGCCCCCTAGCCTTTACACTGGGGTGACGTCATGCACATACAAAGCTTTTTAAGGCTTTGGGAAATTTAAAAAAAAAAAAAACACGAAACATTCATGGTTTAAAAAAAATCATAGATTGAAAATTTACCTTGTTTGCAGTTTGAGATGTCCTGTGAACAATTTTATAGGTAAAAAAATGAATGTAACTAGGATCTTATTTTCTATAAAAAACCTTATGCCATTGAATGATCCTATAATAACATTAAAAAAAAAAAAATCGACATATAGGGACTTTAAAGTGGCTATAATTTATATTAATGTGTAGTGACTTGACAAAAACAAGCCACTGAGGGGCTGCTATTTCAGTGTGCCTAATTGATGCAACCTCTTGTGTAGCATGTCATTCATTTCCAAAACATTGTATAGCCAAACATGAAGTGAACTTATTTTTTCCATGAGGTATGTTGAATGGCGATCAATATGCATTTAATATCGACAACTTATGTGCAAACACACACAAGCTCACGCTACATCAGACTGTAAAAAAAAAAAAACCTGTGCTTCCTCCGGTAACCAACACACCTGCTGTGTGATTACCGCCTCACCTACTTGTGCTTTCCCCATATTTCACATACCACCTACTGTGTAAAGCGGGAACATATGACCTGCACACATAATGATAAACACACAATACAGAAATGGCTCCAACATGATGTATAAAATGACAATGTGAAAGAGGTTGCTTGTAGTGATGAACCTAGAGAATTGTCACCTGAGTCTGTAGCTCCCCTCAGCTTTATGACGAATTTCAGCTCATTGTTTAGCTGCCTGACGTGCAAATTCCCTGTTTCAGTTCACTCTCACTGCTCTGTTGATTCAGCCGCATCAGGCAGCTGCAACAGTTTATACAACCCAGATGAAAAAATCCAAGACAGAGCCAAAAACAACTTCACTAGTTGTAGAATATTTATGCCAGAAAGTAACATGAAAACACCTAACAACTTACACTAATTGACAGCTATGATTTGGCCTTCTGAAAGCTGCTGCTTCAAATAATCATTGGCCTTTGTTACAACTTTTGTTGGCTCACACATTCACCTCTACAACACTGATGCCCCAAAACATCCTCAACATTCAGACACCGTGTAAGAACAATAAAATGGAGGAAAACAGGCACAAGGAAAAGTCTCTGCAGACACAGACTTCTGTCTCTGCCACAGTCTTGTACTGTGTGTAGGAGACAGTGCTCAACAATCTGTCCAGCAGTGTCCACAGCAAGATATTAATCAGATATCTCCATCGAACTGACTCTCCCTGCATGACTCACATATGACTTTTACAAGACGTCTCACTGGACTTGTGGACTCGGCATCCATTTCATCTGGCACGCCAACATGTTTCAGCCGCCGCCTCGGTTTACTGTCTAATCCATTTAGTCCTGTCTCTTCGTCTACTGTTTATTCATGTTTAGGACATCCCACTGTTGTCTCTGCCCCTCTGACTCCTGTAACAAGATGCTCTTTGGGAAGTCTGTGACAAACCAAGAGGCTGACAGGAATACAAGAGTAGCGAGGGAGGAAGTGCAAACCTCAGGCTGCCTGGATGGTATCAAGGTCGGCATACCTGACAAGTGTAGACACCTTTACAGCCCTCAGTGTCGTCTTTGCTATTTCACACTCGCAGACCATCCATTTAGCCTGGCTAGCCTTCCTTCTCTAAGCTGCCATATAGATGACATACCAACAAAGAGACTTATATTTAAAACTAACAAACTCAATTGATTACCATGTAACAATCACAAAAAACACACAAATTGTCTGCGACTACATGGCTTCTGCTCTTCATAGACTATCTGCTCTCTGCGTGATTCTATGAGCCTCCTTTTCCTCTTTCCATCAATCTGCTCAAACATAAAATCAACTTACATAAACAAACGCACTGCTGTGCAGTAATGTTTGCTTAACATTTTCCAGCTAATTGTACCATTGCCTTGGGGAAAACTCAATTAAGATTGGCTAGAGGATGTCCATTAATTGAATTTAACGCAGAGTATAACCGGACACCTCCGACGTGACTGTCTGAACATTGTTCTAAATGAATGTAGCTGCAGAGCTAAATAATCGAGTGAGATGTACATCGCTCACTCTCTGGCTGCTTCATTGTTTTCTGGCCTCCACATACTGGCAACAAAGCAGTACAGAGATGGCAACCCAACACAATAATATTCCAAGTGCACTGACTGGGTTCCAGGTATTACTCAGTCCTTTAGGGGTTACCAGGGAAACAGCAATATTGCCATGAAAAAGGTCAGGTGACATCCCAGGATAAAGGGGAGTTTTCTTTTGACTGGTCCAGATTGCTGAGCCAGTAATCAATTCCAATTTCTCAACTTACAGTTTGAAATGGAAAACCTTAATTACCTGCCACAAGTGTTTCCCTCTTTGCCTATCTTCTTACTAAAGCCCAACGATACAATGAAAAATCCTGACATGCTTAAAGGAGCACAGGTCTTTTTCTGTGCCACATGTCATTAGCAAAGCTCTTTGTAACAATGCGTGGGGTAGTTCAGGATATGAGGCTGTAAGGAAGCTGAGCCAGAACGCATTTCCTGCCAATGTCCTGGTAGGATCTCTCAGATCAACACCTCTCAGAGAGCAGTGGGGCGCGTAATATTGTGCTGATGCAAGAGAAGAGACCATGGCTTACAGCACAGGACTTTGGCATTCAATCTGCACACTCACAAACATATTCCTGAAAACTTGGCTTTCAGTTTCATTAGTCAAGATATTTTGCTTTGGTCTAAGGTTTTGTTTGGACTGACCAACTTTATCACCCTTAGGCCCCACCACTAATGGGCCAAAACCTTTTGTGTACTCTCTCTCCAATAATTCAGCACAGTAGCAACATTACTGCTGGTGCTGAGCTTCCAGGGCAGACAATCAACAGTGTGAGCTACACATTTGTGGTCATCTCTTACAGTTAAGCCTCTCATTGTCCAACTGAGCTGAGGGAATAGAGAAATGTATTGCACAGAGACACTGATCCAAGATTCATTGCCAGATTAGGCAACTGGCTCTGACACTGTTCAAGCCCTCTTGCTGTCTGCTGGTGGAAATGCTAAGGGCAGATCCAGAGTTGAGGCCGGCAAGACACATACATTAGATAGAAATGGGTGAATGGTCAGTGTTAGCAAGGGCACAGCTGTCCAGGTACCTTGATATTACAAAAAAATACAAACCGTTCTTCTGTCTTCCAAAGACCCTTATGTGAGCATGTGTAGAGATTTTCTTTTGTTATGGTGGTAACTTTCTATGGTGACAATGGAGGCACTATCCTGACTGTGCATGAGCCTGTTTCAGTGTAAATTTGGAAAGTCTGGTCCCCTCAGGTACATGTTTGATGCTTATTCATGGGTGCTGGCCTGTGTGCTTTAAAGGGCAATTCCGGTATTTTTAAACTTGGGCCCTATTTTTACATATTTTGGGGTCTAAATGACTAATGGGTAGAAAAAGTTTTGGAATTGGTCCAGTAGATCGCCTCACCTGATGTTTCTTAACCAGAAACAGAAGTCTCACTCTGAAATCTCGTGAGAGGTGAGTTGTTGCAGGACGGTGACGACTCTTTAACAAAAAGGTCCGTCTCTGTAGGGATCCTTTCCATAATACTGTCAGACACTTAGAATAACAATCTGAGCCTGTCGGTGGGGAAAAACAAGCATGGATTATGTTGCAGCTCATTATGCGGCTTCTGGCGGAGGCGATCTACTGGACCAATTCCAAAACCTTTGGTACCTATTAGTCATTTAGACATTTAAAAAAAAAATAGAGCCCAGCTATAAAAATACCAGAATTTGCCTTTAACTTGAACACATATAAACTAAAAATTCACTGATTTGGTTGGTCCATTCCATAGGTTTACTTCCTAAGAGCAGGACAAGCCAGTCAATAGGCTCCACTGTCAGGCCAAAACCATCAATAAGGCGGGCACTGCTAACTGCTGGATGAGATGATTCAGTGGTCAGTGCTCTATTGTCCCCAGCACAGCTAACAACATCCTGTTTTCAGACAGAACTCCTTATCCGCTACTTCAAGAGCAACCAGAGCAGAAAGCTTTCTGCCTTGAGCTCTTTCTCTCTCTCTGTAACCAGCGATGGTCATGTTTCTTCACTTTGCCTTGAAGCTTTTCTATGTGAAAATGGCCAAACTGTGCCTTATACTCTGTGGCTAAAATGAGACATATGACAGGATGAAAAAGCAACCTAACTGTGACAGAACAGTTAACCCCTAAAATAAAATCGGTCATGGAGTTTGACACATCTGCTCTACAGCTACTCTAAAAAGCCACTGCATGCTTTGATGGTCTGAGCTACCAGATCTATTAAAACCTCCTCCAGTCCTACTAAAAGGAAGTAAATCCATCCACGTTTTGCTGTAGATGGCTGTTTGAAAGCTGCAGGCAACGGTTTCAATCAGGTCTACCTCCAATTTTCTAAATCATTTTCACATTTAGTCCTGGTGAAGGTATGGCTTCAGCCAGAATCATCATGTAATCCACTCAGTCAGGATGTGCTTTTTTTTTTTCTTTTTTTTTTTTCTTTTTGTGGTGGAGTCTACGAAAAGAAGAAATCGGCACAGATGGCATCTATTGTAAATATCCAAACTGATCACACTGTGCATTCTTTTTCTCCTGGGATTTATGGTACAACTTCACCTACTGCCAAGGTGCATGGGGAAGGGGGAAAAGTCCAAAAAGATCAAGTATAAAGAACTTTGTCAGACCAACGTGTTCCGACTTGTGGCCTTCATCAGGGTCATCGGTTTTTCTCTCCTGTTAGATAGGATATTTTGATTTATACCACAAAGGCAACAGGATGTTGGAAACTGCACAGCTTTGATTTCATACACACAAAAAAAAGATTTTTAACACCAACACTGTGTCTGTGTATTGCGCTGGCACTATCACTCTGTAATCATTGTATGATAACCACCATACACATCTAAAATATGATCATTTTGGAAGTGTAGCATGTACTGACATTAAATAAACCTTGACCAAATCAGGACTTAGAATGGTGAATGCAACGTGGCTGTTTGATCCCAGTTATACACGAGCATATTTTGCATTTCTGGATGCTATTTCACACTCCCACATAGACAACAAAGCATATGAGAGGAGCAACAGGAATTTGTCTCTCCAAACACAAGGCAGTGCTCTACACCAAATATGGACCATCTAGAATTACACTGTGTGCAGTCTTTTTTTAAATCGTACACTGTGTAGGCAATTTAAAAGGGATATTCAATCACAGTTCAATGATACTCCACTCCACTCCACTCCCATGCTCTCATAACGCATAATCCACTCCCGCACCCCATGCATGCGCTCAAAACCAAATGCTCTAATCTGTCATGTGTTTTATGTATGTCCCTCTGAAGAGTATTGCTCAGTGTTATGTCCTGTAGTCTTTGTCTGTTTTATTTTGTAGTACTGTCTTTCCTTGATTAGCTTCACCTGCTCCCTTTTACACACCTGCCCCTGATTCCCTCATCAGTCTCTTCCCTATTTATCAGTATACCGGTCCTTTCCTTTGTTCTCTGTCGGTTCATTGTGTGTCCTGTGTATTGAGTTCTGTGAGTTTAGTGTGTTCTGGACTGTCGTGAGTACTGTGCGTACTGCTTCCTTGTTCTGGTATTTTTCTAGTTTTCATGTTCCCGTTTTGGACGTTTCCCCTGTGCTTCTGTCTATCGTACCCGGACCTGCCTGTCTCCCCTTGACTTGAGTTAAAGTTAATCATTGAAACTGCTTGAGCCTCCGGGTCTGTCTGCGCTTAGGTCCTTTTCCCTGCAATGTATCGTAACACTCAGCAAAACTGAGAAATGTAGCCATATAGTGAGATATGTACATGATCTGAGAAACCAAGCTACAATAGACCTGATTTAAAAACCTCAGACATGTGAAACCAGCAGTGGGCATTTAGATATCTGTAGCTTCATTAGAAATGTCAGTTTTCTAATTAACATCATTATTAGACAATAAAAAATAATTTAGGTAGTGCCTTTTTTCCTGTACTACTGATCATATTACTGTTCTTTCATTAGCAGGAAGATGTA
Organism: Maccullochella peelii; assembly: GCA_002120245.1. Taxonomy (NCBI): domain Eukaryota; kingdom Metazoa; phylum Chordata; class Actinopteri; order Centrarchiformes; family Percichthyidae; genus Maccullochella; species Maccullochella peelii. The sequence goes on along the minus strand of LKNJ01000176.1, from coordinate 50,658 downwards.
AAATGTATGATCTAATAATCTATTGCCACATGGCAACGTAATGTAACTAATAAAGAACATGTACATTAAAGTCAGAGGCATGTTGCCCATGAAAATAAAATGGCCCATAGGTAATATAAACCACCCTGCAGCCATGCCATGTTAAATCCAAGGTTTTACACAATATCCTGTGATAAAATCTGGTTTGAATCAAATATAAAAAATATACAGTAAAGGGCACTCTTACTTAGCAAACAGACAGATAAGAGCTATTCACCTAGGCCACCCACATGCTCAAGTACTTGCTCTATTGCCTCCCAATGATCAGTGTCTTGTTAAACATTTAATATAAATACGCACACAGTACAAACTTTCAATGATTTAACTCCTTACCTCATATGTGATTATATTATTTATGACTATGCAACAAGCAAACACATCCAACACACAGGGGAGATATTTCTGGAATATAAGATGCAGTACAGAATATTTTATTAGTCATTACTTTGAAATATGAATACATGTATTTAACCTAGTAGTAAAGTAAACTACAGTATATACTAAAGAATAGTATAATATATACTGTATATGTATATCATGGAGTATAGTGTATATACTCAAAAATAATATCTATAAATAAATTATACTGTAGTATTGTTTTGCAGTGTATAGTAATGAATAGTACAGTATGTAGCAAAGACAATGTAAACTTGATTTAATGTAACTGTTGCAAAGCGAATTTTAATTATACAACTTTGTCCGATCACTGTTCCTGTGCTTTAGAGTTTTAAACACAAACTCGCATGTTCACACTAACAAGTATCTGTGTGGCACATTGGACTTACAGGTAACTGTTTCTCCAGGCAGTTGTTGAAGTTTTTGATTTGGTTGGGCTTCAGCTTCTTGAGGGGGATTCGCGTTTCCCCGATGAACTCGTTGTGGCGGAATTTGTCCTCATCACACACTGAAATCCTGAAAGCAGAAGAACAGAGCAGGTAGAGAGGGGGGCATGAACAAAGTGAGGTTCAGGTTGAGGTTTTGTTGCTGAGAAGAGGCTTAAAACCATAAAACCAGTCATTTTCCACCTGGAGCCCATCATCTTCCATCACAGGGATTAAATTCTCACCAAAATCTTGACTTGACTACAGAGCTACTCCCACTGACTCTCATGGCCTCATAGAGCCAAAACAAAACCCTAGTAGTTCTGCAGTGAAGGAGTTCATAAGATTTTTGTCAGACTCCATCAGCATGACAGAAAATGATGGGATAATTATGCTTTAGGAAGCATTCAGCCATGTATGGATCAAAGACTCAAGTATACTAAAATGAGAGGGGAAACTCTTGATGAGAAGAAGACGAGAGATATTTCAGAGATGACTGAAAAATGACACTGTTCCTGATCATGTCGAAACCATTTAAAACCAAATCACAACTTTAACTTGAACACATCTTGCTGTGCTCGTCTTCTTTACTCAATTAGTTGCGGTGCATGGTACATTCAGCCGGTTTACTTATGTGTTATCAGTGTATCATTAGTAGATTCATTATATTACAAAGTATAACTGTTTACAAACGATAATGATGGTTAACTGAAAAACAGCTCTCAATTCAAAACCACTGAGAGCAAAAGCACACATGCAGTACACCGAGCTTCAGTTATATATTCCAGACTGGAGATCTATATTCCCCTCTGCCATTTCATTACATTTATAATGAATGAATCAATTATTGGTGTGGGACAACCTTACAGTCCCTATGTGAGCCCTCACGGCCCTGACATGACATGATTCACACTCATGACTACATCAGGCTCATGTAGAGGAACACTGTTCCTTTCAAGTGTTTTTCTCAGCATAATAAGCCGCCATGTGGAGGAAAACATTCAGCCTTTGTGCACCCAACGGCATGAGCAATATGTATTAGCATTGTAGCTTGTAAGGGATGCGGCGTAATCAAAATCCCAATGAAACTCAACGGATAAAAAATAACTTATCTGTCGCATGGACAGGTGGTGCTGAATTCAAATTTCAATTTACAAAAAGAAATGAACAGTGTTGTCTGGGAATGTGGAGGCTTTTCTCGCGGTATTGTTTTTGGAAAATGGTTAATGAAGGCACTGTTATGTGAATAGATTTTTATTTTATTTAATTTATTTTTTGTTTTTTTGGCGTGTGTAACGACAAGGGTCCATCAGATTACATTTGAGAAGTTGCAGATATTACTGACATTAATTGTTGTCATGGTGCTCAATGCAGTAACAATGTTTTTCCTGCTCTGCAACACCAGATAACATAACATATTTGCAGAGAGTTGATAAGGTTGCCAAGCAATAACAGTGATTCAAGAATTACCTCACCAGCTGTGAGATACAGTACGTATGACTTTTAAAAAATAAGCAATCTGAGGTTTGAGGATAATTACATTTTAAATGTTATGATGATTTGATGACCGCATTCCTGAGCTATTAATTAATTAAAGCTTATCATGCATAAATGGATGAACATCCAATTAGGTGGCAGTTGCAGAAAGAACGCTCCCAGATTCTTGATGCTGTGAATTTAATTACAACCCACAATGCAATAGTGTTGAACGCTTTTAAGAGGCTGACCAGAAGTGGTGCTCATTCACTATTTCCTATATAAAAAGTAGTAAATGGATGGATTTGATGTCTGTAAATGTTCGCATCCATAAAATATGACGCAGATTGTTTGATGGCAATATATCATGCGTAAAATTCAGTGTGTCTAAGATTGTGGACAGTAAATATAGTGCACTGCATAGTAAACAGGAAGTGATTCTGGACACAGCTGGAGTCTACAGCCATGCTAGCGGCTCTGTGAGGATGCACTTGCTAACATCAGCATGCTAACATGTGAATGTTTAGCAGGTATAATGTACAGCTGAGTCAAACTGGAACTTCCAGAAGTTAAAACAAATTCAAAGTCCCATTGACATTTGCAATAATGCTAATAACAAAAAATCCAGCCTTGGAACAGAGCCGTTCTCAACCGTAGGTTGTGTTGTTCACTCCATATGTCTAGCGAAGGACGGAATTGGGAAAACAAATAATCTGATATGGTTGTTGATGCAATATTTCTGTTTTTCAGCAGCCTTTAACAAACACCATTTCCCATAAGCCCTTAGACCATTGTGGATAAAATGTCACTGCTCGTCAATAGAGGGTGAGTCCATAGTTGAGTCGGGGGGCCGCAGATAGTTCAGACATGTCTGTAACAGCATGACACAGAGGGCCGAACAGAGATTACTTTAGAAGAAAGTGTGAATATTATGGATTTGCATGAAACCAAGTTACAATGATGATAAATATCTGCGCTAGTAATATTTCATGGGGGCTGTAGTTTTTTGAATGCTCAAAAGTAATCGTTGTTTAACTTCATTGACTTCTAATAGCAAGTGTTGTAGTTGAAGCTGATTTGTCTTATGGAAAGCAGAACCCAGGAACATGTCACGTCAGCTCTCTATGGGGAAAATAATTAGTTTTGAACGTATTTGGTCATAAACCAAAGTATTGGACAAATAAAAAATTTGACTTGATAATGACACTATGACGTGATATGATATGAAATGTTCAAAATTATTACAGTTCATCTTGAGGGGAACATGAATGACTGCAACAAATTTCATGGCAATCCCTCCAGTAGTTGCTGAGATATTTCACTCAAAACCACAAATGTCAACCTCATGGTGGCGCTAGAGGAAACGTCAGGGGATCACCAAAGTCAATGGGATTCATCCTCTGGGGATCATGAATATCTGTACAAATCCATCCAACAGTTGTTGAGATATTTTGATCAGACCAGCATACTGACATTGCCTTAAAATGCCTAAAAATGGCATGGCCACTACAGCCAATCCGTATCAGTTTTTGCCATGACACCTGCTTTTCTCAGTATACAACAACACAACTACAGGTAGGAGTAAAAAGACTTAACTGTCTAACAGTGCCACATTCACACTAGAAACACACACACACACACACACACACACTCTCGCACACTCGGTGGTTACTTAGATGCTTGGGGGGAAACAGAAAACTAAAGCAAACTAACATCCTCCACTGCATCATTGGGATATACAGTATACTGTACTGTAGCTACCAGAATCATTACGCATATGATTACATAACATACTTCCACCACAGTGTTAACACTTTGGTAAAAATAAAGGAGCAAAGAACAGTGAAGTAACACTTCCATTGCGTAACAGTGTCATGTTTATCATGGGAAGTAGAGGTTTCTTTTCCAGGTTTTTGTCTATTCTCAGGTGTTGTAGTGAAATACAAATGACCAACAAAACAGGAAGTTATCTCCCCCAAACAAAAGTGCTGTTTGGAGATTACACAAACAAAGGATTTCCCGGCTGTTACAGTAAACTGATCGGGGGATATCACACGTTCAGGTTCGCCCTGGCACACAAACACACATCATAAATTGTGGTGAAAAGAAATACACAGGATAAATGACACCAGTTATTTCTGCCTATAATGGCTGTTGCCAAATACAGGCTGTAATAAAGTGACTTACCTCCGGAGTCAGGAAGAGGAGAAACTGTCAAACATCAGTTGTTCCCGGAAAATAATTTTCTAAACCCTTTCAAAACAGATCTGAAGCAGCTAAGGCAAAAACATCAAAACAAGGAGAGGCATATTTCCTCTTTTCCTTCCCTCTCTTCCTTTAATTTCTTTTCATTTCCTTCCCTAGTTTTCCCTTTGTTTCACTTCCTCTCATTTGCTTCCTTCTTTTGTCTTTTCCATCATTTCTTTCATGTCTTGCTTTAATATATTCGTTCCCCTCCATTCCTTTCTTTCCCTTCCTTCCTTTCCTCCCTTCCTTCCTTTCTTTCATTGTTTTCATTTCCTTTCTCCCTTCTTCCCCCCTTCTGTTCCTTTCATTTGCTTTCTTTCCCTTCCATTGCTCTCATTTTTCTTCCTTCCTTCCATTGCTTTCATTACCTTCCATATTTTTTCCTTTCAGACATTTTCTTCTCTGCCTCCTTTCTTCCATCCCTTTCCTATTACAGTATTTAGCCATCTGTCATTCCTTTATTTTATTCACCCTTCTTTCCTACCTTTTTCTTTCTTTCTTTCCATACTTTTCCTTAATTCTTTGCTGTCCTTTTCCTTCCACCTTCCCCATCATTATTTTCTTCCCGTGCTTCTTTCCTTCCTGCACTCTTTGCCTTTCTCTTCATTCTGGGCACACACAGGGCATACACTTGAGAGTACCTGAGTGTTTTGCGGACCATATCCTCATCTGTGATGCCGTAGTAGGTCAGGGTCTCGCTCCAGACAGGGTTGAGTGTGTTGTGCAGGGTCTTGGTTCTAAGTTTATTGGCCTGAAAGACAAATGGATTTAACAGGATTGAACGTCATGATTGACTAACTACTGGCTCCCTTGTACAGCTCAAGAGAGCTCATCCCCCAAGTGTCAAGTTTCATTGAAATGCTGCCAGAATTATATAAACATCCCTGAAAATGTGCAAAGCCTCTCCCACCCTGGTGAAAATTTGTCAATGCACTGACGTCTGGTGGCACATATGCAAACGCAAGCTCACTGCTGCATATTGAACACTGCCAGGAATGAAAAATAAACAGCAGACTGCATTTACATGAAGTGACAGGCATAATCAGAAGTGAATGATGTTAAAAGTTAGTTACAATGACTCAGTTCTGGCTCAGTCTGTTTTTGTTTCTGTCAGCACTAAATTTTTTGGAGAAAACGGTGTTCCAGTCATAGACCTTCAACACATTAAAATCACAATTTGAAAAAGCATCTTTATACTTGAGCCACAGGCTGCGACAATATCGGTGGCGTACCCTTTTAAAAAGAAACTAAAACAAACAAAATGATCACATTAAATAACGATTTGTGATTAAGGCTAGCCTGGGAACCAGACGAATCTGCAAGCTCATGTTTTATTTGCTCTGCCAGATGCGTCTGGTCCCCCTCCCATTCAGACAGATTTCCATCCGACCTGGCCTGGGTCGGGCCAATCACAAGCGTTTATCTAATGTGGGGCGGGTTTGATATGATGACTGCACAGAGGAGCGCTGTTGAGGCATTTTCGTAAACAACCAAGATGGCTGCCGATGAAAGCTTTTGTTGATAAGAAAGTCTTGTTTGCTGTACTTCCGACAGGATTCGCTCAGCACAACGTCACACGTTTTGTTGCTCCCATTGGTTGTAGGTCTATCCAATTGCATCCAGAGGCATTATGGTCTGCGCCTGTTGATAATGCCCCTTGGAAATCGAAAATGAACTGAGAAGTCCCAGACTAATTCACATTTGTTTGTTAGATCCAGTAAGTTGCATCCTCTTTTTTTGAGAAGTAGGCCGAGTTTGCCTCCTCTAGGAGGGAGTTCAAACTTGTCAATGCCAATTAAATGAAGATTGGAAATATAACAAATCAGGCTCTGCTCTCTGGATGTTGTTACTGTGGTATATACTTAGATATTTAGTGAGTGGCTTGATAATCAAGAATTGCATCAATCAGACATCAGACTGTTACGTAGCATATTCACTGACTGACGTTGTCAGAGTTGCATCAATTGCAATCTAGCGAGGTGATGAAAATGACTGTGACAAGCGACCCGGCTTTATCAGTGTAATATTGTGCGGGGAAATCCTCCGAGCACGCCGCGGAACAAGACGAGATGAGGATGGTGGTACTGTGCTGTGAGTCATGGGCGAGGACATGTGAATCTGTTGAATTTAATCAATTAGCTGGTGTGATTATTTGCAAGTCTGATGGCAGGGTTCCACATAATAAGGCTCTCGCTGATTGTTTCTCCCTCAATCAGTGGTTGATTCCGTCAGGAAGGGCGTTGAACACACACACACAGTTCAAAATGATGTTTCTATGGCTAATAACCATATTTTGTATAAAAATGCAAATAACATAATATTTTTTATTCTATTAAATTAGAATCTTGTGGATTCTATTAATTATTCATTTCTGTCCTCGGTTCTTTCGTTCCTATATTAAGTTTTCCAGGTTTTCGATCTTGTCAGGATAAAATGTGTCTGTAAAAGCATTTACAGTAGTGCGCTTCAGACATCAGATTAATTGAAACTCTCTGGAATTAAAATGTTGCATCAGAATTAATTCACGTTGGGGGTGCTGGTAGCTTAGGGGTCTGAAATGCGTATTGTGTAATACTAATATCTCCGGTGTTGCTAACTACTATCCAATAAAGGCAAAAATGCCAACAGAAGACCAATACATTATTGATCAATTCCTTTAGTTAATCTAAGTCAGGGCCGTAGCCAGGACTATCAAGCTGGTAAAATTTTCTGAATATTTAAAATCTTTTCACAATTTATTTATTCATTCAGCTGTTCAATCATATTTTCTGTAAATTGTATCTCTCTATGTGAAGATAGTTAGCCTGGTTCCAGACCTCTGAAACGCCAGAAGTTTTTGATACACAATCTGTATTTGATCATAACTATCACATAATAATAATAATTATAATAAGCTTTAAAAGCACACACCTGTTGTTCAGTGACAGATTTGTAATTTTGTACAACTGAACTAATTTAGCCGATCTAAACATTCCTGATGTGCGCTGGAATTTCGATCATCAAATTTCGATATTTACTAAAAACTCACCATGTGTGCAATGACGGACCTCCCAGTGAAGCAATATTTCACTCTGTTTCACAACCTAAATACATACAAAGGTACATAATTTACTGTATGTGCATAATACTGTACACACAAAGGAAAGACATGTCACTGCACAAGCCCATTACTGAACAGTATTGCTGTGGTGAATATTAAAAGATTTTAAAATGTAGATTGCATGACAACAAGTAGCAGAGAACACTAACACATATCATAAAGATGCTGTTTCTAGAAAGTCAATATTGTACCTGCCAATTCAGCTACTTCATTACTGTCTAAAGCAGTGTTCCCATTTACCATGAAGGTCAAGGTGTCCTAACTGTTTGGGGGGGACACCTTGGTTATTTCAAACGCCCTGCTTGTTAGTCACTAAGTGGATTGTTGGCAGGATGACAAAAAGCAGAAGAAGTGATCAGTTGAATTACAATGTTGTCAGATGACAGTTACTGGTGGGCAGGGATGTCAATAAATCACAATAAAGCGGGTTGACCTGAAGTTATGGCTCAGAACAAGTATTTAATTAAAGGGTTTACCAGAGTAACCCTTTAATTTTTGTGTGCAGCAGAGTGAAGGCTGATGGTTTTAATTGGGGAGATGAAATTAAATAGAGTGAACATGAGTTTTCTCTTCTACACGTGTGATCAGCATGCATTAAAGGGAAAAGAATTCACCACCTACTCACAGACAGAGGGCAGTGCTACAAATGAGCAACCGGTGTGTCACAAGTCATTTCAGCTGCAGAGGCTAAAAAGTCTCGCTCTCAAGCCAATTATTGCAGTACGTTTGCACCGACCTCTGGATCTCCGCTCAAACTAGCTTCAGTTTAAAAGGCTGAAACACAGACTTGTTGAGAAGAGAGAATCATTGAGCTGCAGGTGCGCACGCTATAGTTTTAGACAGTTCACTAACCTAATTTTAATGGCAACAGGTTTTTAACTTAACCGACCAAAAGCTGCTGGTTAAAAACTGTGTCTCTCTAATATTATCGGTGTATTTGTTCACGTAAAAACAAGTCAAGTAAGAAATTTTCTGTGTTGTTTGAGGCTCAGTTTTTGTGCACATTTCACACCAAATTGTAAAAATGACAAAAAGAGTCGGCACATTATCTGATTCAACAAAGCTCCTCTACAAACACAGAAGACATTAAACAACAGTTTTCCTAGGCTGCGATCTAACAAGATGTATAGTGAAATAATTACATTAAAATAAATCTCATAAGGGATGTACATATTCAACTGTACCTTCAATGGTGTGTTTGGAATATTAGTGTTGAGCATGAAACTAAATTTGCCAAATATCAAAAGACATGGACTTCATTTCAAGGCAATCTAGAAGAGCAAGATGCAAGTGAATGTGTTTGTGCAATAAGATTTTAGCACTGATTCTCTTTGTTTTATTCCTACCTCCTCAAACAAATCTTTTTTTCGGCATCATGTCACACAATTAAGCTATATCTATTTAATCAATGCAATATAAGCACAAGTTTGAAAGTATTCATGGCTTAAATAGTTGCTGCAGTTACTGTATGCTGTCAGCTGCACCAGCTAATCACCTTGTGGTCCTGTGAAAACATCATCATTTTACAGAATTGAATCTCTTTCAGTAATCGACAGTTTAGTCTGGAGTAATTACAGGCATTTCATTGTGTTTGATTGTGGTCTCAAAGGAGATGAATCTGTGATCTGGCTCTGCAGCAGAGCGTGAAACTTCACTTCTGATTAGAGTGCGAGCAGAACTTATGACCTCTTTAGTGGGTCTTAATGAGGCTCTTAGACCGAGCCTAATGATTATTTTGAGAGCAAGCTGAAGGCATATCAGAGCGGGGAGAAGGTGACGGCATGTTGTTTTACTGGCAGGAATGTGCAGTGGCCTCTGTGAGGCCTCCTACTGAGACAGGAGAGGAGACAAATCCCCAGAAGCCACATGCTCTCATGGAGAGTTTTATTTCACTTACCAGTCAAATAATCCATGACATTTCTTCATAAAAACACGCCTGTTCTGCTACTCTCTAAACTAAGCTGAAAGGGTAGCTGGCATTAGCGGTGATAGCCACCATAGCAGGACACATAAAGAATGGGAAACCCCTTACATAAACTCAAACCACTGTACTGTGCAGAAACCAGGCTTTCCCTGAAGAGCAAAAATGTTCTCAGACACCCTAAAAATAATTGCGTGTGTGTGCTGTTCAGGAAGTTTTAAACAGTACATTTAAATCAGCTTAGAAACTGCATTCAAACATTCTTTTGAAGACATGAGAGCTGACTGTGACGCCATGACAGTACCACTTTATCAGCAGGCACGGGATCGAGAGCTGGTAGGAGTAGCAGATGGCAGGGGGGAGCAAGCCAAACTCAATGGTCTAGATAACAAAATGTGTGCATCTTGACCTCTTTCAGCCTTTGAAGAAACAAGTGGTGAATGATGGTGAAAACTAAAGCCTTTAAATGATGAGAGAAGTCTTGTCCAGGACAAAACAGCTAGTTATTGTTAGTACGCAGTACTCAAGTTAAATGATGTTTTGACCTATCATTAGGCCCTGCAGTGGGTATCCTTCTCTAACCCTGAGCTAACATACCTGTAAACACTTAAATCCTACACTCACCCAAGCAAAGAGCAGATACACAGCGCCATGACCCAGCCTGGTTAGCTTAGGCTAACCTACATTAGCTGGCCCCACTGGCTTAATAGACAGATTCATCTGAATGCATGACAGATGTTTTTATCACAAAATAATGACGCCTGATTCAATAATCTTAAAACATGAATGAGACACAAGAATGAATCAACAATTAACTGGATAAATACTGTCAAAGGCCACACTTAACACTGTGAAGACAATTATCTTGTGAGAAAAACATTTCTATTTACAACAAATAAAGTGATGATTCACTACTGATGTAATTATGTGTCATTTACTTTCAAAGATTTAGAGTATTTTTAGCCTCAAACCACAGCAAATGAGTATGTGTACATGGTATTTTCAGCAAATTATTCTTAGCAAGACTCTTCCCTCGTGTTTATCTCTGCAGAATGGAGAGCACACAAACATTTCCTAAAGTCACACAGTCATAGCCAGGGCTTTTATCGTAGGTTTTTGCTGTGTAAACAGTAGTCTGTGGGTAGTCTTTCAGTAGAAATACACTGATTTTGCTGCAAGAATCAAATCATTTGAATCATCCTCAGGGTGCGATGAATATACACAGCAATCTGGTCACTAGTTGTTTTGCAAAATCTTGCTCTGGACCAAATCTGCTGGATGCATATTATCACAGATGATCTACAGGATTTCTCATGTAACTCGGGGGAGGAGTTGTCCAATTCAGACCAACAGCAGGCAGACTGTTGATTTGTTTTATGGGCCTGTTCCATGTGTTGTGTGACAATTATTACGCTACTGTTTCATTACGGTTGTCAGGCCCTGGGCTTTCTCACTTTCTGAATGGCTAATTACACATTCTCATGCTAATAATCACCACTATGTGCAGTCTCACTAATTAGTCAATTTTTAAATTTCAAGAAAACAACAAAGCACCATCAGTGTCTGCACACATGAAGCAGTCAGTAATTTATTCCAGTCAAGCATGAAGAAGAGACTGAAAAGGTTATTATCACTGTGCAATAAAAGTCACAACACATTGTCTGGCTGAGCATACAGTGGACAAAGTGGCACTGCTAACAATAAAGGGTGGCATGTGCATGGCAGACATGACGACCGTTTCCATCTGTCTGCAGAGATCCAACAGACTCATTTGGTTTATTTTGAGTCTTCATTTCAGAGTTCAGAGATCCAGAAGAGCCTCGGCCCCCACTGATTATGCGCCGAATGTAATTATATATCTGTTAATTATACAGTGGTGGCAAATAACTAAGTAGATTTACTCAAGTACTGTAATCAAGTACACTTTGACATACTTTACTTGAGTATTTCCATTCTATGCTACTTTATACTTCTTCTCCACTACATTTCAGAGGGAAATATTGCACTTTTTACTCCACTGCATTTATTTAAAACATGTTTTAAATGTTACTTTTTACATTTAAAACATACTATATTACTAATCCCAGTAGTATACAAAGTATCTAAAGTACCTGAACTGTAACATTAAAATGCTCTTGCATGCATTTGTTAGTGCTAAAACAGAATAATATAATATTCTATAATAATATAACTCTGTGAAAGGAGCAATTGTGCGTAATGACTACATTAAGTGCATTTAGCTGATAATAATACTTCTGTACTTTTACTTCAGTAATGTTTTAAATTGAGGACTTTTACTTGTAGTGGAGTATTTTTAGACCATAGTATTTCTACTTTCACTTCAGTAAAGGTATTTCTGGAGTCAGGGAGATAACAATCAAAGAAAAACTTTTCTTTTTATTAAATATTATTATTACCTAATGGAGGTTGCTAGTGTGGCTATTTTTTTCATTTTGCATAGTTTTATTTCCATTGTTTGTGTGAAGTTATCACTTTTGTTCTTTAAGGTTTTTATTTGTTTCGTTTGATGGTTGTTGTGTT
>LKNJ01000176.1:224-38436 GCA_002120245.1 Maccullochella peelii | reverse complement strand
TTTTTTTTTTTTTTTTTTTTGTTCTTTATTTATTTATTTATTTATTTTTTTAGCTTTTTGGTCTTTATCTTTGGTGCTAAGCAGTCATTGCTAAGAGGCTTAGCTCAACATGGACAGTGTGGCTTTGTTATTGCAGCCAACTTAATAAGCTTAATTGTACTTTGCCTTTAATTACACAATAGACACACGCTGTTTGTCTTGCATGGTGTTGGCACTGAATCTTCACAAAGTTTAAACATATTGGTTATCCTTCTTTCTTTTACATATGTGCCAGGAGTAACTACATACATAATAGTGGTCTAAAGTCAAAGCTGAAGTTCAATGGCAAGAGTAGGTACTGACAATTACAAAGTTCAGATCAAACAAACAAATGAGATGAGTTTGAAAAGGTATTAGCAGAAAGGGAGATGTGAGTCGGGTACATGGATAATCACACAGCTTTAGCTTTCAATAAGCTGCTTTTGTGGAATGTACTCATTCACAGGATCTATATTAGATTTGATGACTTTAATGAAAGGATTAAATCAACCTCAAGGCCTCAAGCAAATTAAAGAATGCATTGCCTCACATGAAAGAACCAGTGAGTCATTTAAAATGTTGAAATTCAAGATACATTTTCATCGATGTGCATTGTATGATCATACTGCTGGAAAAGCAGTGATTGGTGTCTGACATTTGGAGGGTTTAAATCATGAAATGGATTATTAGCCTTCTCCTCATGTGTGTCTATTTACAGCCGTAAGAAAACCACAAGAAGGGCTCACTACAAAATACAGTATGGAATGGAATCATTCAACAATTTGGGAAATACTTTCTTTAGGAGAGTGAGATGAGAAGATTGATATAACTCTCATGTTTGTGTGTTATGTACGGAGCTGGAGTCAAGATGTTGTTAGCCTAGCGTAGCATAAAGACTGGAGGCAGGTAGAAACAGCTAGCTTGGTTCTATCTACAATAGAGGTGCTGGTAGCCTATTATTCCACTTTGGATAGAGGCAGGGTAGCTGTTTCCACCTGCTTCCAGTCTTTATGCTAAGCTAGGCTAAACATGAAAATACAAACTCTATCTACAGTAAATCCAAGGAACAAGTTGACACTGTACTAATCACACTTTCATTGGGAAGAGCAGTGCAAAACCATCACAATAGTAAAAGAGATGCAGTCATGGAGAGTAAAAAAAATCCAGCAGAGATTTATTATTAATGAATTATTAATTAATCACCTTGCTGGCTCCTGGCAGTAGGTGCAACTTGACATAGGGGTCGGAAAGCCCATTGTGGTCCATCGGCTTGAGCCCCTGTGAATTAAACGCAAACAAGTCATCATGAATCGTGTGAAACATAGAACATTTCTTAAAGACACACTGTATGTAACAAAGTGTACAGAGAGTCTAAACACCCTCATTAGCAACCCCCAGAGACAGCAATGTTCATTACGCCCCATAAGGTCAGGGGGTCACCAAAACCATAGCGATTCATCTGCTGGGACCACAAATATACAGAGCTAATTTAATTTCAAATCTGCCTATCAGTTCTGATCTCTTGTGTACAAAGATGACAATTTGTGTCCAAAATAGAAAGGGTGCATCCTCTGGAGACCATAATGTGCTCAGTAAATTTCACGACAATCTGCCAATTGGGATTTGGTATGAGAATTTTGGCCTGATGCTTGTGATCCAAGAGGAAAGCTAAGGGGGGGGGGGGATCACCAAATTTATCATCTGGTGATCATGAACATCCATTATGAACATTTAATTACAATGTGGAAATCTGTTTCTGCTGTGGATGTTCACCAACCAACATCAACATTTTGAACCTATTAATTTGTTTTCAAGATATGTTCTCATGAACTAAGGTGTTGGTCAAAGGGACATTTTGACCTGACAGTTACACTAAACAAAAGGTCATGGGGTCATCACAACCGTGACAAATCATCTTCAGGGGAACTTGAATATAAGCAGCTCAAAGTTTCACATCCGTTAAAACTATCAGGAGCATACACAGGGTACAGAGGTTTTGCCTTCTTTCCAGTTTTCCTCAGCACCTTCATTCTTTAAACTTTTCAGATGTACTTCACATGCTACATCCTACTTTTTCTATGAATCATTCAATCAGATCTTTGTTGCTGAGGTGTATGAGACATTCAGTTCAGTACCACCTCAGCTGAACCCTCCACGTCACCCTGTGAAACACTGAAGTGAATAGGGGAAACTGACTGAAAATTGTTTTTTACATTCCATTGAAAAGCAAATCAATGAGACTCAGAGGGAACAGGATGTAAAGGTCACTCGTACCACGACCAGATAAAACAACACCATGTGGGTGCCCACTGTGTAAAGTAAAGTGAAAGGATCTAAAGGGTTTTCAGACAAGAACTGAAACAAACTGCAGTTGAGAAACCGGGATCAAAATATCTACCCATAAGGCACAGGGAGCACTTCTAGGTTTTGTTTGCTTTTCTTTGACCTCATGTGCTGTTGAGATTATTCAGGTTGCCAACTCCTTTTGAGGTAAAAGCTTAAATTGGATCAGAGTCCACAAATGAGTGTTTGTTTTTTTTTGTTTTTTTTGAAGGATAGTTTGGGTCATTATCAAATCTTCGCTGTCAGGTGACGGCACAAATGTCAACTTTCATCAGTGTTGCTTTTAGCTCTATAAAAATGAGTTTTTGAACACTCTACCTGCCTGTTCAAGGATTTCTCCTAACATGATCCTTCAATAGCTCTTTAAAAGAATGAGTGTACAAGACTGCAACTAAGGATTATATTCAATAACGATTAATCTGTTGATTATTTTCATGATTAATCAATTAATCGTTTTGTCTATGTATTGCTGTAAAATAGTGAAAAAAGCCTGTCACAAGCTATATGGCGTTTATAGCGATAAAAAACAGAGAAAAGCAGCAAACCAGGAAACTGTGAGCGTTTTCCTTGAGAAAATGAGCAGATGATCAAAGTTGTTGACTATTATTTTTCTGTCCATTCCGTCAATTTTTATTTATATAGCCCAATATCACAAATTTTGCCTACACCCTCTATCCTTAGACCCTATCTATCCTTAGATAAGGAAACACTCTTTAACAGGGAAAAGGGGACTCATTGATTAATCAACTAATCGTTTCAGCCCACAGTTCATTAGACCTTCTTTGCCTCTTAAATGGGCACTTCTTTCAAACCTCACACCTCCAGTTTGTAACAGTCTCTTTTTTTTCCTCTTTCTTTATTTAGTCAACAGAAACAGAACATACTGTATAACACAATAACATACTGTATACACTATACAGAACATATAGGGGAGCCGGAGGGGGAGTGTAAGTGTGAGTGTGAATGGGGGAGTGTATGCCAGGGGGTGTGGAATATGTAGAAAATGTAAAGAGGAAGTGAAGAAAAAGAAGGTATGAAGGTGAAGACAGTGGTTAAAGGGGCTGCAAGAGTCAGACTACGGAACCAAACTATGATAAAGAAAGTTAGCACGCTTTCTACAACTGGATCATAGCTTTCCTTAAAACGCCAAATTTCCTGAACTTCCACAGAAAACACATAACCTCTGATGAGCCAACTACTAGCCAACAATTTTGTGACTGTTACTTTCCCATTTAAGGTTTGCAGGGATTATGGTGCAGAGAAGTTTACCGTCTAAAGACATTTAAAGTAAAGAGCTTGGAGCCGGGGTTATTTGTGTGAGAAGCACACAAAAAAAAAAAAAAAAAAAAAAGAGAGAAAAGAAGATAAATTGCTTCACACTCAGAACCACCTTTTAATTTAAAACATGTCTTATATTTGCGTGAATGTGGACATCCAAATCAACAAACAGTGTGTAAACGAGAGCACTCCGTAATGTTCTCTGCTGGATGGATAGTTTTAATAATATTGTGCAGCAGAATGCAGTGCTACTCTCTCTTCTTATAGGTCTTGAATATGCTCAAGATTTGAGGAATCACAGCCGTGAAGCAGTTGCATTTAGAAACAAGGTCTAATTTCAGCTTGAAGTTGCATATCAGCAATTCTGTGGAGGTATTTCCATAAAAAACAGTGGTTGTAAATAATTTTCCCTGCAGAATTTTAGCAATCTTTCAGAAAAAGTGAGAGATGTGGCCCTGACTGTGTGCAAGCAAGTATAGCTGCACTGTGTATGGCATTCTGCTCTATTGAGACTACCATCGGTGAGAAATTGCTATCTGTGCCTCTTTGACAATTGATTTCACCCTGTGTGATTGCTGAACGCTGGTGCAAAATGTTGAGTCTTGATTCTCAGGGAGCACAACAGACACAGGAACGCTAGATAGAGTATATTACCTTTTTTGTTTTTTTTTTAAACCTAATGTTGACTGGTTTCTGAGCAGCAGGAGGAGCTTTTCATGGTGGCTTCAAGGCCAACATCATCAGTGCTGTTGGAAAAGGCGATGTCAGAGATAATATTTACTACCTCTGCTGTGTCCACACTTTAGTCTCTTGCACTGAATACTAGTTTGTCCAATGTGGTTTACAATGTGTGCTGTAGATAATTAAAGCAAAATAATAAATAGAAGGTTGGAAATTATAGCAAATAATAGTTATACATGCAATAGAAAGAGTTATACATGTGAAATACCAATAGCAAATGACACTCTGTTACTGCAGCATCTCACAGTGAGGAACACACACAGTAAAATTATAAACCATATATATTAGTACGCAGAATAAAGAATAATACGGCTTAGAAACCCTGTGGCTTTATGATCTCGCAATACAAAGATTTCATTTCTCATCTGGCAAGTAATAAAGATTCGACACATCACTGAAAACAACCATCATGTAAAAAAAGAAAAATCTTTGCCATTATTTTAATTGTTCCCTGTCTTTATGGTTCTTTCTTTAATGGACCAAAAAGGGAAAAACAAATATGACGTCTATTCACCTACAATTATCCAGCTTAATAGAGGAGCTCGGCTCAAAGCCCAGCACTCAGCAGGAATTACTGGCAGCAAAATGACACACTCCACTGTGTCTCTAATAAGGCAACGCTACTGCTTTAGATCCTGTCTGCACAAAATACAACCTTAGTGACACTCATTTCTTTAACTGACGCTCATAAGCATGTCCACATTTTGATCGCACATACAGTGTCGGATATAATTAGTTGTCTGACATCTCAAGGAAGGACACTGAAGGTCCAGACAGAAGAGACATTACAAAAACAGGCAATTAAATCAGTTTAAGAGGAAACATTAAGATGAGAGGTATGTCACAGAGACAGTTATATCCGCATACAGAAAGACATCACTTCAACAGGATTAAATGTGTTGTTGCATAGGATAACTCCCATCCTTCTTATGGCTTATTTTCTGGTGATGTTACATTCACAAATGATTCTTTTCAACGGCTCTTTAGTACGAACGAAGGGAACCAAGTCTTTTTATCTTTGTGCCCAAATTTCACTGCCTGCCCTAAATCCACTCCCCTTTACGTGAAGCAGCCAGTCAGTGTCGCATGAATTGCATTCAAGGCAAGGCAACTTCATTAACACAACACATTTCATACAGAGGGTAAATTCAAAGTAGTAAATTCACTGACAAAGCAGAGGGAAATGGCATCACCTTGTGTAATGTTCACAAAGCAGATCATTGACATCAGGTCTGGCAATAGAGACAGAGCACAGCGCGTCATACTCTGAAAACCACGCCCACCGGGGGGGAAAACAATCGCAGAGGACTGAAACACTAACAAAATGCCTGTAGCTAGCTAAAACATTAGATTTCTGCATGTCAAAGGAATATTTTAGCCCCGTATGTCTACCAGAGAGGACAAACTCAATATTGTTGCTCTGTCTCGGTGTCCCTTCTCAAGCTAAGCTACTGTAGTTAGCTAAGGCACCTGCAAACATAATACTGCATAGCTTTCTGATTTAGCCACATACTGTCATACCGTCAAAATGCTTTAGCTTAACTTACAGCAGTATAGTTAGCCTAAAACTGACATCTGGATATTTGACTGAGCAGTGACAAAACGCTTGCTGCACACGCAGACACACTGAGTGTCAGGACCCCACAGTGTCCCCGTTCTTCCTGCTGATGCCTCAAGTCTGGATCCACTTTTCTCTTCTTAAAGGCTCAAAGTCAATGGAGAGCGATTCATTGTTTCCCCCTCCGGTGTGGGTGGGACTTAAATGCTCTCTGTCTCTATATGAATAATTTAGTGCTAAACAGGTGTTTGAATTAAGAACAAGCATCAGGAGCTGTTCTAAAGAAACATTCTCGCTAATGGTCTGAATTTGCAAATTAAGAGGTTATGCAGGCATGAAGGGTAAAGGCCAGAAACACTATCAAATAATCCTTGCTGCTTTAAATAACAATTAATTATTTTTCTTTTTTTAAAAACTAATTATTGCTATGTTACAGAAAATAAGGTGTAGGTTTGCTGAAGGCCATTTTCTGCAGTTCTACATATTCCAGGAAAAAAATAATTATGATGAAACCGGTTTTAGTGCTTGCCTCACTTTAATAACAGTAGTGTAAAAACAACAATGACAAAAAGCAGAAATGTTATAAATCTGCATAAACTAAGCCTAAAATCATGCTCAGTTTCCATGATAGAAACCTGATACTTGATATGATATGATAGATGATAATAAACTGATGTTGTTGAGAAACATGCAGAGGAGGTGGAAGTACTTTTTCAGCCCTGAGTTTTGCCTGCAGGTTTCCTCTCCAGCTGCAAACAGCTTCCATTACTGTAACAAGGTACAACCTGCATGCAGCCTGAGAGGCATAACCTGGGGCTTTAGACCACTCTTTACCTACTCCTTGCCGCTCATTAAGCTTAATCGCTGTCAGTGCAAACTAATAAGGCGACTCAGATGAGCTAATCAACACTTTGATCAACCCTCTTCTCTCATCTGGATTTTGGCAGCTGGGCAGTCTAATGACGCCATTTAGAGAGACTTTAGTCAGTGAATCAAACTGAACTGTAAAGGGGGCAACAAATATTGATTTTAAAAAGTGTGGGACATGCCCTGCCCCCAAAATCCCCAATGGAAATAGACCCCATGTGTACCAGCTAATGTGACAGCAAATAACAGCAGCCATCCATAGCTGATGCCATCAGATTCAAGTATTGATCCTAATATTTTCTACCGATTCCAGTCGGCACCTCTCTGTTCTGTTGTAGCTTAAACTATAATTACTGGTGGACATAATTCAGTTATCAACAGCCATTGCCAGCAAATGTTTTACAGATTACAGATTACAGACTACACACAGTTAGTGCTTAATGCTGTTGCATAACAATATTTGGTTAGCAAGCCAGCTAGGGAGGAGAAATGAACTTTCTATGGTAGATAGTAGTCAATATACTATATTTATCAGCACTTGTTTAACATTACTTAAATGAATGAGAAAGAAGAGAGACAATCAGTAGGACACGTATAGACAGACATTTAGAAATACACTTGTACTTATACTGACCGCCACCTTCTCCTTTTTGTTTTTTTTATGTTGTTATAGACTAATGGCTGTCTTGTATTGCCCCTACCAATACTAACTTGATCCTTATATCTATGGAAATAATTTTATTTCATTTATTTATTTCATTTCATCAATTTTATTCTATTAACTAATATTGTTATTCACCATATTTTTGTTAATTTCATTTCTAAACTTTTTTCTTTCATAATTGTAATTGTGCTTTGGCGACACATGTCAAATGTCATGCCAATTAAAGCCTATTGAATTGAATTGAAAGACTGCATGGAATTAACGACAAATAAAATGAATATTTGACTAAATGTATCAGTACTGTAGTACAGTGGGTGGCTATGTATTTTTTTTTTAAATTCTTTTAACTCATACTCACCACAAGTCCCCATCTTTCTTTTATTTCTTTGGAAATAAAAGAAAGATGTTTGCATCTTGAGAAAGCAGTGGTAAAACTATGCATGAAATTTATTATGATGGCCAAGTCGTGAGTTGCCAGAGGGTTGAACAGCGCTGCTGGAAATGTATATCTTATTTTGAAAGTCTCAAACGTTGCCATATGGTGAAACATTTTATTGTGTAGCACAGTACAGTGTACCTCTTAGCTGGAGGCTATTTTAGTGAATGCACAGGGTAGGCCTACTGAGACGCTAATGAATATAATCTTATTGTAAATGTCAAAGATGCATGTGTTGAGACGGGTCTGTAGCCCTGCTGCCCGCTGAGGCAAAGCTAAGAGGCAGAGGGATGCTGCTGTCTACAGTGCCTTAAAAATCCATCCATCCATCCATTATCTATACCGCTTATCCTTATCCTCAGAGGGTCGGGAGCCTATCCCAGCTGACATTGGGCAAGAGGCGGGGCACACCCTGGACTGGTCGCCAGCCAATCACAGGGCTGACACAGACAGACAAACATTCACACCTACGGGTAATTTAGAATCATCAATTAACCTGCATGTCTGTGGATGGTGGGAGGAAGCCGTAGTACCCGGANCACACAGGTGGGGTCGAACCGAGAACCCTCTTGCTGTGAGGCGACTGTGCTAACCACTGCACCACCGTGCTGCCTGCCTTCAAAATAAGGCGTTAAAAAATAAAAAAATAACGCAGTCAACATTCACTTTACAACCCCAATCTCTGTGCCAGCCGTGACCCTTTCTCCTCAATCTCATTTCTTATTTTCTCCTCCCTTATCCTAGGAGCAGCCTGGGTGAACTAAACACGTAAAATATTCCGTTATATATAACATGC
Organism: Maccullochella peelii; assembly: GCA_002120245.1. Lineage (NCBI taxonomy): Eukaryota > Metazoa > Chordata > Actinopteri > Centrarchiformes > Percichthyidae > Maccullochella > Maccullochella peelii. The sequence goes on along the minus strand of LKNJ01000176.1, from coordinate 29,735 downwards.
TTGATCTGAAATACAAACACTTTGAACTTTTTTTTTTTCTATGTGCAAAAAATAGGAATATAAACTAGCTCAAAGCTTGACATCTCCTAAAATTGTAACTTTGCCTGCAGCTTCTTGTTCATTGATTTTCATTTTCTACTATATGCTCCTCTGGGTGTTGAAATGTTACATTTCTTGCTGACATTTAGCCGTATTTTTTGACTGTTTTCTACACAACAAAGTTATTGAGACTGTTGATTGGAGAGGTTAATGCGCTGTCTTCATCTACCTCTATTGTTGCCTTCAGCAAACACCTGAGCTATCATTTAAGTGGAGGCACATTATGTGGGGTTGGATCGGGATGAACAGACAGCTGCATCATGCTGCTGATTGCACGAGCACACTGTGAATACTCAGTTGATCATAATTACCGAGGGTTGGAGAAAAATGACCACTGCGGAAGACAGATGGGTAACATGCATCAGTGTATCCACACACCTCCCATCTCACACATACTCATTCATAACAGTTCCCTTGAATAACAGCCTTTAAATGCTGTGAAATGAAGTTGAGCTCTCTTTGTTTGGGGAATTATGAGCTTCCTTGACATCTTTCAGAGGAAATGAGGGGTGTAGTGGGGCTTGGCATGTGTGGTGGTGTCGAGTTTGGAGCTGGAGTTGATCTGAAAACTCTTTCTGTTCACCAGTATGTACACTAGTGGTGGAAGAAGTATTAACATCTTTTACTTAACAAAAAGTAGCAATAACTCAGGGTAAAATTACTCCACTACAAGTAAAAGTCTCTAAAAAAGTAAAGTAAAAATATTACTTTAGCAGCAAAGTGTATTTAAGGTACTCATTAGGCAGCAGAATGACCCCTGTCAGTGTGGCTTATTATTATTATTATTATTATTATTATTACTACTTATGCATTACTGTGTAAGCAGCATTTCATGTTGTAGCTGGACAAAATGAAGCCATTTGTAACTACTTTTTATACTATTTTATACTGTTATATGGTCTATAACAGTTAATCTATAATTAATCATATTTTATAAACTGAGCATATCCCGACCAATCATAGTTTGCTGCCTTTTACGACCTGCGTGATGTCATTAGGACGGAGGTGCTGGGGACCAACTTTTGGTTCCAAGAATGTAAACAAACAATGGCGTCCAAAGCGGTGTGTATGACACTGGCTGTCTTGTGTTCGAAAAGTCTTTAAAAAAAATAAAAAAACAAAAAAAAAGAGACCTATGACCTTTCCTGTGTTTCACTGTTCCACCTCGCAGCGCCAACATCATTCCTCCTTCGCGTCGCCATGTTTATGGTTGTGCACGGAAGAGTGCTCTGTGCTCCTATTGGTCCACGTCACAGAACATGCCGTGGAATTTGTCATACTAGGCGAGCGAAGCCAAAAAAATTTGGACATACTAGTCTTCTTGTTGGGACAGTTTTTATTGATGGTTTTTGTTTGTTTTGTGGTTTTGCGTATGTATTCCAGTTTACTTTTGTTTTTTTCCTTAGGTTAATCAATAAAGGTTTATCTTATTTACATATGGAGCTTTAGAACAAACAGTATTTTGAGCTAATATTCCTCATGTGTATTTCCTAAGCCATTTGTCCCACATGGGTGCTTATTTTCCACAGTTCTATCAGCCTCTTCATCAGCCAGGGCATATGTCTTCATTACCATATTGGACTGGCCTGGTAACAGGCAGGTGGAAGAAGCATCAATCACCAGGAGCAGCAGATAACAGGATGGATGAGACAGGACATTGATCTCATCCAGAGGGAGCTGACTCACAGTCAAGTTAAAGAAAGGGTGAATGCTTCAGGAGCCACCTGGGATCAGTGGAGGTGATCAGGTCAAGGCTACTTGAGGCGATCCTGGAGGGATGGAAGTAGGCAATATGGAGAGTCGGCAGATGGGTCCCATTCGTCACCGATGAATGTCAACGCTGATGATCGAGAGGCTTAAGGAGGAGAGGGTTGGAAGTGGGGGGGTTGTGTTGCAGGGTCACGCTGGGACACATTAGTTTCAATGCCAGCCATGTCATTGATAATGTGTCATTGATTTGGTGGAAAAACAGAGCAGAGAGGCTGATTTGTGATATTTATCGCCTGCGACAAACTAAATTAGCGCTTAAAGAGCTATTGGGTGGTAATTTGCTTGTCAACGCAATGCTGCTGCATGCATTTTTTAAATTCTCATGGATAAGCAGCCAGACATAAAAGACATAAAATTAAGGTGAGATATTTCCAGTAGCTACATTGCAGACCCAACTTCCAACAATCCAAGACAGCAGTGGTTTGTATTAACATTCAACAATCATACCATAGATATCCATTACAGAACAGGCACAGACACCAGTTTCTCTACAGAAGCCTCAATAGACCAGAATACAAAGCAGCTACGAAGACACGCTGTGTTTTCAGCGTGTGTCACAATGCAATACACATATGAGATGGGGAAACGACTCACTCCTGGAAAAAATTAGTGGTGAGACAGCTCCAGGAAGATCTTGAAAAGCAAAATATAAAGGACAAAAAGATTTAAAAAAAAAAAAAAAAAAATAGCTTTCCTATACTGTACTGTAGACAGTGCATTATTCCGTAAAATAAATCAATGTGCCTGCACTGCGCACCATTTTGTTCTGATTGAAGGTTTGTGCCAGAAGATATCAATAAACCTTCGAGTGAATAAACAAATTTTAAAGCTTTGCAAATATCAAGTACCGAGTGTTTGTCCAAGGATTATTACTTTATTGCTGGGTTGGTGCCAGAATCACCGCCCCACTTCTCACAGCTTTACATTTTCTCCTGCAGTATCCACTGTGTAAAACTGAGGGGGATACAAGTGTCCATCAACAGCACACCAACAAACTGAGCAATTATCAAGCTCAGTATCGCTCATTTTGTTATTTCCTGTGTGAACACATTACATGCTCTCTCCTACAACGTGGCGGAAAACAAAAAATTTGATTCAACAACTCTAGGCTACTGGTGAAGGGCTTTCTGGGTAAGGCAGGAAATTGCTAATGTAAGTTGAAGAACAGGGATTTTGGTTCAGGGAAAGCAGGGTTCAGCAAGAACGTAAATTACAACACCTCATTACAAATAACTACCTGAACAACACCGGTGCATGAAGTGTAAAAGCATGTTGTGTGTGTGTATATAAGGATGGAGTTTTACCTTTAATTAATCAGAAAGCAGAATAACACAGTCCAAGTATTAAACATTCACTCACAAGAAACAAAACACTTGTTTTGTTGAGAAGTAATGGAATCACATTAATTATAATGAGGGGGGAGCTCAGAAGAGGTTAGCAAGGGGGTTGGTGATGGTTTGGATCAGGGTTCACTGGGTCTGCATGTTGGTCGGATAAGACAGTATTGATTAGTAGGGACTGGTTGGGATTAGATCTTATCTCAGTGGCTTACCTTCTTGTATCTGGGGACAGGAAGCTGTTTTTCCAGCAAATATAAAGCAGCAACACAGAGAGACGATGAGAGCATGCAAAAGAGTAAGGTGGAGGAGAAAAAGAAAAATAACATTGATCATGTGAAATTAAAGCTGAATCAATTAAATTAACATGCAAATAATAGATGGAAACTAAAAAAAACATAAGTCGAAGCTGTCTGTAAGCTTTTTGAAACGGTTTGGTTTACACAGCTCAGAGGGCTGTCTGAGAGTAAAAACTGATTAATGCCATACTGAATTTCAGTTGTCTGTTTATACAGTCATTTTCACCACACACTTGTTAGCTCATTTGTTTACATTTGGCTTTAATTTAATTGCAGTTTGAGACAATATATAAACTAGCCTGAGTTACAAAAACAGCTTTGAATTCTCATGCTGACTTCAAGGCAGACAAGGATCACTTGAGCAGATGTTCCTGCCCACAAACTTTCACACAATTCCCTGATAAGAGGAATTAGTAGAGAAATTAATTTTCAACACACACAAACATGTTAACACTGACAACAAAATTAAATAACATATGTCAAATGATAAAATGGATGGCATCCCCTTTAAAGGAATAGTTCGACATTTTAGGAAATACGCTTATTTTCTTTCTTTCTGAGTGAGATGGAAAGATTGGAGTCCGGACCTGGTTAGCTTAGCTTAGCAAAAAGAAGCCAGCGGCATAGCTAGCTTGGCTCTTTCCAAAGGGAAAATATGCATCTACAACCACCTTTAAAGCTCTTGTTTAGTGCGTACACAAACAGAAATGTAAGGACGGTTTTAGCGGGAGTTATGTGGTGGAACTATTCCTTGGCAAACAACAGCTGAGCGTAGTGAATCTTGAAGTCTTGTCGTCACAGTGAGGGTGCCAGGTTTGGTACCATCATGCCTGTGCTGAAACTATAACCAAAACCTGTGCTGGCTGACCAAATCTGGCGAGCTGTGCTATAACCAGAGAATCTGGGCAGATGGATAAACTGTTGTTCGTCAAGAAATATTTACAGCATGTCGCCGTTTAAAGACAAATTGTTTAATCTATACACAAACAGAAATGTAAAAACAGCAAACAAGATACAACATGTTAATTAGTGAATTTAAGAGGTGTTGGTAGGCGTATAGTTTTTGAACAGTGCTTTTGCTACGCTAGGCTTCCAGTCTTTATGCTACGCCAGGTTAACCACATCCTGACTCCAGCTTTGTACTTAACAGACATGAGACTGATATCCATCTTCTCATCTCGCTCTCGTAAAGAAAACAAATAATATTCCCCAGAATGTTGAACTATTCATTTAAGCTGATGACGCACAAACGTACAATACACTACCTAAACAAAAGGCAAAAATCAGTCCCAGCATTTGACAGCACCAGTACTAACTGTTAAGATATGAATCACAATTGATTTTTGCTGTGGCCATGACATAGCAGCTTCTCACTTCATCCTTTCTGAATAGCCTTGTGGCAAAAGTCTGCTAGACATTTCATCAATATTTAGAGCCGAAATGTGACAATGTGAACAATAAAAATAAAGCATTTCTCAGATTTTTCAGACGTTCTTCCTTTGACTGTAATGCAGGGATTACAAATGAAGACAAGTTGTTTTATAAAGCCTTTTGTAAAACCAACGACACGAAAACAGATACCAACAAGGATAATGAATACAAAAGAGCAAAAACATCTAGAAGAAACAGAGCCAGAATGTACGTGTGTGTGTTTGTGTGCTCCCACACATGAATGTGTGGGTGTACCGGGCAATGAAAGGGCAGTCTGCAGAAGAAGGAAGAGAATGAAAGACTGCAGTCGAGTATTAAGGTAGGTTGTAGTGTAGGCGGTGCTGAATAAACAGGTCTTGGATCTGCAATTGAATAGTGAGAAAGCGTCTGATTCACTGATAAGGGCAGCAAACTTGTTTTTCTATGGAGGTGCTGCCTTAGAAAAAGACTCTTCACGCAGCTATTTACTTTAATGTGTGTGGATGACGGGGAGGGATACTACAAGGTAACATCAGAATTTGTACTTCTGGTAAACACAATAAACAAGTGTGTGCTGCCTGATGCTGCTGATCACGCTGGATAGGAAAACATGTGGATGCTAACTCTTGTTTTTTATCATGTCTGTTAAGCATACTGCAATTCCTCCCACATACTACTAATTTATGTTTCTAGCCATGCTAGCAGCGTAGCTCCAGGCATGCCAGTATCAGTCGGTCCACCACTGTGGTCCAGACTGAAATATCTCAACAACTATTAGATGGATTGACATGACATTTTGTATAGACATTCATGGTCCCCAGAGGATGAATCCTAATGGTTGGGTTATGCTCGAACAGAACTAGTTTGTACAACATGTTGTCTGACCTCATCGGAAATGAAAAGTATTTATAGTTGTTCTGAACGACCCCACTGTTAGTTGGAGACCTTGAGAGAGAAGTTCAAACCCCAACTCCTTTCTTACCGCCGCACTGCTGGCCAATCACAGCCAATTGTTGGTTTTGGAAAGTTACAGAAAATGTTGGATGCAGTACCCCCCCAATCCAACGTCGGAAAGGTGTGGGGGAAGGAGGTTGCTGAAGCTATTCGACCATCCAACAAGCAAACTTTGGTGATTGCTTAACTTTTCATCTAGCATCATCAGGTCAAAAGCAGTGTATAAACAGGTTGATATAATGGGAGACCAGGCCATAGATATGAAGAGATAGTTCTGATGGCTCTAACGTTAAGTTGAATACTTCATTACATCCTGTAACTATATCACTGGTAAAAATTCCTAGTATTGCTCAAGATCTAAAAGCGCTGGCCCCTACATTTCCCATAATGCAACCAAGCGTCCTTTCTTTAGACTCTTGCTGCCTGGTAAACGCTCAGGTCTTTCAAACTCTTTATAACCGAAACATGCATTTGCAGTAACCCAGTGAGGAGAATATGTTGTATTGTGCAAAGTACACAGACTGCAAAGTTTTGAAAAACTTGGATAGCAATGCAGAGCTGAAGCCAACTGTGAAGGAAGAAAATTGCCCTTTTTGGCCACAGCAACTCTTCCAAGAACCCATGATCTTCTTCAAAGACTGACGAACTGAACTGAAAAAGTCCCTGCTATCAAGGAAATATTGGCCAGGTCAAGACCTATCGCTGCCTAGCATTTATTCAGCAATCTGACCAGCAGTTGTTGAGATATCTTGCTGTGCACCGAACTGTTGGACAGATGAATAGACAAGCTGTCACACTGGCTAGTGTTCTGCTGCTACAGGCGCAAAAATGAACAAAGACAGTGACTGAGTCTTTAAACTTTTAACATGCGGGGTTCATGTTTTATTACTGTGTGCATCTTTCTGCAGAGCCAAAACAGATCATTCTAGATGATAGACGAGCAGCAGGCAGTGAGGACAATTAAGAACCTACTTCATCTGAACACAGGGTGATGTAGAATAGACCTCAGATTAGCTGTGACCTGTTACCAGCTAATATAACAAATTGGAAAAGTCAGGTGTGAGTGAAACCACTTAGGAGCAGTGATGTGGATGCCAACAAAGTGTTCCTTCCAGGCTGCTGTGTCCGAGGTCCAGGAGATTGAAGGCTGACACAGGGCACTTGTCAAGCGGTTAATGGGTTGTTTCTTATTTTCAATGAAGCTGGAGGGGATTGCTGAAATTCAGAGTGAGTGAGCGGCAACATTTGGCAGTTGTTTTTTAGAGAGAGGTGTAAGATTGTAAATTGTGCCTGTAATTTTTCAGCCCCTATGAATCTCAGTAACCGGAACAATGGCAGAGAGGAGCGACGACTGCATCTTTCCATACAGACAGGCCTCCTGCAGTGAGCAGTTCTTTGGGTAATTGTATGGCTGTGTGGTGATGTGGTGTAGCACAACAAGCTATAAGGATGCCTGTAGTAGAACCAACCAAGTACAATGACGGAGACTATCTTGTTTTGCCTGATTTTAGGGGCACTGTAATGCTACTGCATGAGGGAGTGGAGGTGAGAGGAGCTAAAGAAAATGGCAGGGTGTTACTTTGTGAAATTTGAAATGGTACAAAATAGGAATGCTTGGCTAATTTATGTTTGCATCAGGCGAGCTAAAAAGGTGAATAGCTGATGTCTGTTTGTACTGCTGCAGGTAAAGCTGTCCCTCAAACAGAGTTAATGGACTAGTAGCTTCATAAAACACCATTTATGCTTTTATTTTCAAAGTGTCTGTGTAGACTTGGTACTAAGATGTGTTTTAGCAATTCAAATAACTTGTAGTGATTTATAAATGTATTTCTGATGAATTCAGCCTTCTTCTACCATGTATATTTGCATACACAACATACACTGTATAGCACTGCATACAATTGTGAAATGCTTTCATGTTTTGTGTGCTTTTCTAGGAGACGGAGTAAAATATAAACAAATTAACACTGATTTTCATGCATAAGTTCTATCAGTTATATTACAGTTATCTTAAAAAGGTTCTGCTGTCTTGTAAATTACTGTATGTGCAAGGCAAGAAATGTACACAGTATTGGATCAAATAAGCATATAAATGTAAATGCAGAGAAAATAATGTGACAGAACAAGAACAAACATCTTATTTTACTTGCAGAATCCTAATTAGTTTGTAAAGACAAACTCATCACTTAGCATTTAGATTGAACAGATAGAAGGTGAGACTACAGCGTGTTGTTTTGTCAGACAAAGTACATGTCTAATATGTGTATATCATACAGAAAAAACTTTTTTTTTTTTGTTACTGTTGTTCACACATTTCTACTCCACTGTCAAGGTGTGTTCAGACAGAAAGCAAATTTTCACCTCCAGTTCTTTCTGTTATTTCCTTCCAGTCTCTCTCCTTTTTCCTTTTGTCTCTGCAGGTTTATGATTCATAATACCTGCAAATGTTTCCATCTGGCTGAAACATTTTAAACTCATGCAGACACATCTTTGCATCTATTTGTGCCCATCTGGTCGAAATTCGCTTCCAATTGCGTCTTTCCATTGACTTTGTTAACCCAAGATATTATGGTCCTACATCACAGCAGGCCAAACCTCAACTGAACTCTGCTGATGTCAGACTAAACTACCTGGCTCAGTGTGTGGGAAAAGAGAGAGAATGTGCCATTTGTAAGATTCACTATGTCAAGCTTTCACTAGTTTTGTAGCACCTGCATTATCTGGTGTTGACTAAGCCACGTTCAGACCGACTTGAGCTCTGCGTGAAAAAAATGCATTCATGTGAATAGAGCCGAGTTGTCAAGACTTTGCAGGGTCACCTGGCAAAAAAGTTGAACCAGGCTCAACTTTTGCTGCAACGTCATCCGGCAAATCGTTGCTTCTGATTGGCGCAACCAAATATAAATTAGTTGCTGCCTTGTGATAACTTTGCAGAGTTGTAAAACCCTGTCTGTGATTATTACAAACTGTTGTGCAGTGTTTTGGTGTGTGATAAGCATTTAATCGCATTAATCTGTTTCTCAAACTGGACTCCCAGGATTGTTTTTTCATTAATTTCGTCTCCCTGGTACCTGAAACAACGCACCCTCAGCTACGCCGCTCACTGCGCTGTTTTAACGCAGGGTTGTTTTTGATCTGAATCCTTGCTTAGACCATCGACAGCTGCTAACAAATTTAGTGGTCTACATTGTTTGGCATTTTTTAATCAGCTCAAACCTCCAACATGTTTAACTTGACTTTTATGAAGTCATTTTAACATATATATAAAAACTCTGAATAAATATTCTGAACAATTCCACCAACTCTCCTGTGGGTGCCCGATACAGACTGAGTAGCAAACAGAGCCTGGAGAGGACCTGCGCCTTGATCTATATTGGCATATTCATGATAATGAGGCACCCTTGTCATTACAGAATTTGGACATCTTAGTTTTCACATCAATTAGTTATTGACTTTGTAGTTCTTAAGCTCTGCCCTCCCATTTCTCCTCTTTTTGTAGGATAAGGAGGGATCCGGGGAGCAATCACTGTATTCAACTTGATTTGGCTTGAATATTGTATCTATGCACAGCTGCGGAACCACAATATGTGTGCTCTGGTCCGGTATGTCTCACCCAACATCCCGTTTCAACTGGAAATTCAGCATGTCAAATACAAATACAAATACAGTAAGTTGCGAAGAAAATGCCATTTACCTTGTAGCTTTAAAACTAGTGACATAATTGAGTTTTACCAGTATCAAGCTACTATAACATCAGGAAACACTCCATTGATGTCTGAGGTCTTGGAGCCAGGGTTGTGAGTCATTATGTATAATTCACTAAAATCTCACCTTGGCCAACTGCTATGTGAAAGTAAAATACGCCAAAGGCTGAGATTTAGACCAGACTCCTTTATCTGTGTTTGAGTCATGATGATCCCACACATCCTGACTACTCCAGCCAACAGAGAAGGAAGTGCTGTTAGCTCTTAGCTATTTCTGTCTCTCTGAATGTCTACATGCATGTTCTCGTTTAAATCAATTAAAACCTATTTCAAGGGGCTAAATTGACTTATTTCCTTCATGTGAGCCATTACAATGGATGTGGCCTGATTCACTAAGTGCAGTGAGCAGCCTGTGAAGACGGTGAAGCTATAGATGGAGTGATGCTAGCGAGGCAAAACTGTGAGTTAAGACTCGCTTGGCAAAAGTTAATGTCTGACCCTGAGATGCTGGGCTGCAGTCCACCATCTATCTGACATCATTATCGGCATTGTCAAATGTGGTGCTGCACTGATGACATAATGGTGATCTTTGCGCTACATCTGAAGTCACATGGGCTACTAAATTATTTACATGCAGTGTTGAACATATAGTGCTTTACTGATGATTGTGTTACACTATTGATTACTTTTTTCAGTAAGAAGAATTATATACAATTTGAAATTCAGTAATGACATACTGGAAATACTCGGTAGAATCTACCATTTTCCTGGGAATTATACCTGCTCCCCCCCCTCCAGCTTGATTTGCTTGGTGGAATGGATGTCAATGTGGAAATAAAACAAAGCTCACTTTGACAAGGTAAGGCAGACAGGACAGAGAACATTAGCACTAAAGGACAAGTCTCTGAATTTGTCCTACGGTGTCAAGAAGAAAAAAGGATTTCAACAGCAGTCATTTTAACCATGTAAAAGCAGCCTTCATTTAAAAAACTAAAAGGTAATTATCAAAACAGTTCTGGCTCTTAAGCTGTTGACACGTCAAGGTGAAGGATTTAATTAAATGTTAACAAGAGAGGGTCTATGGGCTATTTGTCCTTCTACTTTCATCCTTATTGAATGCTTCAGAGCCCTTCATTTCCACTTAAAAATTAATTCCACAGTAGATTGCCAAGTGCAGTTGGTAAGCCACAAACCTCTTACTTTATGTCTATGCTTTATCCAAATTGTTCCGCTACACTCTCAAAAATATTTACAGGGTTTCTCATGATCCAAAGGAAGTTTATTAAAATAATAGGGAATGTACAAGCACAAACATTTGTTTCACTTCAATTAATTAGTGGAACAAGGAACATAAGTAAAACAGTGCCTTACTATTGTGCTTTTGATTACTGAGAGGTATACTGAATAACTCATTCCTTCTTTTTGAATCATATGAAGCACTAAAAATGAAAAACACACAAAGTGACTTATGAATAATACATCATTTTTATCAGAATAATAGAGCAGAAAGAAAAAGGAGAAAAAGTGAAAACATAAAAGGTAATCATGCAAAGCCAAAAGCTAAGAGGTAGAAACTAGTTTTAATGTGGAGTTTTAAATAACATTTTCCTACAAATATGTAAGCACTAAATTGTCCCTAGCCCTATTTTTAGCAAATTCAAAGTCAACATTTTCAGTTATAGCAATGGTGGAGGCCGGGGGGCTTAAAAGGACAATCTCAGATTAAGCTTTTGTTATGCTGGAGAAAGTCCTCAAGACAGTCCCACGGGGTCTTTAAATGACACTGATTGTTAGTTTTGAGAATCAGATACAACTGAGTGTCGTCAGCATAACAGTGAATAAAAAAATATACTTCCGAATGAATTTACCAAGAGGAAAACATGTGAAAAGAGCAAAGGACCTAAGATGGATCCCTGAGGGACTACACAAGTGATAAGGAGAATAAAAAATTGTTGAATGAGACGTTCTGACTGTAAGAGGAACAGGACTGTGTCATTAATACTGACTACCTTCTGCTAGTAGTTAATCTGAATGTCACTTGAGGCAGTGTTGGCCTTAAGACTTAAGACAAGTTTTAAAATATAATATTTAAAAATATCTGGGGGTCGAGTGGTGAAGTTGTATTATGGGTAATGTAGTGTAGATGTGTGGAATAAAAAGACAATATCTCTGGTTCTGCTGCATTGATGTTGATACTTTTTTTTTAAACTATCCATTGTGAGTCTGACAATGTTGTAGGAGTGCAATGCTAAATTGGTGGAGTACTTGTTTAACCATACCTTAACCATTCTATAGTTGCCATGCATGGATATTGTATGAATAAATAAGAAATGTTTGAAAGGGTGTTATATCAAAAGAGCAAGTTGTCAGTTTCAAATACGAGGACGTTACTAATAAATAACAGAGAAAAACTAAAAATTGGTTTCCATTATTAGGCAATCCACCATTAGCCAAATGGAGAGGAATCGGAAAGAGAGAAGAATAAGCGCTATCGATATTTGAATTAAATGTGAATATTTTGACATTTGGAAACAAAAGAAAAAGTTAAATATTCCTCAACAGATTCAGTGGTGTTAGAGGGGTTAATGACTAAATGGATGAAAAGGGCCCAGGGTTCATGACAGTTATGTCGCAAAATAATTCACCTCTTTTTTCAGTTTTCTGATAAATACTGAACCATTCTTTCAGTTTGTCAAAAACTGCAGCTTTTTCTTTTTCTGACCTTTGCTCTCTTTGTAGAGCTCTAGTGTATCATTTAGCCAATGTTGGATTTTAGGCTTGGGTTTTTCCATTTTGAGACGGTCAGTGTGATTAAGAGTAGTTGAGCAGGTGGACGTGTATATAGAGATAAGCCCCAATGCATTCCTCACATTTGACATATTATCGTTTATAAAACCTTTTTTATGCAAATTCAGATCAGCTATTTTTCCATGTTAGAATAATCATCAGACCGGTGGCCTTTTGCACCCTCTTTAACCTCTTTTGTTTGCTTAAGTTGTGTTGTCTGGTGACCTTTTGTCAGTTTCTGCAATGCACGCCATTTATTTTTCTGAGCAAATTCCAACAGGACTATGATAATATAAGCATTGTACATGTGAGCTATCACTGCTGCATAAATATAAAATCCGGTCTCCACTGCACACTGTCACTCTAACCTGCTCAGCAGTCACTGATATCAGTCCCTAGAATAGTGTAAAAGTGTTTAACCTTCTCCCATTCTTCCATGAGCGGGGATCTATAAGATCTAATCAGAGAAATGCTTAATTGAGGTGAGCTCAGTCACAGTTACTGTTGAAGCTACTGCAGCTTTGGCAGCAAAAGCAACAACAACAAAATCTATGGTTAGAAAGACCAATAAGAGATTGAGCAAACAAATTAAATCATGGAAATGGGTATACATTGAGAGAGAAAGGCATTTTCTGTGGTTGGCTAGGCAGCAGCTGAATTCCAGGAGCAGAGCTGTATAGAAAATAACCACCATAAATCAAAATGGCCTGATGCCCACTCTGCTGTCCAACACTCCTGCCAAGACTTGCTCCTCAGATGCCCACTTTCCTCCATACCAGCTATTCAGGGAGACAGATAGGAAGAGTTATAACTGCTGACGGCAGCCATGGCTGTCAGAACCACCACTTCATCACAACAAACACAGGAGAGGGAATCAGAGAGGAAGACACCTCTGGATTTATATTTATTGTATATTGGATCAAAATTGACTTTTTATTACAAATTCAGTGGTGGTTCAGTTATTGCAGTCCACCTCCATTATGCTGGATATTTGGTTGGTTGATTATGTATTATTTAACAATTCATCAATACTACTTTGTCCATAGGATAGCCTGTAAACAGTATTGATTCTGCTGTAACATTAATCTACTCTGAATCAGTGCCCCATGATACACAGGCTATTTTAGCTCTACAGCTTTGCTGCAAACATAAATAAATAAATAAATAAATAACAAATAGCATAAACTGAAGATTTTTGATTTTATTGACTTTTTGCAGGGTAGTAGCAAATAACTAGAACTTTATCACAGACACATATTGAATATTGGCATGAATAATTTAGCATTTCATTTAGGTGTGCAAGTGAACCACAAAGTGTTCAATATGAGATAAACAATCATATAAATAAATTGTATAAATATATAAATAAATGTTAAATTATGTTGTACCGCCCCCTCTCATTTCAGCCAATTAGTTTAGTTTTAGTTTAATTTAGTATTCACTTCGGGGCTCCACACAGGCCCATACTGTTTTGCATGCCAGCTTACTGTCATGGCTTACTGTCACACCTTAATGTAACCGAGCCAGCATTTATGTTATTAGCTACACATGTGCTTTTCCTGCTGTGACAACTCAAAATCTCCTTTGTGAGAAGGGTCTACTAGTGGCTCCAGTTTATGTTGGCATTGGGCTGGTAGGCTCTGAATTTTAAACATCTGCAAGAAGGGCTGAGTTTCATTGACAGCAGCTCAAAGAAACAAAGACAAGGTAGATCCAACTGGAATTTATTAGTGAGTGAGAAGAACTGTGTTTGTGTTCAAAAGAGAAACTCAGACCAACCAAGTGAAAGAACCGTGAGTATGGCAAGAGTACTGTATGTTGTTGTACTAATGGAAATGATTTTGAAATTATGCTCTGAATTTATTAGTTAAACATGGAGGAAGTGAATTTGCATTAACGGCAAACAGCAGCACCGGCACACGAACACCTCAAACAGGAGCAGATTAGAAAACAGGAAAGGTCTGCTCTATAATCCCCTGTCTTTAATAAAGGCCTCTCTTCAGTTGAGGTAGCTAAAGCCATCACCCACTATTTGATATTTTACAGTTAGTTCAATATTTACAGCTGTGTTTTGGTCTCCACCAACTCCAGTAAAAATATCTGGCTCTTTTTTTGCTTAGATGTTTGACTTTTTTCACCAGCTAGTCACATTAGATTCATTGTTAATATAAAACCTACTAATTAACGCTGCTTTTAGCTAAGAAACACAATTGTTTGGATGCACATTCTTGGTCTGTTTATTAGCAATATGCTTTAGAAATAATTAATGCTTTCTGAGATGAAAATATCTCTCTCACAGAGAACTGTGGGACGTGTTAAATCACTATTCCACAGCCTTTTTGCCAGTACGTGTAGGCTGACACGAGAGTAGGCTGCTGCAAAAATATTCATCTTTAACAGTAATTTGAATTTGAAAACATATTGAAAAACTGTGAATTTCCTTACTGATCTGCCTTTTTATTGCCTTGTTACAAGGTAGTGACAGATGTCTGTACAGTCAATAATCAATAATGAGTCAATATGGCTACAAAATTTGGGAAACTGCTATGAACAAGTGTTACAATTAGCTTGTTTCATGTTAGTATATTGAGTATAAGGATAAACTTGAATTGCAAGTTGACTCGGTTCACTAAAGGATTTCATTCAGAAATTCTCTTTCAAATCCATGTCAAGTAAAATCCAAGCGAAAAAATATTTAAATAAACCATTTAGAGGCTGCAAATGAACGTCATCATTATCGTCATCATGGCGGCTCACCTTGGCTTTGTTAATGGTGCAGTGCAGTGCATTGTTCTCCTGGTCATACTGCAAACTGAAGTCCAAGGTCCCCAGTGTAGCTGTAAAGACAGAGAAGGAGAACAGAGAGAGAAGGAAATTAGTAGCTGAAGAAGAAAAGAAGTCTTCATGGTGCACCAACAGCCTCGCTGGGGAGAGAAGAAACCCAAACCTCCCTGCCTGCTTTCATCGGATGAGAGAATAGTACTAAAGAGAAATCTCATGGTGTTCTTGGCAGTGACGTAATAATAGCCAACATAGAAATAAACACACAAGAAATGGACATTTACAAAACTGGTGAATGGAGTTTCGTTAATGTTTTTCTGTGTCTCAATCTGTCTCAATTTGCGGTGTAACAAAGTGCAAGTGTGCCGCATAAATAACAAAGACTGACTAATATAGTGTGCGTATGCTCATCTTCTCTATATTCACAAGTGCATCTGTAAAACCATCAACATCAACATCAACATCACAGTCTGAATGAGTTGCCCCTCCCCAACATGGTACAGTCCTATATTGACCCAACCTGTTGCTCATATAGCTTGATAACGAATATACTGCTCACTTTCGACAATACCACACATAAGACGGAAAGCCAAAAGTGAAAGGAAAAGTGTAAGGAACAATGTAGCATGATGCTGCCAAGTGCACTAAAAATAATGGCTATGTTCTTTGCAAGTGGGCAGCTCAAGTGCAAACGTTAAGTAGTCAAAATGGAAAAAAAATTAATGGACATAATTAAATTGTCACATTTTAAATAGGCTAAAGGCATTTTTATCATTAGCTGTCCGTCTTAGCCTTTATACTGGATCAAGTAAATTGATTAGATAAAATTAAGTTAAAATGGCTTTGACAAAAATAGTTGGATGGAAGTTGGGCCATGAGTCAGGCCAGAGATTATGAGACAAGGCAGGAGGAAGCAGAGAGAGATGGATAAAAGTATATTGCTGCAGATCTTCTTTAGATTTAGACTTATCATCCCATGTAGGATTTTAAGAAAGACTCTAATGTTTTTAATATATTTTTCCATTGAGAGTCGTGCGTTTTTGGTTTGAAGCTGGGTCAAATTAGATGTTTAATTGTCTCCTTAGCAACCTTTTCCCTCTTGACATTGTTTACCTCCTGGGCTGAAATTGAGACCCATTTCACACCTGCTAGTAATTAACCAGCTTTCCTTTAAACGAAGGGGCTACTAGATCTTACTGGAGCGCCACAGTGCTGAGAAGTGAACTGAAACAATTTATGGCATGATCTCATCCTTTGTCCTTTCAAAATGCCAAATGACAAGGGACTTTCATTTCCTGGATTGACAACCACAACATAAAAAAAAGACGTGTGGGCTTCAAAGTGCCACACATTGTGTTGTTGGTACCAAATAACACCCAGTTTTTGCTTCATTCACACTTTGATATTTATATGAGCAGTGAAAACAACATTAGTTTTATGGATTTGTAATTGTACTTATATCTACTGTAATTACCACCTCCTCCACACTTTACCTCCTCTTAAAAATGTCCAAATAGATTTGGCTGAAATGTAGTGTGGGATGATCCAGTAGTTGGCTTTTAAGTATAATTTAAGTTATTTTTTTTACTAGGCATGGTCAGTCAGTCCACCACTTTGATCCAGACTGAAATATCTCAACAACTATTGGACTGATTGTCATGAAATTCTGTACAGACATTCGTGATGCCCCGAGGATGGGTTCCTATGTTTTTGTTGATCCCCTGACTTGTCCTGCAGCGCCACCAGCAGGTTGACATTTGTGATTCAGAGTGAAATATCTCGACAACTGTTGGATGGTTTATTTAATTTGGTGCTGAGATTCATTCTTGACGTTCATTCAGACATTCTTGATGCAGTTTAGAGTTGTGCTTCATTGTGGCAGATACTGTACATGATTCTCACTAGCATCAAGAAGAGAACTAAACATTAACTTTTTTTTTTAAAGCTGTCTCAGTTTATCACATCTGTTCTCATATTTATGACTACAGAAATTCTCACTAGGCCAGATCCCAGGACTGGCTAACTTCTGATACCACCACCACAACAAAATACATAAGCTGTGTCTCAATTCAGGGGCCGCATCCTTCAAAGGCTGCATTTGAAGACCGAATGCGTCACATGACAAGGCCGTCCCCTTTCGTAGGCTCATTCAAATGCGGCCGAGATGCGCTTTCTTTTCCCGAATTTGGAGGTTCCAACGACGAAGACTGCAAAGGTTTGTGTCTTTGGAAGGATTCGGCCCCTTGAGACACAATAGTAGTTTGTCAATGCCCTCTAGAACGACACATAGAAGCGTCGTCAAGGTTCTGGTTAAGGTTTGTTAGGTTTAGGCACAAAAACAACTTGGTTAGGTTTAGGGGAAGATCATGGTTTGAGTTAAAATAACTACTTTGTTAAGGTTAGTGGAGCTTTGTTGTCATGGTTACTATGATTAACAAGTGGTTAAGGTTTGGGAATGATCGTGGTCATGCTTTAAAAACAACAAGCAGCCTCCTGCGTTTAAGTCCGACATTTTGTTGACCAGTCCATCTACACAGACCTCCCTGCTGCACAGACTTTCTAATTCAATGCCAGTCATAATGACTATGGCCATTGGAGGGCTCGGCCATGGAATGCATTACAAAGGACTTTATAAATGAACCATCTTATCCAACTTATTACTTAGATTTAATTTACACTGTTAATACTTTTAAGTCTTCACCATTACGTTGAATGGAAATACAAACAACATTTCTTCTATATCGTAAAGCCTGGCACAGTATTTTTAGTATGTTTGGAAATGTTGACATCTTCACTGGCATTAAAGGTAAAATTATGTGAGTAAAGAAATCTCAGCTGTGTAACAGGTGTTTGAAGCGGTGGATGCACTAGCGGGACCAACAGGGTAGAAGAGGGAAAGGGTCAAAGGGTCAGACAGTCCTCAATCCTGGAAAGGGCAACGCTTTAGTGTCTCACTCAAGGAAGGATTCACAGCTGTGATGACTGAACTGATTTTGGAGAGGTATCAAAGCTTTGGTCTCAGAGTAACAGCTTTCAAATGAATTATTCAGGTACAAGAACTAGTTTGAAAATGAATAGAGAATTTTTCCTTTAATGTAACAGTTTTATGGCAGCAGAGGGAATTGCAGGGAAGTTATGCAGTACACATAGTGTGGAATAAAGAAAGCTAATTTATTCAAGTCTTCTACGCCCCAGACTTTGAGAACTGATAAGCTACAGGATAGTTGGTTTAACCACCAGACCGAAACTACAATCTCCATCAACTTTAGTACCTCTTAAATAGACTGCGTATCAATAGTTGGCTAGCTTCCAAAGCATTAAATTCCACGAGTTTGGAATTAAGTCTCTGTTTGTGATTAGAGTAGTCCTGAGTCTCCTAAACAGCAGTGAATCAATGCTCCTCTAGAGAAAGCTGAGCTCATCAACAATGACTGAACCTCCTCACCACCTCCACCCCCAACACACACCAAGATGAAAAGACATTTAGTTTGCTGCCCAGTTTGTTGATGTTGTGGTACATGATTAATGGGTATTGTTTTACAAAGTTTTACAATCACTGTGTACAGTCACTGTTTGCTGCTACTTGGTGTGGGCAAAGTGCAAAACCGCCCAGTGAAGACCCACAAGCTCTGAACAACCAAGTTTTATCCAGAATGTTCTGGAAATAATCAGTCGACTGTACATTGAAACATTTGGAGCTTCAACAAATTAAAGGCTTGTTTAGTGTCCTGGTGTTGTGTCAGATTTTGCTTCCCATCAATTTGTGTGTCACTCTACCTTAACCCTAACCTCTATGAATGCAAATCATTAACGCCAACCACAGATGGCAGTGCAATGAGATTTTAATTTGAAAAAAAAAAACAGTGCTTGAAAAGTATGACTTTATCACTCCGCTAACAGCAAGGCCTGAGGATGTTGATGTCACATGGTTGGCTGGTTGGTCCATGCAGCACTTTGGTCCAGTTGAAAATATCTCAACAACTGCTCTGCAGATTTCCTTGAAATGTGACATGAATTACCATGATCCACAGAGGATGAATCTTTTGTTGACCCCCTGACCTTTTCTCAGGTCAAAAACTCCACATGTGCGCAGGAAATCCAACAGGCACACCGCCATTAAATTTTCAAAGCGCATTCATGCTCCCAAGAGGATCCCTCTAGCTTTGTATGCAAGATAACAACAACAACAACAACAAAAACAACATAATAAACATCTAATAGGGATGTTTCTACCAAATTTGCTGTGCATATTCATGCTCCCAAGAGGAAAAACCTTTTTGATCCTCTGGATCCTTCCCTCTGGAGGCACCTTTACATTTTAGCCCCACTACTGGTTCATCTCAGCCTTATAATCAGACTGAATTGCTGTGTTGTTTTCAATTCATTGTGAATTGTTTGTGGGTTCCAAACAGAAAACCCAAACCGCGCTGTCTGCATTATTTTCAGTCGACACACAAGCTGTGGCAGTGGCTGCTTTGTCAGTGTTTGTCATGTAGATCAAGAAAATTAAAGAGGTCAACTTACAAAAGCCCATACAGATACATCGATCTTACCCAGACTTGTTTCTTCTTTTTTTGGGGGGGGGGGGTTGATTCTGGCTCTGGCACAGGACAATGATGTCTCTATTCTTAACCTATAAAGCTCTAATTTGTCAATCGTTTCTCCAACTGGGGAAACAGCAGTCAATGAGCACAATATCAGACCTTCATTTACTTGTTATGTCCTGTAGTGTTGATGTACTGTTGTACTGTGATAACATCATTCTGATGCAGGTAATCATGTGTTAGGGTTAGCTTGCAATTATTTCTTAATGTTTTTTCATTGTAATGTAGCTACAATATGCCATAAAGTGTCCCTTTCTTCTCTCTGCTAATGGTTAATTTAGAAGACTCATGTTAAACATTGATATAGGAAAGGCAAAGACGTCAAGGAACACAACATAATTTGGCCTGCCATGAAGTCCTTCACAATATTAATATTTAATTTACTGTAACATTGCCTGTTTATCTCTGTATTCAGGGTAACAGTAGGTTTCTATTAGGCAGTCTGTGGAGGAGCTGCTTGTAACACTATTTTGCACTGCAAATGCATGAGCCATCTGGATAGCTGTGGGGTACAGCCCAGTAAGATGCAACAGTGCTGTGAACTCTACAGGAATATAATAAAGTGGAGTCATTTTTCCTACAGTGGAGTCATATTCCACTCTTGCTGTGCAACCCAATTTCTGTGACTCTCACAAAAAGGCCTAATTCAATTTCTTCAAAAGTGGCTACTTTATTGCAATAATTACCCTTACTTTTCTGCAAGGAATCATTAATCACATAATTCCTAGCAAAGAAAGGAATAAGTGAACGTAATAATTATTTGTACCCAGGTCTTTCATTAGAAGGCGCTGAGTTACTCTGAAACAAACTGTGAGTGCATTGTAATTCAGACTGCAGCACTGCGCCCGTAAATATGTTGAAATAATGAGATGTTGAAATACTGTAAAACATAAGGTGAAGATCCAGAACGAATTCGGTTTTTAAAAACGAGATAAATCAGGTGATTTCCTGGAGAATGAAGGATGACAAGAGCTGAGAAGCTGTTTACAGCGTCATCATTTATTGTACAAAATATGCTGTTCCCGCTGTGTGTAATGATTTATGTGCTGAGGGAACTCGCTGCCTGTTATTAGAGTCGTTGCTTGAAGCAACGTTTTGAAGCAGACACATCGACCACTTTTTTTTTAAACGATGGATCGAGGCTTTGGAGTGATGTGCACATCCAAAGGGGAGCATTTTCTGTGCATGACATTGATTAAAAGTCAGAAAACAGCAGTGAGTTATATTTTGTCTCACTGTTTCACATAGTCTCAAGTTATATCCTTTACATATACCGTATATAAGTGCTGGCCAAAAGATATCTCCATTTAGACTGTTTATAATGCTGTAATATTGGTTCAGCCCTTTGGAATACTCCATTTCCTCCAACACTACCTACTAACCCACGAACCTACTGGAAGTAGTAGTAGTAGAGTGTTTGTGTGGGCCAATCTCACCTGAGCGAATTCTAGGCACATAGTCCTGAGTCACACATGGCTCCACATGATTTGTGACATTTTACAAATCTGATCTCCAAAAGAGTGCTGAGAGGGCTATAGAAAAACTGGTAAAGCGAGGAAACCGCCTCTGGCCTCCACCACAGTCAAGAGTTAGCAGGGAAAAAGGGGCTTAATTTACACATTCACACATTTGTGTTTGATTTGGCAGCACAGCCAAGCAGCTTGTTGCACATGTCAGAGTGCTTTTTATAGTAATGGTCTGCTCTCTATAATAGAGATAATAGTGTTAAAAGAGCTGATGAAGGGGAAACAGCTGACAGGGACAGGAGGTTTTCTGAGTGATGACTGCTGTCAAAAAGGCCACCACAATGCCCAGTTAAGAGGAGCACCACACCAGCTCCATT
Source organism: Maccullochella peelii (assembly GCA_002120245.1). Classification (NCBI taxonomy): domain Eukaryota; kingdom Metazoa; phylum Chordata; class Actinopteri; order Centrarchiformes; family Percichthyidae; genus Maccullochella; species Maccullochella peelii. The sequence goes on along the minus strand of LKNJ01000176.1, from coordinate 8,147 downwards.
ACCTCCCTCCAGGCAAAACTGCAGAGGCAATTCCCAGTGAGTGAGGCTGACTGGGCAGTCACCTCCCAGTTGGTATTTCTCTTTCGCAGAAACATACATACATACATTTGGACTTTCTGATGGCAGCTGACTTTGAACATTGATCAACAGGCAGCAACTAGAGCCAGTCAGTCATGCCAGGCATGAACACTTTCAAGAAATAATCAGCACAGCCTGTAAACATCACTGCAATTTATTTTTATTTTTTGGCTCGCTCAGGTGGAATGGAAGTGCAATTAGGATGCCATTAGCAGTAAATAGCTCAAAGTAAAATTGCATAAATTGAGTGCAAAGTAATGCATTTTGCAAAACTGGGTTAAACATCTTGTAATTTTCTCACATCACTGTGAGGACATGAATGGAAATGGAAAATAATTAACTGAAAATGTTTGGATCACTGATTCCATGTGCAAAACTCAGCCAGTTTTTTTTTCATGTGCATGAGAAAAGCCAAAACTATACTTTCACTAATTTACTTTAACAAACTGTAGTTTTTCTTTTTATCTAACATAGCCTACAGTATATAACAGCTATTGTTCAGTCGCTTGTCACATTTGCATTTCCTAGCCTGCAGTAATTGGGGTAACTAGGGCAGAGAAAGTCGAGAAAACAAGCTGACAGACAAACAGTCCTGACATATTAGCACTTAATTAATTAAGCTGTTGTGGCTAACATGTTAGCAAAACACTGCCAGTTTACACATCCAGCAGACACAGAGCAAAACTAGCATTCATTTGGAGTCTAGTTTCTGTCCAATATTCACTCCTGTTTTGGTCTCCACTACTTCCAAGTATTTAGCTTGCTAAATGTTCCACTTTCTTCACTAGCTAGCCACTAAATTTCCAATCTGACCACTTCATGGTCTCAGACTTGGAGGTTCTGATACTCAATCCAACTGTGTCACACCCAACACTCCACTACATATCGGAGGTCAGAATCCGATGAAACTAAAAGAAACAACAAATCCTCCAACCCGTACAACCACATAGGTCGTTTGTTCCTAACCTCAGATTCGACTCACAGGAGCGTTTCCTAAATTAGTGCCCCTACCGGTGGCAGGAGAACAAAAAACGACAGATATATGCGTATCTCTTTATAGTGCCTCACCGGACTTCCGCCTTTGCTCCCGTCATAATTACTACAGCCACTAGAGGTCGCCGTACACACAAACGTAAGCGGGTCGTAATAAGCTGCTGCACAGGCGACCTATACGGACGTATTTTTCGGGAGGACAGTCTCAAAAGGAAACATCCTCTACAATTAGCAGATATGCTGCCTGAACGTCACCAAACAAGACACCATCCAAACCTCAGCTGGGCCTTGATGTTCTGCTCATGAATATCAGAAACCAGTGAGGTGACAAGGTGCACTCCAGTCCCCTGCCCACCTAGAATGTGCTTTCAAGACATAATGCCAAGAACGTGTTCATATTTCTACATTGTAAGATAATGTGGACAAAATAATATGGGCACATTGAATTTTTAATTAGTGAGAAGTGTATTTTACTCATATACAATATTACTAGATAAAACAGGACTATTTTATTTTATTGGCTGGACGTGTGCTGTACTGCTTAAGCATTCTACAATCTGGCAATAGCACACTATGTATGTGTTTCATCTTCCCAAAATATGACTGTGTCCCACCCTACGCACTGTATTACTGTAGTCTAAGGGACAAATTAACCAAGTGTTAATTTGTCTGCTTATGCAGTGCTTGAATGAACAATTAGATTGCATGCTTTGCTTCAGCATCCCATTATGTGCCTCTCATTAGAGTGGGAAATTCTCATGGGGCGTGACTCATGGGTTCTGTAAAAGATGCTATTAGTTTTGCTTTTTGACCACAGAGCTGATTTAATGTCGGAAGAAAGAAAAAGTAGGATTCTGACCTCAGCTCTCACCAGATTTGAAAGTATTGAACGCTCAGATCTGTGCACTTTACAGTGTAATCTGTTTTTGACATCAGGGGTTATTTTGTGAAACATCACCACAGCCTCCACCTACGGAGGAAATGATTAGATTGTGGAGCTCATGACTGCACACATTTGCATGTTAATGAGAAATAAAACTTCCGAAACACTCTAACAACTTAATGGTTTTAGATTCATATTAGTTTAGAACTACTCATGTGTCCTGTGAAGACAAGTATTTTGACATGGGAACATTTACTTTTTAGTAATGTAATGACGACATTAGTGCAGCCGGTTATGTTTAATACATGTCAATTATGGCAACACATTAGGTACCGCTTGTTAATATTGTAACAGGGTGGCATGATAAACAAAGCCCCTTTCAGACACACTGGCAACTGAAAAAGGTCCTGAGTCAACAGACATAAATGTATAAGTCTAAATATCTTAAATCTATATTAAATGCATGTCTTGTGTCACCTTCTTAAGAAAGCAGTGTAATACATTTTACTTGCGGCCTAATTATAATTTCTTACACACAAGGAGATTATATTTGCTTAATAAACCACCTTAAAAACTAAATATAGTGAACGAGCCAATCTTTTCATGTCAAGTGAACATATTTTTAAAGATTTATTTATTACATTTTTTTTACTTGCTGGCAACAATGCAAGAAATCCCCCTTGGAAAATCCCATTTAACAGATTACCAGCCGAGTCGATCTAAATTTTCACCTTTTATTTATGCCAACAGGATGAAAATCCAGCAAAACGCTTTACCTACAAAATTGTCAGCATGCATGCAGAATAAACAAACTGTAGTGGCTGGGACGGTGAACAGGCAAATAATGTGAAACCACACCCATGTGCCAAATAATAAACAACACAGGCTAAATACACATTTTGGCTCCTACAATCATGTTTTTTTTCTGTCAGTTTGGTATGACAGATGGCTCAAATTCAGAATGCATCGTGAATGCATAAAACATAATGCAATATGTGCTAAATTGATCCGAAATTGGCCGAGAATCTTGCACCTCTGACTTTTTATTCAAAGAACCAAATATTTATTCGAATGCATGTTGTTCATCTTTTGTTGTGATGACTGAACTGGGGGAGTTTCATGCTGTGAGTCACCTAACATTGTCTATGCAAGAAACAGCCATATACTAACTCTCCTGTCAATTCAAATCCAGCCACTTCCTCCTGCCCTGCAGTAACCCCTTTTCCAGCCATCCCCATCACCTGACCATCCCCGCCCACCTGCTCACCTGTTCCACATTTCCCTCATCAGTCTTGCAGTGTATATATAGCAGCCCATTTCCACTCTCTTTGCCAGATTGCCTAGTTAGCATGCCTGTCTGACCCGCTGCCTGACCCCTCTCTGAATAAGTTTGCCTGTTCTGACTGCCCACCTGGTTTTGACCTCTGCCTCTTTATTGATTCAAGTAAACTTTTATCTTAACCTGTCTGCCTGTGAGCCGTGCTTTTGGGGTTCAAGCTTGCTGTTTTTCTGAGCCATTACACAATATGAAATATTAGATGGCAGTTAAATGTTAACCATTGAAATAAAAAGATTGCACGGTGGATTCTGTCACTTCACATTTTTCAAGGCACAAGAAAGAAATCATTTGTTGAATGTGAAACGTTATCCGCTCCAAATACTGAAAGGAGGCATCGCCACACACACACCCACTGGAATCAGTCTGTAAGTCTGCTGTCATCGCTTCACATCCATTACCATGCCAAATCTCTAGGTACCAGCTCCTCTTCTTATATCCGCTCACTGTGTCCAAACCCTGGAAGCACACAGCCAACACTTTGCAACCTTAACTCAGCTGGCCGTCATTACCACAAGCTGAATTTACGTTAATATTTTCCCCCAAAATGATGATGATGGAATCTGTATTTGTGCCAAAACACCAAAACCCTTGAACACATAAAAAAAGGGCTGTTGGCAAAATATGTTGTTTGTCTAATTTCCATGGAAAACATGTCAAACATACATGACGTGACGTCTCATCAAATCATTTCCAGTATAACTACAAGGAGGTTTTTTAAAGAAACCTGTGTGGCAGCTTTACAGATTAGTGGAGCTGGCAGGAGCAGAGGTCAAACTCCTGTTAATTACTACAGCCAGTGAAGTGTGACATATTTGTCTGCGTCGCTCACTCTCCACATTCTCATTATTAGATACAAACCCATAAAATATTCTCTGTACGCGCCCGTGCTCATAGGAATGTGCATCACAATCTGGATGCACTGAAGTGTGCTGCCATGCCAGTGCACAGTATGTGATAATACGTACGTGGCAGGTAAAAGATGAAGGAAGACAACAATCTCTGACAAGGTGGAAGTCTTTACAACTGCAGCGTTTTACTGTCAGATCACTGAACCATGCTTGTTCAAGCTGAGAACACAACGCAGCATGTTGCAGCAATAACCATGAAGTGTTTCATTGGATGTAGATGTTTGGGTCCTAGCTCGCTGTGGAGACCGTCCTCACCTGGAAACACCGCTGGTCATGTGGTCAAAGACGCAAAACAAACTATGTTTACATTTTCCTGACAAGTGACCTCTTGTGAGCATGTGAAAAATGAAAGTTGTCTGTCACAAGCAGAAGGCAGAAGTAGCATGATGATTTTATAGCGCCGGAAAAGTTGGCAGTGAGGAGGTTGGAGTGGGTGGTTGGTCATACAGGGTGACTGACTTTGATTATGGAGACTGCTGTTCACATCCCGTCAATAGTCCTTGTGGTTTCTTTTACCCGTGACCTCGATCTTTCCCTAATGTTAACCACGCAAGGCATCAAAATTCACTCTTGACTTGGAAAGAGTAATTTGACACACCAATGTCAAGTCCCTTACTAGCTTTTTCCGGAGCTTTCAACCATATCATACAGTCCTCCTCGGTGGTCGGAGTTTCCTCAGTTGTCATGGAGATGGATCTATAGACATACAAGCTCAGTTTGCTGAATTTTTAAGACTTCTCATCCCCAACGTTCTCAACGTTTCAACTGAAGGTCCACTTACTACCTTTTTCCTGAGCTTTCAACTGTGGATTTCATCGGAAGAGGAGATGTGCTCAGATTTCATTGAGATGTGAGCTTTTGTCTGGAGATTTCAACTGTATCACATGGTCTTCATCAGGTTGAAAGCTCCAGAAACAGCTAACAAGTAAACCTTGAGTTGATATGAACTTTGAATCTTAACTTTTAAGCCAACACGAACAAGACGTCCTAAAAGTGCTATGGATGATATCATAACAGCTACTGAGCTGGCATGTCAACTGACCCATCTCCATGACAACTGAGAAAAATTCACCAGCTGATGAAGACCATGTGATGGGGTTGAAAGCCCCATAAAAAGCTAGTAAGTTGACCTTGGGTCGGCATTGTTTTCGTAAAACTTAAAAGTTGCCTAAACTCAAGCAAATCTTAACCAGAGAGGTGGCAGAGAAAACAGCAGAAAGCAAAAGAATTGTTGATACAGATTTCTGCTCATACTTTGTAGTCTAATAAAAAGTGTGTCTCTTTTTATTTTCATAATATGATCACTTTGGTAAGATGTCCAGGATCCAAACTATCTGTCTGTGTATTTACATTTGTCTCTGAGCCACTTAGTAATATAACAAGACTAAGAGTCTACAGTGCTTTGAGCAAAATGCCATTAGCATGCTAACATGCGCACAATGACATTGTTAACATGCTGATGTTTAGCAGGTATAATATTTAGCATGCATAAACACCATAGCATGTCAGCATGCTAACATCTGCTTATTAACACTAAAGACAAAGTGCAGCTGAGGCCAATGGAGATGTCATTAGTTTTGCAAGTACTTGGTCAAAAACCAAAGCATTTGATGTTGTTTGGATGTTGTTTCACTGGATAAGTGAAACTTTGACCTGCTGGTGGCGCTAAATGAAAAGTCTGGGGCTCACGAACGTCAGAAGAATTCATCCTCTGGGGACCGTGAATATCTGAACCAAATTTCATGGCAATCTATCCAATAGTTGTTGAGCTATTTCAGTCTAGACCAAAGTGGTGGGCCGACCAACATGCCATCCCTTGAGCCGCACTGTTAGTGTGGTTAAAAAGAGTATGTAAGACTCGTTCTTGGTCTTTTTGTATATATACTGTACAAACTTCGGCAAGAAGACACTGAAATATGAGCTGATTGGTATACATTTTTCCCAGGACACTCCCAAGGGGCACATCTGTATTGTAGCTGAGGCAGCTGGAGCACAGGTCATTGTAATACACAGGAGGTCTGTCTTCAAGGCCAGATACTCCTCTGAATCTCTGCATGTTGGAAGAGCGATGGACAATAATTCAGACAGGAATACATGTTTAACAGTACTGAGTGGCTTCCTTACATGGGAGAATGCTGCCTCTTTGTTTATATCATATGTCACAAAAATTGTTGCTCTGCAAAGACTTTAGGTACTGTTCAATATCGGTCTTTCTTTTCTATCTCAAATTGCTTTTCTGTTTTGTTTTGATAAAGCTCAGACCTGGCACCATCAATACGTCACACAGATTTTATCTGCAGGCTAGTTTCGAATAAAGGTCAGCTGATTATGTATTTGGAGGCTGATACTAATATCAATTATTAGGAACTCTATCCTGAAAGTCCTGTTATAATAAATCAGACAAGTGCAAAATAATCTCACTTTGATTGGAAACAGATCCGTGTTCACATAGGATCCCTCATTTTAATGAATCCGCTGATTATACTCACAGATTGAACTCCTGAAATGAAAAGTTGAGCAGCAGGCGAAGAACGAAATAACTTTATTTAAATGTTCTGTAATTATGAAGTATTATTTTCTTCTAGATTTTTCCAAAGTGTTGTCTTAAGACCATTATTATTACAAACAATTCCATCATGGCAGCTCTGTCCTCCCAGTGACCTTGGCTGCCAGGATACGTAATTGCTCAGTTCAGGTTGAGGCTTTTACACAGACAGACAGGCTACAGTTGTTTATATTTATTAAATAAATGTCTAGCCATAGTCTGGCCCTCCTGGCCCTGCAAATGAACTTAACAAGCGTCCAAATCTCTGTGTGGGAGGAGCAGACTGCTGTGAGTGTATGAAAAGATGAGTGAGATCAGTTCAGTACCAGAGGGTACAGGGAAGATAGTTAAGGAATTTGCACAAACTAAAGACTCAAATGAGCTCAACAGAGAATTACTGATAGATTTGCCAGAGGTCAATTAGCAGTTATTCTTTAATGGATAGCAGTAGTGTCATTTTGGTAAAATACGCGCATACTGTTTACTGAAGAAAGACAAATTCTCACAGTATTGTGGCTGCCTCGACTTCATAGGAATAATACAGCTCAAACTTTGAAGCCCCGCCGACAGCATCAGTGAGTGCTATAACTTATTTTCATGACCATACAGCACAATCACTGCTTACATCCACTGATCATTAACTATATATATCTGCCTTAAAAGAAAGCTTGTCAGGCAAGTAGCTTTGCAGTGGTATAAAACAGCTAATAGATATGTATCTATCTGTTCATTTCCAACATTGAACATGAACCCCGACACACCAAAAAGCAGCAGTTATTTTTTTCCACAGCCACCACAAACATTTACTTTAAGAAGCAAACAAGAGATACCAGTTTCTTTTGGTCTTGTCTGAAATGGCATTTTTCTGATGTGAAGAAATTGGTATTGCACTGTCCTCTTTGGAATAAGCCAGACTAAGAAACTGCCTCCAAATTAAAGAAGACTACTACATGCACACAGAATAATATATTAAATAAAAGTTAGAAACTTAGAGAGAAGGCAAATGACGGTGAATGGGGCCAAAACTGCAGCAATATAATTTGCAAATGTGTGTGGAGAGTTGTGAAACTGTATCTCTATCTCTACTCAGATTTGTGAATGTGTGAATGAGGAGCCCCCAAATGTGCAAAAGATTTGTACATGTGTAAAAGAATCAGAATATATACATATACATACA
>LKNJ01000175.1:40105-221728 GCA_002120245.1 Maccullochella peelii | reverse complement strand
ATACCCTTGACCTCCAAGACTCTGAAGCCGGTTACCCCTGGCAAGCCTCAGAGTATCAACAGGTCAAGCCACTTCCACTTACTCTTGTGTTATCCCTGTCACTGCTGGCAGCTGCTGCTGTGATAAAACTTTCATCCTCATAGAGGGCAATCAAGAAAGACTTGACTGACAGCTGGAACAGTCAAATGAATCCACATAAATCAGCATAAGATTATCAGATGTTTAAGAAGGTGTAAAAACATTACGAATCATGGTTTAGTAACAGCGCTTCATTAAACAGCAAGTAGCATACCAGGACTCTTGTGCAGTCTTGATCTGATAAAGTGGATTTTACTTTACAATCTACAGACTGCTAAACGTTACCTGAGGCTGCAGTATTTACTACACAGCGACATACTCCTTTTAGTAGAGTGAACAGTGGAGTTCTCAGTCTTGCCATGTGCTCATTTTCCACCTGTTAATGTACCAGCATGACAAATATAACACCTGTTAAAGGTCTTGCTCACCTCGTTCACATGTGCAAGAGACATTCTGTCCATCCTTGGTCTCAGCGCATATTAATGTGTGTTCACTGCACATTCCAAATGAGCAAAGGTCAATATCCACGGAGCAATCTTTCCCCTTGAACCCTGCAATGAAAATTGAGTTCACAATGGAAAAGGAAAACTCAGACACACCTTTGGAAATAAGCAATAGGGACTAAATTCATAAAACAACAGTAACGTACATTACGCAAGACATATTTATGAGGCTGTATGTTTTATTAGAGAAAGACACCTTTTCTTTAGCAGATTAATGGGGGTATCGATTCTTCCCCTTGCAATCTACCTGCTATGCAGTATGCTAATTGAGTGAATCATTGATAGAGACCCACCCTACCAAACTGATCTATATAACATTTATCTGCCCCACCAAATGCACGTCTGCATGTCACTGATAGATACCCATGTCAATATCTATTGTTGTAAATAAAGCACAGGCAGATGGTGTGACCGATACTCATTACATGCGTTTGTACAAATAAAGATGACTTAAAGGGAGAATCCTGAAATAGATCACTGTGTTTTTTCACCTGTGCCCATTTGGTAATGTAGGTCAAAAGAATGAAGACCTTTTGCATTTAACATGTTACATGCACAAAGGCTGGGAGATTCTGTGACTTTATGGAGTCACAGAATATTTGCGTTTTTAACAACATGTTCTAAATGTCATACTCATGCTAACCAAAAACCTCTTTAAACCAGAAGCCTCTAAACAGAATATACTCATGTCTCCGTCACATTAATCTGTGTGCAGTCAGTGTCTGAAAAGTAGGTCTCACTCACTGGCAAAGGAGTGAAATATTTTAAAAATCACTTCCTAAAGCAAATCCCTTCCATCAAGGCTTGAATATACACACAGGACAGCAGTCACTTTAGATTATGTGGTTCCTGTGGTAAGCAGTCTCCACTTTCTTTACATTGTAACTTGTATCCAGAGCAGCGTACTTTACATCAACACATCTATCTAGATGTTTGATGACCTTCCAACTACCCTTTTCTCATCACATTATGTATTGCCTTGACTAGTTAATGGACAGCTATTGCCTCCAACAGAGTGTTTCAGGAGTGTTTAATAACCAATTGTGCATGCAATTCACTCTGAGGTTAATGTTGCATGAAGGAATGTCACATTTACAGTGTCACCATCTCCAAATGGGACTCCCTATTCTATCTGACAGCTACTAGTGGATCAGCCCAACTCTGCTGCAGAAGGAAAGGCAGAAAGTGAAACTCATTGTTTTTCGCTTTATCTCGAAATGTACAGTAGTAACAAGACATACTATGATGTATTGTTGAACACATTCAAGCCGAGTCATCATGTACTCATGTTCGGTGGCTAATGAGAACAGCCATGAGTCATGAGGAACTATTCCCTGGCTCGGAGAACTGCTGTTCGTCAGCATATTTAATCATCTCATCAACGACGTTCTGGTTGCGTCACTGAGCTGAAAAACTGAAAATCATGTTCTTGGATAGAAATCACCAAATTCAGTTGTTACTTCTAAGTCAGTTTAATAAATAAAATGGTTATGCACGATTCTATACCTGTCTTTAACTTGTGTAGTTCATTACCTCCACCAAAGAGGTTGTGATTCGAGCCCTTGTTGAAGGATATTGTGTTATTTGAATAATCAATTAATAACCTAGATGGGTTTATTTTAATCAAAGCAAACATATTACTTGCATAACCTATTAGTGTTAAGTTTAGTCATAAGAAAATATGAAGCACTGCTGATCAGAAAGCCTGTAGTCGAGCACACGGACATTGAAAAGAGAATGGTCACTCTGCCCTGAACAAACTAGAAGACTTCCATAACCAGGGCTGGTTTTGTGAGAAATAGAGTGAGAGCGTCGATCCCGGGAGATGCCCGGTTTTTGTAAAATTTGTGTTGTACTTTCTGCAATCCGAAGAATAAACTGATTCGCACTAAATGAAGTAGATGGTTTCGTCCTTCTGTATCTCAGTGTTTGGTTCCGGATAGTGGTTATTTATTTAAAGTTATTGAAGGCTGATCTAGGAGAAGAAAATCAACTTCCAATCAATTTTCCTGGTATTGGTTCAAAACTTCTACTGTAGGTCTTCTGTAGTACCTGCAGGCTTGAATAAAATGTCATAGTAACAACATAACCAAATTTAGATAACATGCACATAGTAAGTCATGCAGCAAAGTTTGGTCACGGTTTGGCACGACAGCAACATTATGAATTTAAATGGTACTGACAGGATCTCAATCACTATGTGTGTTTTAATGCAGATCCAGATGCAGATTAAACATCTGTATTTTCTGACACAAAAACAACTAATGTGGAGGATTGGTCAACCTTGGCTGAAGTATCCCTGAGAGCTTTCTGGTATATTTCTTGTATTGTTCAGTCATAATAATGATTTAAAAAATGCTACAATAATAAAAATAAAACTGGACAACACAGATGTACTGTACTGTAGTTGCAAACAGGAATCAGTGGCAGGAATGGGTCTGAAAGCAGGATTGGAAAATAGTGACAGTCTTTTCTGATTCTTTGTGTGTTTTTTGTAGGGTGTAGCAAGCAAACCTGACAGGCCATTAATAACTGAATTTCTAGAAAGATAAAGAGATCAAAAACACCTGTCTATAAATCTGTCAATGAAATTAAAACAGTAATGGAAGCTTTACGGACACATTGGGGTTCTGTTTTTGGCCAAATCTAATTTGAGAAAAAGGCAGAAAAATAACAAGAGCAAATTATTTACACTGATGCATTCGCTGCGTCCATAATGTCATAAAAACACACCATGTAACAGGTGTTGTACATGTTTCAAGGTAGTAAATGTTTTAATGACTTCACCCACGTTTGTGTTGATTCATTGTGCAGTGAAATAGGAGGCATATTTGGCTGAGGGAAAGGCGCAGAGAACTAAAAGAAGATGCACAATGACAACAAAACCATGGTGATATTGTTTCACTACATCAAATTCAAACAACCTGAGTAAGAGGGTAGTCTTTAGGGTAGACTTTCAAAAGAATACAAATGTAAAACAACATTACCTGTTCAGTTCTTCTGCCTTTGTGGAATATATTAAGAAAATAATTTACCAAAACAGACCCATTTCCTAGTGCCAGAGTGCGGTTTGTGTCCTGTCAACACCTATGTTTTGTGGATTTTATTTTTCAAATATTTGTCTGTAAATCCTGTTCTGTGGATTGTGGCTGTTTACTACTGAATGTGACATTGGACGTGTAATGCCAAGTGGGCTGGCTGTGACATTCTGACTTGTGCAATCAAGTAGTGATTAAGTATTTTATTACCAGAGGGCATAGTAAAATCAGCCGCACACTGAGGAATGCAACACCGCCCTCTATTATGGACTGATTATGGATCTCTTCTGGAACATGGGTTATAAAATGTCTAACGTATAGAAATGTGTAAAACACAGTGTCACTTGATTAAAGGACAATGCTAATAACTAAGTCTTAGTCTAATTACGGATGTTAACATGCATCAGTGCTTAGCAAGACAGAAAACAGTGTTGTTTTCTTTACAGGTCTACTGATGTCGATCTTAACCTTTATTCGAAAAAATAAAATGTGAAAAAAAGTGTACTTTGTTTTTTCTAACCCATAATACAGATTCATTACTTCTATTTGCTTTGTGTGGCACTATTTTAGACGCTAATTTTAACCAGTTTCTCACCTGCATTCAAACTTTCAAAAGACTAATGTAACTGAAAACTCCTGTCTTTGCTATCTTTGGGAACACATCTTGTACAAAAACTGAAAAATGATCAAAGTAAACAAACACGTTTGTATGAGAAATAAACTTTTCACATATTCCCAAGGCACTGTATACAGAAAATTAATAGCATGATATTTTTGTAAACATGCTCAATAATACACAAGTAGTTGGTACTTACCAAGAGGACAATGACAAATGTAGTCATTTATCAGATCCATACACGAGCCTCCATTTAGACAAGGCTGCGACCAGCAATCATTTACATTCTCAGAGCAGGTCCTTCCTGCAGAATAGAGAGAGAGAAACAAATGCACTGTATCTGATGTCACAGTGATACACTTTAAAATATGTCTCTACTAATAAATGTTGCTGTCACTGTGGAAACGTAATAATCATTGGAAATTGTGAAGCTCTAATACGTGAATAATAATTCTAACCACGAGAACCCTCAGACCACATGCAGTACACATTTCTGTTTATTTTCTCAACAATGAGCGACACCTGGTTTATTGAGGACAGGATTTTATTTCACGAGGCAGCTGATTACCTCTGATTCTGTTGGCTCAAAATGTGATTGAATGATTATGTGTTCAGCATGTTGCAGCTTGTATGTATGCAGAAATGGTATAACCTCAATTTTAGTATCCCCTTGGCAAAAGTTAGATATGGAATTGATTTAGGATTTTACTGACAAATTTAAAGCTCCACTAGGTCTGGCCTCCGGCGATATTTCAGACCTCTTAGTTCTCTATGAGCCAGAGAGCTCACAGAGACATCCTCAGGCACTGCTCTTCTATCTGCGCTGCTGCTGTCTACACCAAAGGTAACAGTACTTTTGCCATCATGACCCCATACACTGGCAAGTGCTCTGTTAATCATGCACTGTAAGATACTCACATAATTAAGGTAGCTGCTGACTGTACGTCCAGCCTAAATATATTGTACAAGACACGCTTTGTACTACACACATATCATACTGAGCCAGATCATTATGCCAGCCAACATTAATTAATTTAACTGCTTACACATTACTGCACCACTGTTCAATTTAGACATTTTCTTCACACATGGCCAAGATTGGTAATGGTAACAGCCCACATTATGTCAAATGTCCAAGAAATAGAGAAACTATTTTAAATGAACATTATCTAACTCGTAACTTATTTTAACTACTTATTTTGGCACAATCAGATAATATATAAGAACATTTTTTTACATATTGAATCAGCACGTTTTAACATCAACATGACATTAACTACATTCATTGTAACAGATGTCAATTTTACCTTAAAAACTTCTGGTAAACATGGCAGGTGTTATATAAATATCATAAAAAGTGTTAATTAACAATGATAAACAAATGCATACCTTCAAGCTACAAGCTTTTGCATATGGTTACGTTCTGAATAATAATAATATTATAATAATTCTTCAGTAATGCAAGTGAATTATTGTCCTACTACATTCATTATTGTAATGAAATGGGGCACTATAAAACTTGTTCTAATGCATAATGATATACACGAGGCGATCACGTTCCCAATACTATCAAGGAGCATTATGACAATTAAGAAACAGTTTTTTATTCACACTAGTGCAATATGTCTGAATTTCAATCATTTCTATGTATAGCAGCAATTCTAATTTTCCATCTGCTTCAATCACATGCAACTCAACCGGCATATTTGCCCTGACCACTGATACGTACACACAAAACAGTAGCTAAAGCATATTTCTGTTTCTAAAATCTTAACATTTAAACACTAAAACCTGCTCTAAAACCTGATATTCCTGTGGCTGGCCATACTAATGGCTGTAAATAGGCTCACAATTGCATCAGATGGTCTCATACCCTCAAACCCTGGGGGACAGTGGCATCGATAATCACTGATTAGGTCCACACAGGTGGCACCACTTGAGCAGGGGAAGCTGTTGCACTCATTTGTTTCCAGTTCACAGAGTGACCCTTCAAATCCAAGCATGCAGCGGCAGGTAAAGTTATACTGCTGGTCCAGGCAAACACCATGTTCTGAGCAACGATGGCCAACACAGTAATCAATGTCCTCTTCACAGTGGACACCTGTGTATCCTCTGGGACAAAGGCAGCTAGCAACAGATACAGAGAATTTGTTAATACTGTATTGAGTAAGAGGAATTCTTTCAACCCTGAAGGAAGAAAACAGTAAATGTCACGGCTTTTACAATCATTGACATTCTGGTGCCTGAATGGCCCGAAGGCAATCAAGATTCGAACACTCACCTGTAACCATCAATCTCATCCACACAAGTGGCTCCATTTTGACACCAATGTTGAACACAATCATTGACATTTATACGGCAGTTCTGACCAGACCAACCAGGTGTACAGACACAGGAGTAGCTACTGGCAGTATTCAACACACAGCGTCCTCCGTTGGCACATGGCTGTTGATAGGAGATAGAGCTGTTAGGTACATGTAAGACATGCCGCTTCATGTGCAAAAATGACATTGCTTCATCTTGTATGGTAATATTTTAGAGTGGACTGAGCCCATTCTAGTTAAAAATATAACCATTATTTTACAGTGCAACCCCTAATCATTTCTTGCTCCTGGCTGCCTGGAAACGAGCTTCATTACAGCCACATGACTCACTCATGAATACTGATTCATGCTTTATACTGGGTTCACTCAGTATTCCATGTAGCATCTACATCATGTCTTACAAGACAAGATCAATGGTCATTGAGGGCTAAACCTCCCAAGTGTTCACTGTAACAAAACAGATATGCCTGCTAGCTGGTACATGTGAAACAAAGGGGCAAAGGAAGGTGTATAATGCAGACATCATGACATTTCTGTAAGGGGGCCAACACAAGCCTTTCTCCACAGTGAGCGATCATCTCCATCTGTCATCTGAAGAAGCTCCTCTGTTCAGGTTTGGTTGCTTTGTTTGTTTGTTTTTTTTGTTTTGTTAAAATGCAGAGGGTCGATTCATCTACACGTAAAGAAACCAGCGCTATCAGAAATACAGATATTGCAAATCTTCAGCGGCACTCATCTGCGTCAGGTGGCAGAGGCCTTTTCAGCCCTGTAAATGTGCTCCCCTTGTGCATGCCAAAAGCAAAAATCCTAACAAACAATCACACAATTCCTTTGTCTTCTTCCACCATGACTGCTCAAAAATCTGGAAGCAACCACACTGAAAATAAAAAAAGGAGATAAAAATGTGCTTCAACGATTTAAATATGCAGCATACAGTATACTGTGAATATATACCAGGTGTTTTTGTATTCAGAGTCAGGTCATAGGTCAGGATCTGTTACTCAACTACATTTGAGTATTAGTTTTTTATGTTCCACACAGCAACATTTCAAACGAATCAGTAAAAGTCACCAAGAACGCAGTGAATTCCCTCATTAGTCAAGAATTTAATACAGCTTTCTTCACGGGTAAACCAACATATTATACAGCTTCAGCACCAGCTGATTGCTGTATTTATGGATTATCACATTTGCTGTCAATCTTCCTGTGGGACTTATGCTTATTTTTATCCCTGTGTATAACAAAGGATTATCCCATGTTTTATAAATAAGATACTGAATTCATATTTGATACCTTCTCACTTAAGCCTTACTTACTCAAAATATGAAAGGTTAAAGTGTTCTAACCCATAACAGACTGTGCTTTCCACTTTTGTATTCAGTCATGGTCAAGTTCTTATGCCTGTGTGTCACACTGCTCAGTGGAAATTCAAAATGTACCATCAGCTCAACTAGATGCCAGCGTGATTG
The DNA here is from genome assembly GCA_002120245.1 of Maccullochella peelii. NCBI lineage: Eukaryota > Metazoa > Chordata > Actinopteri > Centrarchiformes > Percichthyidae > Maccullochella > Maccullochella peelii. The sequence goes on along the minus strand of LKNJ01000175.1, from coordinate 213,700 downwards.
TTCTGGTGAGTTCTCTGTGAATTCTGTGTTCTTATATGACAAAAATGATCAGAGTGCGGAAACTCCTCTAAATAAAATATGTTAGAAAATTACATAAAACGTCCTCATTCATTTGCTTGTTATCTTGTTCCCTGCTGCTGTGATAATGCTGCACCGTTGTAGAGAATGCATAGAAATTGCTTCAAGAGAAATAAACAGAAGATTGGGAGCTCTTTAAACATACAAAAGACTTAAGAGTAATAGTTAACATATGGATACAGAACAGCAGATGAGGACAAATAGCCCATTGAGATTGTTTTACCCACTTGAAGGTTTTGAGGGCAGGGTACACGGCAGGTATATTCAAGGTCATCTGGGAGATCCAAACACTGAGTCCTTGGTGGACATGTGTTGTTGAGTAGAGCGCAAGCATCAATGTCAACGTCACAATTCTTTCCCAGAAAACCTGAAAGAAAAGATTTTGTACAGTTAATGTAACTGATGCAATACTTGACCATAAGAAAGTAGATCTCTAATCTCTAATTTATGCCACTGTACCAGGTCAGGCTTTCTATATATTTAATAAACAAGGCTAAAATTGGGTCAATTGTGGGTCGACTGGAGGATTGACCCTATTTTAAAACGTGTGCCACACTGCCTCCCTGACTTTGTATTTGACTTGAGCCTCAATTTAATTTTTAACTTAAGTTTGAATATGCAAACTTTCATTTGTGCTTCTACTTTTTTCCCCTGCTTTTTCATCTAATCCCTCTTCTCCTTGCTCTTTTGATTTTAACACTCATCTGTAAAAAATATCAGATTTGTGGACGACAAAAAAAGTGACACCAGATTGAGGTGGTGCAATTGGAAATAATTGTTCCCAGAGATGATACATTTGGCATAACCAATAGTTGAATAGACCATGAACTAACATAAATGTATTCCGTAAGCTTAAGGAGAGTGAGAACTGTGCATTCATTTGGCTTTACATATGTACTGTTGTTGAGGAAACATGTATTATTGAGTTGGTAAAATATAATATATTCAGTGGCATATGGGGCTTGGAAAAAAAGAGAAAGCAGTCATAGGCCAGCAACTTATAATTCCACCCATGTCTCAAGACTGTGCTTAGTATTGTGGTCCAGCACTCAGCAGACTATTTTCTTACATTGTAGAACTCACTTCACCATGAGATGATGCAGCAGATGAGGCGTATGAGCGGAAGAGGCTTAGGTTTGCTGAGATAACAGATGAGATTTAGTAGCAAGGCTGGAAAGCCAGGGTACGCCCTGTGGAATTTCGTTACCATGGATCTGTGGCCACATCTAGTCCCAGTTTACTCAGGGAGTTAGGGATTCATGATCAGGGATTACGGCAGACTGCAAAGGCAGCTTCAGAGGCAGCTGAAAAGAGCAAGCGATGGCTCTGGCTGAAAAGAAAAGGCACCAGCTGTGTGCAAAGTATGGATATCTATCTTGTGTTTAAGATAGGGGACACAGCAAATATCAGTGTCAAGTAAGTGGTCAAACAACAGTCCCTACTCACTGCATAATCGTCTTTCACGTTTAAGAGCTTTTGAACGTTAGTCCACAATGTGGGCTTACTGTTGATATTAACAGTAAGAGCGCAAATACAGCCATCATAGGTACATTTGAGAAACATGTATGTTCCTAAATATACAGACTCAGTCCTGATCGGCGCTCTGAGCAGGGGGCGGCACACGATAACTGTTGAGCCTTCTGGGGTGTCGTGGGTCTAATTCAACTTGACATCTGTGATGGGAGGCTCCCACTCGATAACCCCAATGAAATAGCCATCAGCCCACAACCTCATTCCTCTAACATCACAGCCAGATTTCCACGTAGATGCTCACCCAAAAAGCACAAGGGGCAGTCACATTAGATCTGGTGTATTGGAAAATGAACGTTAAAAAAGAAAAACAATAGTCGTCTTAAAATTGCTGATTAAAGAATGAACACAAGGATCACCATTAGGATGACCAACACAGCTGATATAAAGAGAGCCCTGTTTGTGAAATGTTTTTTCCTACTTAGTAAATTCCTATTTGTTAATAAGTAGGATTAAGCTTAAAATATTTAAAGTAAGAGGCTGTAATGTTCTGGGTGCAAACCTGCTGGCCTTTAAAAGAGTTTGCAAGTTCTCCTTGAGTCTGCAAAGGTTTTCTTCCGTAAATTCAAAGACATGCCAGTTAAGTGAACTGGAAACTCTAAATTCCCTGTAGGTATGACTTTGTTTTTCTGTCTGTGTGTTAGCCCTGAGATCGACTGGCAGCCTGTCCAGGGTGTGCCCCACGTCTCACCCAATGCACGCTGAAAGAGTCTCCAGCCCCCACAACCCTGAACAGGATAAGCAGTATAGGAAATGGATGGATGGATGAACATTTCAAGCTATCATTCACAATCTTTTAAACTATGGAGAGTTGCACCTTAGACACTTCAAAGGCTGACATAATTCATCAGTGAATGAAAATACATTGCCACCTCTGAATGTCACCTTAAATAGCGTCTCTAATGTGGCTGGCATCAGCAACTGATGAGGCGAACGGACTCAGTGACCCATGTGTCATGAACACCAGTATTGTCCTTTAATGTTTAATTGAACAAGATTGAACAAACACAATGTTTCATTACCATCAATGTTACATTTCCCTAAAGAGCTAAGAACAGCTAAAAATACAAGTGGCAAGTTCTTGTGAGAAAAACATCACCTGGCCACAAAGATGCTCTGCCCACAGTGTCTGTGGTCTGTACGTGCAGTATCATGTTCCAGTAAATCAGGCAACAGCAATTGCCAGACACACTAACTGCCAACAACACAAAGCCCCTGCGAGTGGTCCATCAGTTTACATTCAGACTCAGCCCGTCAGGCACAATAAGCAATTACAGGAAAATTACATTAATGAGAGTTTCATAATATAATATTATGGAACTCCCATTAATATATTTGCACAATTTGGTTGCATTACTGAACTCTGGCAATGAGCTTGGTGATTTTTCCTGAGCTGTCAATCGCAGGGCAAAGCTATAAACTGATACTGTGGATAATGTGATTAAGACCCCGGCTTTGCCTTGTTGTCTCTGAACTGCACAATAGAGCATGTTGTAATCAGTAGTGTGCTGACAAGAAGGCTTTTTAGAATGGCTATTTTATAACTTATAATTTCATAATAAAAGGCATCTGAGTGCTTTATTTAAACACATTTGAATGTAATAAAAACATCATTTTAAATATATAAATTAAATGAAAAACAACCCAAGAATAGAAAACTATTTTTAGCAAACAGGATATAAGTAAGAATAAGATTCATGTGATGAAGTAAATCATGCTGACTTCTCTAGCCTAACCTCCTCAGGCAGGATGTGTCACAGTCTAGGAACCCCTCTGGCAAAGGCTAATCACCTTTTGTTTTCAGTGTACACTGAGATGGCCAGAGGGGCCCCTGCTGAGGATCTTAGGCCACATTCACTGCATACAAGTTTAAAAGGTCTGCAGTACTGCCTGCTACCACAGCTAATACAGGTATCACTTAAATGTTATTACAAAGCTCTAGTTTTTGCCATGAACCAACATACCTGTAGGACATTGGCATTCATAGTGTCCTAGCAAGTCAGAGCATGTGCCATTGTGCTGGCAGGGGCTGGAGTCACATTCGTTGATCTCAGTCTCACAGTTTGTTCCTGAGAATAGAGGTGAAAAATGTTGCACATCCCATTACATTACCATCTTCATATAGAGCTCCTCATGAGTGATAACATATTACACAGATGAGAAAACTGATGTCACTCTCATGTCGGTGCGCTAAATATGAAGGTACAGCCAGCAGCCAATTAGCTTAGCATAAAGACGGGAAGCAGGGGAAAACAGCTAGCCTGGCTCTGTCCAAAAAGGACAAAGAAATATGCCTACCAATAACTGTAAAGTGTAAAAACTGTAAACTATTTCCTGTCTGGGAGCACTGACAACCTGGACTGTTGTCATCACTGTGACGTTGCCAGGCAGGTGATGGTAGGGAGATTTGTTTTTTACCTTTGGACAGAGCAAAGCTAGCCGTTTTTCCCTGCTTCCAGTCTTTATGCTAAGCTAAGCTAATTGGCTACTGGCTTCAGCTTTATATATAGCATAAAGCTATGAGAGTGTTACCGATCTTCTCAACAATAATTAGGTCACAAACATTCCTTTAATAAGATGCTGTCGGATTCAGGTGATGAGCAGAGAGAGAGAGAGATGCTGGAGAAGATATACCCCTGGTTGGACAGGCTCACTTTCTTGTTAAGAAAATGGACACTTAATAACGAGCTCTGTAACAGTACATTGTCCTGAAGAGAGCAGACGAGGTGGGGGATGCAGATTTTTTGATAGATTTGTTTGGTGCTCAGCTGCCTCAGCTGCTGCTAGTTCTACCGCTGTGGTTGGGGGTGGGTGTCTTCCAGTGCAGGTTATTAATTTAAAATGTCCCATCATCAATAACGGAGCAGCAATGACATGTAGTGAAAGTCCCTTCTTGACAGCGGCACCCTCATGCTACAGCACAAACACTATGATTGATATCACCTGCACAGTAGTTGCTACAGGTCATTATATACAAAATATGCCATACTGTGTGGAGGCAAATTATACAAATGTGTCCTACTAAAATCAGAAAAACGCCTACACTAATTTATGTCTGTGAATAAAATCAATTATGTAGTAGCCTTTTCTATGAAACTTTAATGATATGAAATATGGCAATTTAGGTTACAATATGTTTTGTACTGCAATGTCACTAGAAATGATCAAATATAAAACACTATGATATTGAAGGTCAATATCAATTGAAGGTTCTTTTTATTGAATTTTGGCAAAACACTTCGCGCTCTTGCGCACAAGCGTTATTTACCTACAGGTTCCTTAAAGCCAATAGATTTTTTTATCTTTATGCCAGATAAAGGTTCAAATGCAAAGACTGTATGCATTTCAGGTGAAGAATTATACATGGTTTCAAAAAAATTGGTCTTTTAAGTACACTCCTGATCTCTGGTGGATTCTATGTCTTGTCTTATATCATTATCCACACAATTAAAAAGAGAGAGAAAAGAGAGTGTATGACTGAGACCAGCAAAGTATATGCAAACAGTTGATGTTCCGTGAAAAATAAAGCCTGCAAAAATGAAACCTAAATGCCGGGGCTTGAGTAATGTATCCTGAGTTATGATCTGTAATAGAGTACAGTGGGGTCTCTGGGCAAAGCTTGAAATTAAATTGGCCTTTCTATGCTGCATGGGTCGAAATTCCAAAGCAAAAACCCCAAGATGCCAGAAAATGATGAATTCTATCAGTCACTAAGACCTGCCATGGTGTAAGAGACAATTTTCCATTACTGAAGCGGCAACAGATTTCAGCTTTGAACAGAGGGAAAAAATCTTGTTCATGTAGTGCTATGTAAGGGCTTATCTGACTGACAGGTGAGTGTGTCAGGACTTAAAGCCAGATGGGGAAATACACTATAGGCCAAAACCTGAGTGCACTGGGGAAGAAGAAAAAAACCCACATTCACTGGTTGTCTAAGCACTAAAACAAGAGAGGAACAATACTGTGCTGCACCATCATAACCCTTATACAGTGTATATACAATGTTCAGCAAGGATCACAATCTGTGTTGTTCCATACTTTCAATTTTTTTGTCAAATAATATCTACAACAGAGAATGTAACAAGGTCTATATAGAGATGTTCACATATTGTATTATGCTGATAAGTTGCTTATGATATACTTGGATGATATAATGGTAAAAGAGATGAAAATTCCTCTTGATTCTTCATATATTTTAGGCAATGCTTCAAACATGATCTTCTATTATAGAGTAAAATGGCATAGCTGTAAATGAGATCAACTATACGACTCTCCTATAGGGTCTCTGCTAGAGACAAAATCACAGTAACATTTGCTTATTTAGGTATGTACTGATTTTTCTATGCAGACTACACACTGTTCTTTTACATTAACCTGTCATTAATAAAATATTACTGTAAATTGTGTTTTTTTCTTATTTGTAGTCTCCAGCCAGGGAGGTCTTGAAGCAATGACGCACTTATGAAAACAACACCTCATTTTGTCTGTTTCTATAAATGTGTTCAATCGTTTTAAAGCTGAAAAGGTGAATGAAAAGGGTTCTTTTAAGTTCCTTAAATCTCATACTCTCTAAAAGCCCATTTTTGTTTTTGTGTTTCTCCCTTGTTTTTTAGAATAGTTGTCATTGATAGCTTAACAAGTTTCGGCCATGTTCCGAGCTGGCAGCTAATTAGGAAGCAGTTTGCCAGAGTACTTGGATTAAATGTAATCAGCAGCAGGCCTTAGAAATGTCAAGCAGGCGAGGCTACTGGTAAATAAGCTTCAAGGTTAAAAAATTTTTTTTTTTTTTTTTTTTTTTAAAATCGCTTCATCAAGAGAACTGGCCTTTGCTTGAAATCTGTGGTTGGGTTGTGAGTTACAAATCACAACCCAACCACAGATTTCTGGCCTGAAATAGTCATGTTTCATTCATTTGCAATTTAAAAGACATTTAGCTCTGTCCTAAGTTGTAGATGCTAGATTTGGCACTTCTCTGTTTGGATTTAGACAAAGTGTTTTGAATCAGGTACTTACTTGAGGTTGGCTATGCAGGAAATCAATAACAACTACTAGTAATAAAAAATGTATTGATCACAGTCGGGAGTTTCTGTTTTCCTTCTCCACCTCCTCAGAGTGGTCAGAGGTCAGTTACGGAACAGCAGTGATTCAGTCTTTTGAGACATTAATCAGAGCGGATGCTTGCAAACATGGAGGACAGAACCTAAACCTGACGGTTAAAGAGTGGCCTCCCATCTCACAGAGGTCTTTTGAATGAACCTAAATCTGACCCTTTCTCCCCAAACAAACTGTTGTGACAGGTTACTACTGTGTTACCAGGAAACAGACTTTTACATTATTCACTTTTGATGGAATACATGAGTTTTTCATGGCTTGATTATAGATTTCAAGCTTTTTTTATGCCATCTGCCTTAAAACACCAACAAAAGGCAAAATAGAATCATTTATAATTTATGGATTGCTCTCAGCATGAGAACTCTCTTACATGTACAGGATGTTTACATTAACAACAAAGTCTGTAAATGTCAAATCAGAACAAAAACATCTGCCAACAGCATGTAAACGTCAAGCTATACCAGTTCCATGTCATATTTTCCCCAAACATCAATCAGTCATTCCTTGCCCCATGACTAGCCTTCCCACAAGGGTTTGTACAAATCAGTCCATATTTTGAGATATCCTGCCAAAAGACAGACGGACAGACAGATGGAAAGGGGCACAAACAGATAATAAAGCAAAGTTATCTCACCTGTGAAGCCGAGGGGACATTTGCAGGTGTACTGTGGGGGAGATGATGGCTGACTTGTTGTAATGCATGCGGCTCCATTCAAACAGATGTTTGGTTTTATCAGGCAGGCATCGCCTACATATTGACAGAACTCTCCAATCCATCCTGGGGCACAAACACACTGCATACAGACAGTAAAATATTCACCACATCAGGGTACAGTAGAGTTTACATGAACTTAACAGCCAATACCAACAAACAGTGATCACACAGAGGAGTATGTATTAGAGCAATGATATGTTTTTCTTTGTTTCTGCTCTACCCCAGCACCTTGAATATCAAATTTAACAATGACTATGAGGGTTAAGTTGTTGACTTTTTTAGGGATGTTTGGTGGTGTTCACCTACTTATTGGGTAAACAGTTTAGGAATCATAACCCTTTTTACCCTTGGGGAGCATGAATAAAAATAGCAACAATTTGCACACTGTTCATCTGATGTGGGTGTAAACACCCTCAAATAAAAAGGGTCAGTTCACCCAAATTACAAAAAGCCTCTCACCTACCTCAACTGATAGATACCCACGCAGATAGTTTTAGTTTAAGTTGCTCAGGTTTTGAGATATTCTCTGAGATTTCTGCCACTACCTCAATATGAAGGAGGTAAATGGAATTTGTGGAACTCACAGCATTGAAAAATCACCTGTTCAAAACCCAATTGTGTTCCAAACACAAAACAAATATTGTAATGGTGGATTTCTACTCTGAATGCACTTATACATCATTAGAAATTTTTTAAAAATGATTAAAATACTTTGTGTTATTTTTTGTGTCCACTCCAATGGACGGACAATCTGAACACAATAAACCACCTAATAGTAAAAATGACAATAAATAGTCTTAAGAGACCTTTTTTTCAACAAAAACATGAGTTTATTTATTTTTTGTGAATGGTTAACTCATATCAATGAATAGAGTGATGCTTTAACACACACACACACACACACACACACACACACACAATTTTGTATTAACAAAACTGATAAAAAAAAACAAAAACAAGGAGTCAGTCCAGAGTAGTTCATTGGTATCGGTCTCCGGACTTGATTATTACATAATTAAAAGGATGCATTATAAGCTGATTGTATCATTAGAAAATCAAATCAGTCAGAATAAATCAAAACAGTATTTCTCTATTCATTTCCCTTCTGGTGACATTCAGATCCACCGACCCTTCCAGCAGACAGATTTAAGTAAAAGCTATAAATCTTTCATAATATATTTTGACGTATAATTAATATAACATTTGATGTTTACTTTAAACGCAGTTTAAAGACAAATGATGTACTTTAACAATATGATTAATAGATTAAAATGTGCCTTGCGCTTCCTCCTTGCCTCATGGTCGGCCATGCTTGCTGAAAGAGGGGATGTGGCTCTAAGGCAGTCCACTTTAGATGATGTGGAACACTGTGATTGGCTTATAGACATTCAGTAAAATAAATTTGTGCATTTGGGTGAAGTCAGATGACAGTAATGATAGATCAAGAAATCTTAAAAAAAGTTAAGTCCACTGGAATGGACGGGGCATCTTAAATTCAGCAGCATATTTTTCATTTCCAAAAAGAGTGTCCCCGTTGTTCTAGAGAGGGACTATAGGGACTATTTCTTGTGTAGACAGTAGTTTCAATGAAAACTGTTGATGATCATTGTTTCTGGAAATAAAAGTTGCTACTGAATTTTTTTAAATGTAATTTCTAAATGCTGAGATCACCACAAATGAAATTACATTACGGTAGACAAAGTTCTCAGAGATGGATATTGAGAAACAAGGAAACATAAATCCAAACCTATCAGCATGGCTAGATACCACTACGGGTACTATAAGTGAGAAAATATTCAGGTTTTCAGTGAACTGACCCTTTTAAGCTAGAACAGCACTTTAACCTCTGTCATTTTTTCATTACAAATCCAATATGCTGGAGTACAGAGCCAAAGCATAACTGTCAAATTACTGTCCAAAAGGACTGCTCTGTATATCTACCGATAAAATCAGTTTTATGTGACCTCTAGTTTTATTCTCTCTGTTAAGAGCATCTTCATGACAGAGGGAATAAAATGAGCGGGCAACCTTTAATGAACTACCCAATGGTTTTTTGTACTCAAAGGAAAACCACATTAAAAATATAAATAAAAATAAAAAAACATAAAAAGCAGAAATGGCCCATTTGCAGTGAGCAACAATTTTTGATTATGTCTGACCCCCACCAACACCAAGCATCTAAAAGTGGATTTTAGATTAAGAACACTCTCAGTGGTCTAATGGAACAAGACTGATGGAGAATAATTAGGAGCTATGGGGCATTACGGAGCAGTCTCAGGTGTTGTAAAAAATACAGACGTTTGAGGAGACTGAGCAATAGAGAGGCAAATTAGACCAGAACCTGTCTGCTGGAGCAATGCATCCACATACTCACAATGATTAATGGGTTAGAATTGGATTACTGCTGTCTGTAGACATATTCTACCAGTGACGTTTCTGTTATTCTCTTTGCTTTTTTTTTAAATTTCAATTAACGACAGATTTTCTTATGCATAGAACTTTGGAGACCAAAGATGGAAAGCCCTTTTATGCTTTGACATGCAGTAACCCTTTTATATGTTAAAAACCAGATTCCTTCAATAGACCATATCTAACCACTTGCACTCTGTTTGAAACTGTATGTATTTAAAGACAAATAAGAATGTCATGCTGTAGCTGCCAATCTGAAGCATTCAGTAAAATCAATCCAATTTATGGATCAATCCATCATTAAAAAAATCACATTATTTAGTCTTTAAAAAGTATTACATGTTGAAGTGTAAATAAAACAGAAATATCTATATCATACACAAATTGGCTAATTCTTGCACTGCGTACACTCAAATCCAATAGCAAAGAATGGGCTACTGTCATTATGATGGGTCTATATCTTTAAGTCCATCCATCCATCATCTATACCACTTATCCTCAGAGGGTATAGAGAGAACCCACGCAGACACGGGGAGAACATGCAAACTCCACACAGAAAGGCCCCAACCGAGAACCCTCTTGCTGTGAGGCGACGGTGCACCACCGTGCCCCCCTTATCTTTAAGTTCAATTATAAAAAGTTTAGCAATTGCAAAAAGTCTCACTACTGAAACAAAAGATTTATTGTATGCATCATTGCTCTGCTTATGAATGTGTTCACTTTCTGTTCACGCTGTAATTAAGGTGCAGCAGGAGTCATAATTTGTGGGCTTAGGAGTATTTCATTAAGACTGAAACATTGAATTACTTACCTGATATCCGCCAATTATCCTCAAACACAATCCCTCATTTAGGCAGTTGATATTGAGCAGCCTGCAGTAGTCAATTATTTCTTCACAATTCTTCCCGGAAAACCCTCTCAGACATCTGTTAAGAGGAGGTCAGTGTCATCAAAATCAATTCACCCTGAGCCTTGAGCACTAACAAGCTATATTTTTTCTTTTTACAAGATACATGGGGTTATAATTTTGTTTTCTACATGACCTGTTGTGATACAGAGGCGGGTGAGATGGTGTGTGCAAATTATTCTTCCAATTTTCATGACCTGGATTGCCAAATGGGTGGAGTTAGCATATCAAGGCACATTAAGGTCCATTATAAATCACAGATTGTAATTTCCTACAACTGTGGAAAAAAAAAAAAAATGACATTTGAAATTTCCACATTTATAATATGGAGTCGTGGAGCCAAGACGATGATTATGTGTTAAGCACTTAAAACTAATCAGTCTTGCGAAATAACTGGATTTAAAAGACATCAGATGTAAGATAGAGTGAAGACCTCAAAAGAGAGCCTAAAAACATGATTTCCCTTTCTCATCAATGCAGTAGACCTGAAAACATATTCATGTAAATCCCAATAGTGAATCACCAAAAACTCTTTCTATCTTGTCTGTTAGAAAGGGTGTTTGGTTAAAAATATATTTAAAAAAAAAAAACTATTCTAAGATTAAATGGCAAGTCTGGCTGCCTTTCACTTTTACTGGTTTAGAGTGGAGCCAATACAATATAGGATGATTGACAATGCTTTGTTGAAAACCATATTTTTCAACAGAATTTGAATAAGAGTTGACCAATGACCTGTTTTAATTTGAAAGATGAAGGTGCATTAAAGCACTTTTTATGTCAAAAAAACCTGAACCAATGTGTTAGTCCGTATTTTAATACTTTCCGACTTCCCAACCCTGCTTTGCCCTAACCCCATCCGTTACTAAAGACATGAATGTTTTTAAAAAGTTTTTTTTTTAAAGCCACATACTTTCCTAAAACAGCTGGGCTGAGTAAATAGTAATAAATAATAATTAAATAATAATACATTTGTTGGGGACTATTTTCAGCTGTAGATTAATAGACATTTGGTGTCAAGTCAGTGTTTACAGCTCCAGGATGTTGGTTTTGGTCTTTACATGGGATTTGTTGACAATAAGCAAGCCAACAATGAAGCTTGAGTTCTGCCAGACAGGTATGCATTATTCCTAGAGCTTTTAAGTAAAATGTAAATCCTAATCACATTAATAGGTGGAAAAAAGAATAATAGGCCCATTTTTATTCACTCTCAGTGTGAGACACATTCACAAGACATTCCAATCATCCAGAAAGGGGACTATGAGAGTGGCCTCTATTAGATCCCTGCATGTGTTTCACCTGCAGACGTAATCATTTCCCCTGGACACACAGGTGGCATTGTTGAGACATGGTGATGGGCTGCACAGGTTCTGCTGCCTCCTGCATGCTGGGACCACATTACCATCTGCACAGACACATTCAGAGGCCTGCATACAGAGGCAAAACAAACCAGGTCACCTGTCCGCTTGGGAAAACAGGCTTAGATTACACAAAGATACATAAGATCCCTAACTGTAGGAACATTATCAATAAAAGACCAATTCACTGTAGTGATAAAATTGTGCCTTGATTGACTCACATTATTATTTGTTGCTGATGTGTACAATTATATATAACTGAATATAAGTAGGAAAGTAAATAATAGGTGTTATATATATTCTAATATGAGTTTTAGATGTCATGAGAGGCTAATAAATGCTAATGGTCTTGTAATCCAAAGTTAAAGAGATTATATCTTCACATTAAGCTTCTACAAAAATGTCAATGTCAAGCTGCAGCAATATCAGGCATTATTTTGATAAATGTCCCTTTCAGTCTGCTCTACTCTGGTAGGTTGGTTGTGAAAATGTGTAGTGCACTTGGCGAACTGTAATGAACAAAACAAAGGTCAGAGAAAGACAATTAGATCATTACTGTATTTTCTCTAGTGTATCCTTGAGAACATTAGAAACACTACTGCTTTTGCAAAATATATGACCACAGTAGCATTTCTGGTGAAAGGTGAAAAACTGTAGCACGTATCCAACTACAAAAAGCTTTGATGAGAGCCATTTCAAACTGGCACTTAAGTATGCACTGGGTCATTCAATCAAAATTCTAGAGGAAGCAAACACTCTATCCCTTAGCTCATCTTCAGGAGGAAATATTAATTGCTGTTGGAGCCTTCAGAATGAAACCATTTGATCTTGTTTCAAGACACTATATTAATTTTCATGTGCCATTTCTTGTTTATGTCCCAGAAATAAATAAGGGAAATGAAGTCCTCACACTCTCCATGCAAATTTGTTCCTCCTGACATGCGTGTGACATGCAATCGAAGTCAACTCGGGAGTCGCAGTAGAGCCCTCTGAATGCTTCTGGACAATGACAAACAAATCCTTCTGTACTCTCCTCACATACGCCACCATTTCTGCATGGATTTGGATCACAGAGGGCTTTCCTCTTCTCACAAGGTGGGCCTGCAAAACAGACAACACAAAATGACTGCATTTTATTCAGACTGTGGGAATTGTATTTACGCCTAGAAATTATAATGTGTAAAAGCCTGTCAACTTGTGTAGAGAAAGATAATACAAGAGTTCCAAGTGTGATATTTCGATCCTGTATGTGCACCAAGTAAAAAAAAAAATAGTGCAGTAATAAAAGCAAAGTTATCTCATAAAAATGTATAAATGATTTTCATGGAGGATTTTCACTTAACTGTAAACTAAGTAGTCAGTGCTGCAGCTCGGTTCATAAGCATTTTCCAAGATAAAATCATTCTGAACTAAGCCGGAGCCAGTAGTTTTCTAAATACTGCAGTACCACAACACTTTCACCACCAGGAGCTTAACCAGAGACAGAGTAATGCTGTAGTGACATTGTATGCAATGGATAAAATTAGACTGAATTCACTGGAGGTTCAAGGTGAATAAAATTTGATGTTATTCCCCAGTGAGGGTTTTCATTTTTGTGTTCTTCACAAGGTGCCTACACATTTATCTTTCCAGTGACTCTTTCTTTGCATATGTTCTTTAATCCCCCTGCTGATACAAGTGCTCATGCCCCAGAGGCTCCTCATAGCCTCCTCTGTGGGCATCAATCTTACTGTGTACAACTTCAGGGCTTGCTTTTTCCTCAACTCATTTTCCACCAGAAATTGAGTTTTCATAACTGGTCCACTAAAAGTTGTGCCAAGACCTAAATTAATATATTTTTGAGAACACTTCCATCTGTTACATATATTTATGACATTGATAATGGTTGCAGCACTCTCTGCACTCAAGAGAGATTCTCCTAATATGTGATCATTTTAGTTTAGGCCATGCATGGTTTACATTCCTTTTTTAATGATCATTTGTATTTGTGCTGGCATTTATGTCGACCACAGATCTGTTCATCTCAAACACCCTTATTATTGAATGTGATTATGAACTGCAGCAAGCAATCTATCATACATAAAGAAACATTGTGTCAGTATCTAATTAAATTGTTCAACAAAGGTAATGACTGTATATATTGTCCAAATTAAACTTTGTAATTTTGATATTACTACCAAGAAGATTGTAAAAACAATTAACACCTTATACCAAATGGAAATGGGCAGGTAAGGATGCTAATACCTTGCAACAAATACCCTAGAGGTAGTGCAGAGAGTCAAATCAAAAGAAAATCTCATTTGAAACGTCCCTTGAGTTTGGCTCATTATTCTGTGCGCATAGACTTTGGCCTATGAGGGCAGCCAGCGCTGGAGCAGCCACTAACTTCCAGTTGATTAATGAGGCAACTGCAGCAGGGAGGTAGAGGAAGCACAAGCTCCACAGAACTCCCAGGAAGCTGATGGGACAGCAGGACACCATGACTATGCGAAAGCACCCAGCGGAGTCCGCTTACTTGAGAGAGCAGCAGCAATTAAAGCAAATTAGATAAAAGCTGCAAAGGCAGAAGGTGCATGCAACTCACCACTTTGTTTCTGATGTGGATTATAAGAATTATCAATTTAAAACCAGAAGAGGACAGGTATTTTGACAATGCCACCTGTTTTGTTTGGTTTTACCAAATGTCTTGTTATATCAGTGCTCACTGGACAAGAAAATGGCATTTTCTGTTTCTCAGCTGTATGTTAGGTCATCATTGGCAGCTTCTCTTAAAAGTCTTTGCATTTTATCAATAAAACAGTGCTAAATCTAATACAGTTATTTGACATTCATGTATGTTTTAGGGCCATGGAGGAAGAAATCCAAAGGATGGGGGGGCATTTATGACATAAATAAGGGGATAAAAAATTCAAAGTCCATATGAGATTACTTTGACATACAATCTGGTAAAATGTTTCCTTGAAAAACTTTGCTGAATATAATACATGTCCTTTATAAACATCCAGTATTCAATTCAGCATGCATTTTGCATTCACTACAAACACAAGGAGGCAAAGCAATATTGTTATTATCTGGTCAACTTCTCTGAAACGTCTAATACTAACCTCTCTCTGTTCTATACTTTCCTCTTCTACTGTATAGACATAATCTGCTCTTGTAAAAAAATGGAAGCCAGACAGTACTGGAAGTAACCTTGAAGCCACTTCTCCAAAATAATAAACTGAAAGCGTGGACTGCACTCGAAAGGCAAAGCTATGACACCTCAAGAATGCTGCCAGGACAAATTGTGCTCCAAACAAAACAATGAATCAATGTGAAGAGCCACCTGGAGTTTTTATTCCAGAAAGTTCATTGCAGGCTGGTTTATACGGCAGACAGTGATATCCAGGGCAACCGGAGAAGTATCCAGGTCTTGTAACCCATTTGTGTGTGATACCCATTAACCTAGCGGTACGTTACTGGAGCAAATGAGACTCATTACCTAAATCATGGGTGAAGCGGTAATGTCTCATAAACAAGCTCACCAGATCATGAGTGCCACCCAATTCTTGTAGATGAGCCTCCACTAATGTGTTTAAATCACATGGCAAGAAACACAAATTGGCTACCAATGAAAAATACATTACAATTGTGTCTGATTCCCTTTCGTAAATGATTCATGGGGAGAGGTATACTCTAGCACTGACTTGGCTAAAGTGGGTATTGTAAGCTGAAGAGACCACCCAAACCATGAGCAGAACACAGTGATTTATACCGAATTTAGAAATCTCATGTTGAACACTACCATAAATGAGATTTTTTTGGATCTGCTCCTTCTTCTTAGACCAGAGTACATTAAATAATTAAACATTAAAAACATATATACGAATGTTGTTGTGTGATAGCCATGCCATTAGTTATTCTAGCAGGCTCACAGAAGTTGAGCAGTATCAAAGTTCTGATTTAATATGCTCAGCAGAAACCATATACAATACATGATATTTTAATTGATTGCTGTAAACCTTTGTTTTATCAACTGCGACACGCTCAGTTAGCCAGCAGTTCAGCCCTGGCTTTTTACAACGGTATGTCACCGGTCGTAACATGAGGTATTTGATTTTGAAGTGGCCGCTTCATATATTATGATGACTAATATAACAGCAAGTGGGATGAGGTTTAAAGCCCATAAGGAAATGCTGATCTTTAAAAGATATATGGCTTTTGTAGTTTTTAGCTTTGACCTTTTCCAAAGATAGTTGCCCCTTCGAGGCAAATGACATGGTTGTGCATATGGAACTGTGATGAAAAATCTTTCCCACTGCCTTTGGTAAATAGCATCATGAAAGACTGACTATTCGTCTTTGTCTTTTCATTGACATATTGACAGACGATTCATCTATATCACACCAGCAACCAGCTGAATAAGAGGTGCTTACCAGAGAATCCTGTGTTGCAGATGCATTTGAAGGAGGCCGGCGACACTTGAACGCATGTCCCATTTTCACAAATTCGGTCACAGTTTTCTTTCCCAACGACTTCCGAGCAGTTAACCGCTAAAACAAAATGGCAAGTCAGTTGACTACTAGACAGAAAGATTGCCAGGATTATGAAGTATTATGAAGCACAGAGCTATAGCTGCTATTTATTTGAATTTCTAATTGAAAAAATGAAAATGAAATCAGCACTGTAGAGTATGTGTTGGCAGCAAAGAGATTAAGAAAGAAGTCCTTTGGAATGCAAGACATTTTAATATTAATTCTGTTTGCATTACATGCGAGTGAGCTGAATAACGATAATTTGAGTCCCATTAATATATAATTTCATGCAGACGTAACTCAGTACATCAAATAATATCTGATGAAAAGCAATTTCGTAGGTAAATCAATGAAGTGTAGTGAATTTTTCAGATGTTTTTGATCTAGCTCAAATTCAAATAAGTTAAGAGAGTTCAACAAATGGGATCAGTGGGTTTTGTCCTTACCTGTAAAATGTGGAGGACACAGACATTTATATGTTCTGTGGTTTGGTTCTGTGGATCCATTGCTCAAACAGACTCCTTTGTTTTGACAAGGGTTATCCAAACAAGCATCAGACTTTTCACAAAACCTCCCAGAGTAGTGGTGGTGGCATCGACAGTGGTATGCACCTTCCCAGAGGCCCGTTTGACAAATACCGCTCCCCGAACAAAGTCGAAGCAGAGGAGAACCCTGGCAAAGTTGCGTTTTAACAGACACATTGAGCCTTAAGCCGAGCTTGCACAGCTGTGTGTCTCCTTCATGCAGAGCCATGAAGTAATGATGACCCGGTAAGAGCCACTTGGCCTCAACATGCTCACTTTCATTTATATTGTGGGGGAAAAGAAACTGCTCTTTTATCTTTCCACTTGTCGAACAGCTTTCAAAGTTGTCTTTTGACACATTGAGGAGTCTGATGCCATATGACTTCAGTGTTTCATCAGCAGACATCAGCAGTTTGTCTCCATGTTGCAGCTGAAGTGGGCATATCTGCGGGAAGTTGAAAGCGTGCCGAGTTGACTCATCTCCCCTCTGAGAGCCCCAACACTCAGAAACGCTCCTACAGATGTTTCCTATGAGAGTCCAGTTCATTTGGATTGTGTGTTGTTTAAGGTGCCATTCAAGTGAAGCTTGTCTGTTGCAAACTGTTTGGCAGTGGATCATGTGGACAGCTACAAAGATGGCAATCAAGTGTAACAATGATGCCCCCATGTTTCCTCTCTCTTACTATTTAACACAAATCAATCTGGGACTTTTAAACCCGCTTTGTGTCATCTGGAGAATGGATGAGGCAAATGTGTTGTATTGTACTTCATGAGTTGCTGTTCCATGTACTCCAAAAAGTCCACATGAATAGTAATAACCTGAGGAAAACAAAGATTGTGATTAATGATTTGCAAAAGGAAGTTGATTTCTACAAAAACCTATAATGTCTTTCTAATATTATCTTATTTTTACAGCTTAAAACTTGATTAAAAACAAAATAAACACCGAGACCACACTGCTATCATGAACACTTTATTTCACTGTAACACATAGACTACCTAGACAGCGAGTCTAGCAGAGCTGTCATAATCATATGCAGTGCTGCTGACCACCAAGTGTGTCACAGCAGCCTTGGCCTCCCTGAGGTTTCTACAGAGAGTGACAATGTCAGATAAAATATTCTCTCTCCCCTGCCGGTGCCTGATACCTCATTGTCACGCAGTGAGATGAGTTAAAGCCGACAGCATTGTCTTTTTCCCTCAGGCCCTTTTCATATGTGTGCACGAGATAAAACAACAAAGTAGAGAAACCTCCCTGCAAGAGTAAAACTCTGCTCCTTAATCAGCTCACAAGGGCTGATATGAATAACTGCATGGTGATAAGTAATAAAACGCTGAATATGGAACACCAATATCAATAGAAGGGGAAGTGATGAAGTGAATGAGATCGAATGTATTGTCATGAGGGATGTGCGGGCACCCAGAAGATCTCATTTACATGAGATGAGGTTGACTATTGTGTTTCACTGAACAAATCGGAAGGCTGTCACCTGATTTCTGAGGAAAATAAATTAAATTAAAAGCAGGATAGTCATTATTAGCAGCAGTGGAAGAATAAATAGCACTAGTAGTTTGTGTATCTATTTTTAATTTAACTTAAAGCTGCTCAGTATTTTTAGATTAACAATGAATCAAATGACTATGTCGAATGTCCCTCGTAGTGATGAAGCTATACAGAGAATTATCCCTTTATGCCTGCCTAGCCCCAAAGGGACACAGGGGAGACTAGAGTCTCTACGATATGCAAGGCAAAGAGCACGCTAACGACGGAGACCACTGAAGGCATCAGTAGGCTAGTTTTTGATTTTCCAGTAGCCTTGCTAGCTTGTTTACTTACTTAGCGAAGAGGCACATAATACTGCATGAAAAATGTATAAGACTGCACATCAAAGGGATATTTTATAATGCAGTAAGAAAAAAAGAATATACTTAAAAACAAATTACATTATTGCATCTTACACGTTATATTCTAGTAATATTACTGTTACCATCTACAAAATATAAAGTATTTTGGTATGAAAACACATTTTTTATTTAACCAAGTACCCTGTATCACTTACAGGTGTCCAAAAACACAACACCAAATGAATGCTAATGTTGCTGCATGTCATTCAACTTGGAAAGACTCCTTTTGATTTAAAGTAATATCTATCTCCATGTCCTAGCCAAAATAGGCAGCGATAACACTGGGTTACAGACTAAGAACATAAAACTGACAAGATAAAATATGTCACAAAATCATCACTAAACAAAAATGTCCATTTTTAGGGTCATGTCAACATAAAGCGGCACCTAAAGGCAACCTAAACACAGTCTGAATCAATGAAAAATAAATGAAACAATTCTAAAACTGTCAAATAAATGAATAAGACTAACACCAGATTCTAATATGCCCCAAAACAAGAACCATTTCTGTAGCTATGGGTAGCCCTGTAGCAGCAGCAGTGGTGACTGACAGTCAGTTGCCTCTCATCAGTAATGCGATTTAGGCAGGAGGTCATGACTGGTACTTCAGATTGGACGTTCATAGTAGCTGACACAATTCAATAATACACTGCATTATAATACATATAATAATACAATGCACTTATTTTCACCTCATCTACCAACCATAACAAGACCTGAGACCACTGCGACAGCGATCTCGTCTCACCAAGATCTGTAATTCAAAGTTGGAGCAGAGAGACAGCTTGGAAGACCATCTTATATCACCACGCATGGGACAGCAAACTGGCAGCGACAACAAGCAGCATGAGTAATAGATCGATGCTAGAGGAGACACTTTGGCCAGGGGAAAAAAATGCAGGAGGAAATACTGCCAATTTGTTTGTTTTTTTCCCCCCAATTTCCACAGATATGCAAGGAAGCAGCAAGCATGCAAAGCTTAGTGGTTTATATTTTAGTCAACACATTTGATCCCAATACTGTTATTTTTACAATAACCTCTAATACACTACTGCTAATTTGTTTTAATACAATCCAAAGTGAGATATTTAGAAGCTGTTTCGACCCAACACAGTTTGCATGATGAATGCAATTTAGACCCTAAAGCACATTCATCCTTCTTAATTGTGCAGCGGTTCGAATTAATTTAATCTGAATTACATTCAATACTAATTCATAATATTACAGCAATCTATGTTGGTCTCCACTTAAATAAACTGACCAGAAGCTTTTCTGGGGTATTAAGATGCCTTAAAGGTATTGATCAGTCAGGATTAAACTGCTGGCCACACACAGAAGTGATTCAAGTAATAAGGGCCATGGGGTCAGAAGCAAGGTCATGTATGCGGGGGTCAACTAATTGCCTACTACAGACTCCTGCTTTCATTAAAGCTCAGTTCAACCAACATTTTAGGATGTCAACCACGCAGGTGTGCAGAGGGCAATGGATCAAGGGAGCTTATACAGACTTGACTTATGACTGAGAGAGACACAGAGAGGACACAACAAATGATCACATAAAATGAATAGGCCTACATACCGCATGTTGCCCGTCATCGGACAAAAAAATAGGCTGAAAACTGCCGAAATGCTTGGTCCATTAAACGATTAGGCAATCAACAGAAAAGTAATCTGCAAAATGTTTGATAATCGATTAATTGTTTAAGTAATTTTTTTAGCAAAAATAAATTGGTTCAGTGTCTCAAATGTGAATATTTATAAGTCTTCTTTGATAGTAAACTGAATATATTTCCATTTTGGACTGTTATTTGGACAAAAGTGATTAAATTATGTCAACTTGGGACCTGGGAAGTTGTGATGGCTATTATATGACATTTTACCGACTAAGCAATTAATCATAAAAAAGATTAATTGATAATTAGAATACTTATTGGCTGCAGCCCTGCAGGCTACATTCCATTAAACATAAGCACCAGCGCATATGTCAAAACAAAGCTCACAGAATACAGTTTGATAATAAACTAGGCCACATCTGAAAACATTTGCTAACTTGCCATCTAATGAGAAAAAAATTAATTTTCTTTTTTCAAAGTTTGGCTCATTAAGACAATGATGAAGATGTTGGCTAGTGAGTGAGGCGCAACTGCTAGTTACAGTGTAATGGCACTTATGCAAGAATGAGGACACACAGGTGTAAGTTGAGGCAAACATTCTTGAGATAAATAGTACAAGCCTCCTTGTATATGGTAATTTCTCATTATGATTTCCTTAATTCAGAACTTCTCAGACCCTGACAGCTGCAGTGACTGAATGCTGTTGGTGTTCGCTATTGTGCTGTACTGTGAGTGCAGGGTACTTTTGTTTGCATGCTCAGGGAGTGTGGATGACTTCTTGGAAGGTTATATTTGTACTGCATGTTAAATGAAGTAGAATAAAAAATATCAATTCAAGTTGTAAGCCTCCTACACTGATGGAATTTGCCACTTTTTTGTCATTACACATTTGTCAGGTCCATCAACAAAGAAAGAGCTTTTTATAAATCTCTTCACCTCAATGAAGCTGCTGAAATTATTAAATCAGAAGGTGAAAGCAACTCATCACTCCAGTTATCACTACAGAAAAGTGAGGTATGAGGTAGATGAACTGCCTCATACCATGGAGTCGTGGTGTTCATTAAAAGCCGCTAAAGATGGCATTATGGAATCTGTGGTCTTTTTTTTATCTCACCAATAATTTGGCAGAGCAGGAGCATCATTTGTCACCAGCATGCCGATTCATTTTAAAAGCCAAGTCCTTTCTCTGTGAAAAATAAAACAATCTTTTTGGAAAGTTATTTCACCTGAAAAAAAGTCTCACTGCAAAGTAAACACACAGGCTTTAAATCAACTGGCACAAAACTCATTTCTCTGTCCACTCACTGTTAAACAGTCCATTTCTGACAACACTGTGGTGATGGATTTGGTAGATGATGTCCCATTTCAGATTAGGTTAGATTAGAAAGAGGTCAGCATCCAACATCATTAAGTGTGTGTGGAATACAGACGTGTTTCTGAACACATTTACAAATCAAAACCACTTCAGCTCCAAGATTTGCGATCAAGGACCAGAAACATTATCATTACATAACATGTCAGACATAATAACTATAAAACCTATAAAAATCCGTTTATTTTTTCATGTTCTTTCACCAGCAGGACGCCACTGAAACAGCACTGAGCCATTGATGTCACTGCGGAGCCACTGGAGGACTGATAAGCCAAACTCCAGCAGGCTGCTGGCCACAGACGCTTCCGGACTGATCACTTGTGCTCCCTGGGTAGCTATCTGGCTCACAACTAATCAGTTTTAACACTGATGAGCAGGGCCCCGCAACCCTGAAAACCAACCCCCACATCAATTTCCTTACTCTAAATGCAGTAATTGAGCCAGTGTAAAAAAAACAAAAAACAATTTGAGCTCAAGTTTCAGGACCGTTTTGTAACATTAATTTACTGGGTAATAGCAAAAAGAAAATTATATCATTTTGAATTATACCTCAGAGCAGATTATACTATAGCATGGAGAGTTACAGTTAACATGTCTACTTCACCTATACCAAACTGATTTTTTTTGTTTTTCTTTGTCAAACATTGCAAAGAACTGCAGCTGTAGGATGTTTCCAATACCTCAAAGAAGGTGTAACTATGGGTTAAATAAAGCCAGAGCCAGTAGCAGCACAGCCTCACCAGCATGACTTCACCTCTATGAATTGCTAATTTTTGTTCGAAGCAATACCTTCATCAGTCACTACCCCCCCTGTAGAATAGACTACAGTGTTTCCTTGGTGCTCTGGAGGAGAACCTCAATAAAGCAAGGTTGTGCGTCTTTGTTTGTTTGTAACACTTGTGCAGTGCTTAGGGGAATTGCAGTATATAGTCTTTCACCCACACAGAGCCTTAAGAGCCCTGCATAAAGGAAATACTGCAGGCCTATGAGGCAGCACGGTCACAGGTTAGCATGTGGTACATCCGCAGACCAGAAAATTGCTTTCTCACTGTAGTGGGTAGGTCAATGTATGAAATAAAAGTTTTGTTCAATTACTTTTTCTTTTTATGTTCACCAACACTAAGCTAGCTGCACCTCACTGTTAACAGGTGTGGTTGCTGGAGTTTAAACAGTTCGGCTCACTTCAATCAGGCAAACACACCTTCACCAAACCCCCTACCACTTCTCCTGGAAAGCTCTAGGGCACTTACTCTAAAAATAAACTGTTTTTGTACTTCTTTTGCTGTCATATGAACTGAAGCTCAAATCAAATGGAGAAAAGTAAAACAATGAGGCTTACACTTGCTAAATCTGAAGTTACATATATATGTGTGTGTGTATAAACAATTTTCTTAACTGTCACACACTTATGATTGTCTATAATGATTTATGTTTTGATGCAGATTTCAATCACTTTCCACAGATACAGTCAATAGATTACAAATGTCTAAACATTTGTAATTATCAAAATTGTAAAAACAACCTTGTTGGAGTTATTTGCACTGTGCTTTTATGTCTCACCAGATAATATCAGTTATATTTTCAAAATATAACTGATACAAATCACATGAATATACTAACTGGGGAAATAAAGAAAATGTTGTTGTTTTTTTTATAACAAATAGACCTGTCATGCCTCACTTTTGTGTAATATAAATATACAGTGTTTGATTTTTTTTTTTTAAATCAACTTTGGCAGTTTAGGAGGAGGAACACTCATTCATTCAGGCGCTCAGGCCCTTATAGCCACCATATCATCTATCTGTGTCTGTATAGTGACTCAGGAGTGAGTTTATGGTGGTTTTATGCAATTCCTTTTCTCTGTGATACTGTACAGTACAGTAGCCTACTAGGCTACTTACAAGATGGTGTCAGTAAAAACTATACAGCAAACTGTGTAAATGGTCTGAGCAGGTAAGTCTGTATATCATAGACTAAGAGGGATTTAATTAGTTATTTCGAAGGAGTCCACCTACTCTGGCCTGTCTGTTAGAGTGAGGGTGAAATTGACAGACAGGCCAGTACACTGCTTCTCACACAGCTGAAACAGGCCTGCAGCCAAAGGGTCTGCGTTAAACAACAGCTTAGCATTAAACTCAGCCGACGCGTCTCTCTGCCCCCATTCTGCGAACGCTAGGCCCAGGATTTACTATGGACGTGTAATCTGACTAGTAGGGTGCACACATGGACCATCTGCCGCTGTATGCAGACCGGTACAAAAGCGTCTCTGCTGACCGACAATTACACTGTGAGGTTAGGTTACATCGCGTGTGCCGGTAGGATGTATGCTCACCATTAAGTTGGAAAGGTGGTCCGCCCTGGGACGGCGACTTGTAACATCGTTTTGGAGAGTTTCTTTTCAGAGCTGAGGTGTGTGTGTGTGTCTCTCTCTGGAGAGTATGACAGCTGAGCCGTCTAAGCACACACAGGAGGAAACACGTTGCAAATGTGATCAGACGCTGAGGGCTGGAGGCGTGCCTGCTTGCAGAGGAGATGGCCCTCTGGAGCAGGGCAGGGCGGGGACACAGCCTGCCTGATTGATTATTTAATTAGGCTTAACTAAATATTCATTCGCCAAGTCGAGTCATTATCTTGTGTACACAACTGAAGCTCTCCCAGTGAATAAAAATGATTTTATATGGTACCTGTGGGTTGAAAAAAATTAAAAGCAAAACTGACTGGACTGTCTAATAACTATAAACGGACCATAGCAGATCAGGATTAGGAAACACATTTAGTAAAAACCCAAAAGCTATTTAACCCGTTTTTTCAATGAATTGATGGCTATTTCATGCATTACCCAGCAAATAAATACATATTACTGTAATACTTTGCCATGCATGAGCTATGCAGTTGCTTGGGATAATAATTAGATGGAGATTATCACTAATGCAGCCATTCATAAACTTGGGATACCAGCTTTTAATGTTGCACTGAATTAAAGGAAGAGTTTGACATTTTGGTAAATTAGTTTATTTGCTTTCTTGATGTAAGTTAGATGATTAGATTGTTACCATACCAAGCATGCCTGTACTGTAAATATGAAGCTACAGCTAGCAGCTGGTTAGCTTAGCTTAGCATAAAGATTGGAAACGGGGAAATTGCTTTGTTACCTTCAGACAGAGCCAGGCTAGCTGTTTCTACCTTTCTAGTCTAAGCTAAGCTAACCGGCTGCAGGTTGTAGCTTCATATTGTAGCCTTGGTATCAATCTTCTCATCTACTCTCGGCAAGAACGCTAATCAATATATTTACCCAAATGTAGAACTATTTAAGCTATTGAAATATTGCTTTCTGACCCAAACCGTATTAAGTTTAGTATCCTTTTTACATCCTCCCCCTTCTACACACACACACACAGGCAGCAAGAGAGTGATTCCATAGTGATATTGTAGGTTTTTTTTGTAGTTATTGTAGTGATATTTAATGTTTATTTGCTCTGGGAATGTTTTGACAGCTTATATACGATGTTTTTTGCAATGATTCACTGTACGGCTACATTCACACCAGGGAGCTGCACTGCAATCAGTCTTGTACTGTTTGTTGCTGAGCAACAGTATAAGTAAGGGGTTAAGTGCCTTGCTCCAGGGCAATTCGGTGGTAGTTGCCAAGGGAGAGGAGAGTGTTGGCCATTTACTTTCCCAGCCCAGATTTCGCCAGCTGGCCGGGGATCCAACCTGGAGACTGTCCATTCATAAGCCTGTCACTGGACTGCACTGTCTATACAGGGAATGTACCAGTGTCCCAAAGAAAGTCAGTGTAGTTATTCAGCGAGACATCTACCATCTTAATTTGCAGTGGCACCAAGGTTTCACTGACATCATCCATGAGGGTTAAAGTTTTCTTTTTATGTTTCATGCAGTAGGAAACAGTTATACAGTAGGGAGCTGGATTCATAGTAACAAAACAAATAAGTATTTTCACTGATAATAGAAAGAATCTGGGTTCAGAAACACATCAGAATTTTGTTTAAAATAGTTTTCCATGTCATTTTAATACAATAAAAAAAGCATAGATTTTCATAGGCACACGTCCAAAGCACTGACATGATTCTTTGACCCACTTTTAAGCCCCACCAGTAGAGAAACACAGAGCGAGATGACAGATGTTTTCACAAAGGTCACTGGCTTCTGTACTTTACTTTTCTTGATTGTTTGTTCACAGTAGGATTGGAGTTTCCTCTGTGGTTTATGATCTATACTCATTCTGCCCTCCACAAGCTTTCGCCCTACAGCTAAAGCTCTGCAAATAATTGTCTTGCCAGTAGTCAGTTTCAAGTAATTTCAGGATCAATTTTAAGGTGATTGTTCTTATCAAAATACATCAGTATGAAGCACCTGCCTGACCTTAGGATTTGACATATTCTATCTCCCATGCTTATCCTGGTGAAAGACATTTAAGTTCTCAAATTTGGTTTGCTTCCCCACTGTGACTAGATTAACGAGCTGCCCTTTTGCTTGTAGCATTGGCCATATTTCCTGCTGCTTTAGGTATCTTCATTAGATATAGAAATATTGACCTTCAGTGCTTTTTATGAGAATGTACAACATAGAAAAGCAAGTATTTATCTATATAGCTCTGCAAACTATTCTCATCATTCCATGTCTTCCTGTACTGTATCAAGTCCTTGACACTTGGTATTTTGCATTGCACAGTTTTTCTGTGTTTTACACATAATTTGTTTTACATCTGATTCCTATTTGTAAATGTGTCAATTTATAACAGTAAGAATTAATTTACAACCAGTGTAGTGAATTTAAAACCACAAAACCATAGCATATTTTGTGACTGCATCAGCCACTCTGCATTATCTCTGTCTCTTAAAATCACATTATCACAAAACAAGAAGCATAATCAAAACACTTCATTGTACTCCAATAAAATGTAATGAATCCGATTATACAAGGACTTGTTTGGTTAGTAGTGTTAAAACATAAGTGAAATGGAGATCAGCTTTATGTACTATTTGATCCGAACTACAGTATGTCCTTCATTTCAACACACCAAGAAAGAAGTTGTAGTGACACTAAGAATGGTCATATTTTATTGCTGCAAAGGCTTATATGTCATCTCGTGCATACAAAGCTAGAAAATATATACACAATTCATTCAATTTAAATAGCCTAAAAGTGTTGGTAACAATTAACTTAAAATAATTAAGTGAAATTTTACAAGTAAATCGAACGAGAGTCGACAATAATTGATCAGCAGTAATTTCTTTTACTTTTTAGCACCTTGCTGTAGGTTAGAAAGTCTGTGGGCTTGAAGCACTTTACTACAGTATTTGCTGACTCAACAACTTGTTAATCAAGCCCACAGTTATGCACACACAGTCAGCTGCATGGAGCCCGCTGAGAAATGCTCGGATCCCTCTTGAATATAGATATAATTAGATTGTTGCACAAGATCTTGCTGGCTGAATTATTAACTCAGGCGCACACTGTATGTTCGCTAAACAGAACGTAGTGAGTGATGCTGCAGTGTGCAGTCCAAACAAAATCACTGGAGTTTAAAAATGAAGGTCTGACATTCAGAGGTTTGCACATTTACACCTACATTGTGGCTTGTTTGTGATGAAAATGGCAGAAAATGTGAAATTCCCATTTTTTTTGTTTATTAACATGTGTCAAATAATATTCTTTTCTGCAATATTGTCAGCTATTGACTCTAGCAAGCAGTGCAAATGTAAAAACATACCCAAAAAGCCAACATTTTAAGAACTTTCAGCCCAGAATGTCAAATATGAATATAATGAATACAGACAGGCATTACTAAAATGTCACAGAAAAACATTCATATGTTAATTACTGATTCAGAGGCCAAATGCCATGTTGTAATTGCCTGGAAACTTAAATGTTTAAGGTGATAAAATTAAAATTAAAATTTCATAAATTTTCCTGAGAGTTGTAGGGATCAATCAACATTCACATGTGGCAGCGCTTATTATGCCCATGAGTTATGTGACCTTTCCCACTCTCTTAACTGCGTAGAGCAGAGCTCTGGGGTAAACACTGCTGTACTGTATGTAGCGTATGCTCATTTAATACTAATGCAATATATTATCCTGCTGCAGTTCCCCAAATTGACCCACAAAGAATGTATTCCCATCAGGTTTGGAGGAAGAAAACATGTACTAAATGAGTAATTGTTGCAAACGGAGGGAAATGAATCTGAGTTTACACAGTTAAGAAAATCTGAACAGCCACACAGCAAACACGTAATTACAGACACCACAGAGATGGGCAGTGTTGCCTAAAGCTTCATTTGGGTTTGGTAAATAGGACAAAATGTGTGCATGTACAAGTGGACAATGTCAAATATGAGAATGACTACAAACAAATGGCATCATTATCCTGGCAATTTAGCATGGAAATTGTATCAAAATGTTGACTGTGTATTATAACCTTTACACATTTTTGATTTCCATAAGCTTTTAACAGTTATCAATCATAGTTGTATTGCAAAACATGAATTGTGATTGAGATTGAGCTTTGCTGTTTGATTGATTACGCTGAATTGAGTTATTAGAGTAGGGAGGGCGCTTGAAACAAGGACGCCGCCATCTTTCTCTCTTTACCTCTGGGATTTAAATATTAAACATGAAGGATGGCAGATTATTATCCCTGTCACCTTGCCCTAAGCAATGATATTCTGTTTTAACAGTGCCATCAAGTACCTGCTGTGTCACATATTAGTGCGATTTCAGGTTCTCTGAACAGAATGTGTATGAGGAAAGTGAGTTAAGGGACAAAACACATCTCCATAGAGAGTGGTTTTCTCCAGGCTCATAATCATTGGTTACAGTCTGAAAGAGTTAGTGTGAAGTGTGTTTGAATTAATACCATAATAAATAAGGTTATTTTTTTTAGTAAAACAACTCTGAAGTCATCTAGAGCTAATGTGGCATATATTCGGATGTTTTGAGGTAAAATGGCTCCTTAAGTCCTTGCTTTTTTGTATCGTCTTCATCGTAGTGTTACATTTAGATAATGATCTTTGAGCAACACAAAGCAACAACATAACAAGCTCAGAACCGTGTTCTTTCCCATTTTTTACATGTCTTGCTGCAACAGAAGCTTTATATCGAGAAGCTATTTTAAAGTTCGCAACACGACGTTAAAACACAACAACAAAGAAACAAAGCACACAGCAAACCCTTACAGTACTGCTAATTCTGTTTTACTCAGCTAAAAAGCTCATGACATTTAATACGAAAAACACAATTATGTCGTATCTACTTGTAATTTAGCCCTACTACTTAGTTTGAAGTCAGTAAAAATACATTTATCAGCCTTACGTTTCTGTTTGTGTGACTGTGATAAAAACAAGGTTTCCATCTAACTATAAGTACATAAGCAAGTGTAGCATAATCAACATATCAAGATATGAGCTGTTAAAACACAGAGGAATATACCACAGCTGCTCTAAGAAAGTGACAATAAAATCAATGCTCAGAGGTCAATCTACTTAGAGCCAGTAAAAATTGCTAGTGAGCGCTGGGAATAAAGAGCAAATGTCACATATGGTCCTGGTAACCGCACAATGGAAGGAAGGCTACAGCATTTACATAAAGCTGGACTCTGCATGATTCTGCCAGTTCGGTCTGTCCTGAAATCTGCCAAAGAATGGCCTCATGTAACTGCATTTCATGCATTTTTAAAAACAACATCTCTATTTCCCCAGATTTGTACATTTCACATTGTGCATTCTAGGCATGCCAACACAGTACGTTTCCACCAGGAAGAGCTCATACTTTCTGCTTATTTTCAATAGCCCATTTCCATTATCAAAATTCTGTTGCTGCCATCGTTCTGCATTACAACAGAGATTGACATGACATACCAGGGTTCATTCAATCCACTCAATGTTGAAATTGAATATATTTCTTTATACTGAATACAGAATTTTTACAGATACACAACAATATTCTCATACTCCCAACTACTCTATAGAATAATGAAATGTTTCTTCTGAGTTGTTTGTGTGTTTGAGATCAACTCTAAAGCAGCTTTAAGGCTATAGCTATTTAAAAAAAAATCTTGGGTTATCTTAAATTCCACAATAGGATAGGGGAGATATAGTTAGAGACCTGACTGCTGAGAGCATAAATAGACTAAGATGTGTAATATTCTTAACCACTTCAGCAAAAAAAAACTTGTTTTCACAAACTTTATTCAGCTAGCTGGCTGATGGATTTCATGCTAGTTTAAGGAAAGCTACAGACTCACAGGCATCATATTACATGTTTCAAACTTTGTAGTGTCCTAAGAGAGCTATGTGAAATCCTCAAAGCCAGCAAAACATAAATCATCACAGAAGCACTAGACATATCAGTTACTGAGCTCTGCACTCACATGAAAGTCTCAGTACATGCTGGGAAAGTCAGTGAAGTAAAAATGTCACTACCTGTCTATACTGGTGTGCTTTCTGGCTGCATCCTCAAAGTCACACCACAGCTTCATCTACCCAATCATTTGGATCCAAGCTTCATGACACACACTGAGAAGATACTGTCTCTTAGTACAGTGTCTTATCTCAGAAGACCCACCCAGAAAGAAGAGTATACTTCATTAAGTAAGAAATAATGACATAAAATCAAAAAATTTAATCAAAAAGAGCAATGGTAGCACAGTAATTTGTTATGAATGTAGGGAAAATAGGCCTATGGCTTCACTCCCTTCTGTGGTTAACTCTAGATATACCATTAGCTGCTCATCTTACGGTTGAATTAAATTTTTATGCGATGTTTGTCCTTTTAAGGGTTTTAATTAGACAAAATAATTAAGAAATACATTCCTTACAATTTCTTATTAGCCATTTCTACCTCCATTTACAATAAACAACCTTTGCAAAACAACTTTTTTTGGCCTCAGCTTAAACTAATTTTTTGTTTTGTTTTGGCATCAGCTTTAGTGTTCAGCGAAAACACTTTCTTTAATGGAATTCAATGCAACAAAAGAAGCATGCCAGCAGTCACCCGTAACCCCAAAGCAGTTCTGGGACTGAATTTACATTAGCTCTATGCTGTGTTGCTGTAGGGGCTATTCTCTCTGCCTTGTGCCCTTGCTTTGCCACATTTCCTTCTGCATTGCACTTTAACTCATACAAGTTAGCTTAGAGTTTTCAACTGCCAAAATATTATAAAATATGTAGTCATCCATGAAAGCCTCCACATTGTTATCATGGGATACAATTTTTGCTGATGGCTGTGCCAACATTGTTTATTCATCTTTACTGAGTGGTATTTTGCAGTAAGGGATGCTCTAAGGAGATCATTTATTCAACTGTGAAGCAGTTCAGATATGCACATTGCACAACCTACCATTCCACCGTCTTTTCAAGTGAACTTGGATAGGTGGTTGATCTGAATGCAAGAACACATGCTTGTACTTTTGTGGTACTGATCAGACTGCACTGCATTACAGCGGAGGTCAGTTTTGAAGGTGACCGCTGAGATTCAGAAACAGGGGACCAAAGTGAGTCTCTGTTGGCATGCTGTTGTTAATTATATCAAGGTCAGTAAACATAATCATTACATGATCTATACATATTCTGTACAGATTGTAAACCTTAGCTCCAGGTAAATAGTTTGAAACAATTAAAAGTTCACCGTAACATACCCTGAGTCAAGTTTGGTGTTTCAAGTTTCACTCGGAACTGAAAAATTGTGGAAATATTAAACTTTTTTTGGGCAAGTCTGTCAGTTTTATAGCAGGATGGGAAATGTTGATGGAAAATGTCAGTAAGTTCTGATTTGCATAAAAGATAAAACCTTTGCTTCAAACAGACAGTAGGGGGCATTTACATGTTCAACATTTCACCCTGAGATCTTGTCAAACTGTAACTGAATGTCGAAAATGTAGCCCATGATCCTTAAATAACGTTGGATTTTATTTTAAATTTGTTATCTGCACCTTAATCTGGAATGTCTGGCAGATCTGTCAACAAATCATGCTTCTACACATCTGAAGTTGTCGATAACATCTCTCCTCAGATGTACAAAACTAAGCGAAGTCCACCTTTGAAGTGTTATATATATTTAATACCATCCATAAGCAATTATCCCTGACACATTTATCCTGACCTGCACATCCAATACGCCAACTCTAGTTCAGGTTCTCTTATGAATATTAATTCAGGTAACCCATTAGCAGAGAAAACGGTTCCTGCGTTGATGAACACACTTTTTTTCTCTGTTACCGATTAAATAGATTTTCTTTCCTGCCTTTCTATTAAAAGGGGGGAAGAATAGTTGAAGCCATAGGATCAAAAGAAAAGGATCAAGCACATCCTCCTTTTGACCTAGTTATCAGTTGACCTGGCCTCCCTCTAACTGAATCATTACATCTGTGGTGTGATCCGAACCAAACGCCAATACTGTCCATTACCCACAGGTGTCTGCACGTCACTTCTGACTTTGCTCAGTCTAGCTGTAATTCCCTTGATATATTATGGGATGGTAATTGGATGGGGAGTAGCCATGACTCAGAGTGGTCGGAACATGAATCAAGTTGAACAGAGCGTATCTTTGTGCCCAATGACACCTAAGAGGTCATTGCTCTCGGAGTCCATAAGCGTGGTTTTCTTTTTGATGGGTAACGACAGTACTAAAATATTATTGTGATGCCATTATGACAGCTATTTTGATTTCCTGTGCTGCATCCTCACACTGCTGGCTGATACGTTGACGTTGACAATGTTTATCAACTGATGTGATTTAAAATGGTAGTCATTGTTTAGTTGCACGTGACTCCAAAGATAGTATATTGTGATGGCCCTTTAATAGACAATCCATTGCTGAGCACACAGCCGATGATGTTGTGTTTTCGTCAAAGGAATAGTTCGTCATTTTGGGAAATATGCTTATTCACTTTCTTGCCGACAGTTACATGAGAAGATTGATATCACTCTTATGTTTGTATGGTAACGACCAAGTAAAAGTCTGCCCCATAACGACCATTAAACCACAGGGTGTCTTTTTTACGCTTCAGTTTGGTACAGATTAAACAAGCGAGATATATTGGGTTAATTAGTGAGCTGTAGAGGTGCTGGTAGGTGGTTTTTATAACCTTTGGACAGAGTCTGGCTAGCTCCTGTTTCTTCCTGTGTCCAGTCTTTATTCTCAGCTAAGCTAACTAATATTCTGTTTGGGGTCCTGGAGAAGCCTGGAAAAAAAACATACTTTACTTTGTTTTATCACTTTGATACCGCTTGACATTTTCTAACTGTATGAGCTCATTGCTAAAAAACATGATTTTTAATGACATACTGTAAATCCCGTACAGAAAATGACACTTCTGTTTGGGGTCTTAGAGACCACTGCTGTAAAAAAATTAAGAAAGGTTAAATACAATGGATTTCAATGTATGCTGTATATCTGTCATGGTGTTATTTTTACACAGCTCATACCCCTTCTTATTCCAGAATAAGTCTATTGGGATTTATTACAGTTTTAGAACAGTGACATCACTATTTAGGATAACATACTTTGCATTTCTTTGTTAGTGAATGACTTTTTGGCAAACAAGAGGAATATACTTGTTTATTCGTAGCCGATGAAACATATAAAACATGAAATATTTCCTTATTTGGTGTAATACCGTAAATGTAATGTAAATGTACAAGCCCAGTTTGCGGCAACGGGAAGGACTACCACTACAATACTTTTCTAAATATTGGGTTTTAATGAGGTCAGAAAAGAAAATATCATATATAATATAACAAAATCACCACACGTGTAAATATCTTAATATGTACGTTTGAATTTGAGAATGCAAATTAATATGAGTATCAGCGTAAAAGCAAAGCAATAATTAATATGATCTTGGTAACAATAGCTAAGGGAGCGTGTAATCATATCTCTAAAAAGGCTTTGAATTCGAGGTGCGTTGTATTGTCCTGTCTGCATCCAGTTTCCAGCCTTTGGTTATTCAACCAGGTGCTAGGGCTGGATCAATTGTTCCTTTGTGCGGCATGAGAGGTTGTCCGCCTTGGAGGTTCCCTTAGTCAGCAGGCTGGTTCCTTAGATGTAATATCCTGTTTCTATACTGTGTGCTGCAGGTTATTTGTTATATTTCCCCTGGCGCTTCTTACAATATGTTGTTCAGAGGAAGTTGTGTCTGTGCAGTAAAATATCTGTTTGCTTACTTTGAATATATAGCAAAATATTATGAAGTATGAAATTAGAGGCTAATGGTCCAGAGATTATTATGCTGCATTGATATTTGTTTGAATAATCAGTATGAAGTTTTCTTTCTAATTTGTCTTAACCCTCTGCAGCACTAGAGGGTCTTTTCTACATCACTGTGCTTGGAGTATTTCTGTCTTTCAATTCCCAAAGAGCCATCCAGGGTAAGCTTGGAAAAAAAATGAATTTTCCTCTTGGCCCGCAATGTATTTTTCTACTACATTGTTCTATATTTTGTGCAAGGTAGTGTAATTCCCTGCAGACATGTATCATCAGAGGCATGAGTCAAGTGCAACATAAAAAATGTGACTTATTTAAAGCATGTCATTATTTCCATATGCAGCATACTATCTGTAATGCTATCAATAATAATATCAATAACATGGTTTACATAGTTTACATACCCCTTGAGACTTAATACGGTTAATCAACAGTCATGAATCTCAATGTCAATATTTTACCCCACACAGTAATCATTTCAGAGCTGTGGGGATAGAAAAAAATGATTATTTCATAATGTTTTGAAATTCCATCATTTTGACCCATTTACCCATCAGACTTTCTTTGCACAGACAGCAACATTCTCTGCATCGGTGCTCGGAGGAAGAGATTTACCCCGCTCATTGCATAATCATTTCTTTCTCTTTGCTTGCTATACTTAGCAAGCAGCCTGACATGCCTCACCAACAAGACACCTCCATCCTCATGTACTGTTTTCCAAGGACTTTTTGCTTTGATGTACGAAGGCCTGGCATTGTTAACATTGGGAAGGTGTGCCTAGCATGCAAATACAGCAGATATTTATTATTTGTACAGGAAAAGCAAGTGTTTCTCAGGATCCTTTCTCCTTGCTGCCTGTGCTGAAGGTTAGTTTCTGAATCTGGCTGTGTTCTGGATGTGTTTATGTTTTCATTTACCACTAAAAAAATTGTGTTTTCCCCAGAATGTGTGCTCCATCCGAAACAGACTGTTTTTATTTACCATATGCATTCTGCATCATAGCTGTTACTTAGAGCCTGTTCCCTTTAAAAAATCTTGTCTGGAGACATACTGAAAGGCTATTTATACAGTTTATGAATTAAATAATGTTTTGTTTCATTTGATGCCAGCCTGTCATACCTACTTCTATGTTTAATACACATGAATTATAATTAGTATCCATTGTCATGTAACATGAAATAAAATGCAAGTTAAGTCAAAAAACCCTAATGGGAGGAGGACAAATGATAACACGTCATTTTAAGCAAAATAACCATATTGGTAGTGTTTTCTTTCTGTTTCAGATTTGTATCAGTATGCACATATTTTAGTAATACAACACTTCTTATTGCTGATTTACTGTATAAAGACTGAAAGAGTAGAGGAGCTCACCTGATTCACCAAAAAACATTTGATTCCCTGATGAATTGCAGTAACTGCAGGGCTCTATGCTAACTTTTTTCCCAAGGGGTACATGTGCTCCTAAATGAAAAAATTTAGGAGAGCAGTGAAAAATGTAACACAATTAACAAGTAACAAACAATGTATTACATGTTGTACATATATATGTATACACATATTTATACTGCGTGTGCGTACATGAGAATGACACGTAGAGTTTGGTCATGTTAATTTAACATTTTGTTTACAGTAATACCACACATACACGACAGAAAATGAAGCGTTAAAGTGTAGAGTTTGGTTGTGTAAATTTAACACTTTGTTTACAATAACACATAAATGTTTAGTTCTTTGTTTCAGAGTTACACATCTTGCACTCGCCAATAGGTGGCAGAAAATGACGTGTTAACATGGCCAAAAAATTATGCATTAAAGCAGCAGAAAATGATGCGTTAACGTGTAGAGTTTGGTTGTGTTAACATGCTATATTTTCACAGCTTAACGCAACAGAAAATAACACATTAATATGTCTTTTCTGGTTGTGGCCAATGACGGACCTTAAATCAAGGTACTCATACATATTCATCAGGAGGGTTGCCTCAAAGATGTCTAACATCAACGCAAGGGAGCACGTTGTGCATAAATTAGTGATGTGGGCGTATACGCACTCGTTACCTGCACTTACGTACACCGCAAAGAAAATGACATAGTATGAAAAGTAAGCCAGAGGTGTGTTTAGAAGAAGCCAATTTAAACCTTCAGTGGGGACGGTGAAGATTCAGAAGCAGAAGAAATCTAGCTAGCTTTAGTGGAATGGAATCATATGAAAATGAAATGGAATGGGATAAACAGTGCATCATCATGATAAGGTTCCTAACAACTTCATAACTCAGAGGCTGAATAATAATGCACTCTCACACCAAAATAAGGTGACAAAACAAGTCACAGATAGATAACAAATAACTAAGGTTATCTGCTGCTATGTTTTTTTCAAATCATTACATAAGAATTTAAGTAAAAAAAATACACAAATCAAAGCAAATTAAAGCGAAGCAAAGCACAGCAAATCAAAACAAATTGTGGTACATTTGAACAATCAAAGTCCAAATTGATGATCAGAAAAGCTGAGGCAACAGACATCAATGCAAACAACTAAGCTGAGTGTGAGAATTGTGATGGCTTTTAATGGATGTTCTTTTTTGTATGCTTTGATTTGAAAAATGTTCTTCAAACACAAGGCCTTAAATGCTGCTGTGATGCCAGCAAATGCACCTCTGTGCCATTAATCCCCCTCGCAAGACAAATGCTCTTAAAAAAGCTGCAGATCAATTGATGATTGCTTTATATTACATATAAATGGAGCGTGAGCAATTGTGGAAGTACCAGACTGTGAGGCAGTGTGCTGGCATTGCTCCAACAGGGGACTTTCAAACAGACGGGAAGCTGGCTTTGCCAGGTATGGATGCAGCAACAATGCCAACACCTTGACGTGAGTTGGTGATACACAGCTCAGACTACACAGTTTAAAGTTATGCACATTCTGTCATGGTTGGACTCAGGCAGGTGAGGTGGAGTGGAGGGCTGGAGAAACTGTCGGATGAGCTAAGTTCCAGATGAAATATACAGTACTTGTGTAAGTTATTGACAGAGTGTCCATGAAACCTGGAGAAGGCACCCTTGAACTGTCACATTCTCAGCATTTTTCCTGGCAACAATAGTCACAATTGTAATGGCATAAAAATAATAGTGCTGTTAAAGTCTGACCCTGTATTCTAGCCCCTTTAGTGAGGCAAGCTCAAATGTTGGAAATTGCAGGGGGGAAAAATGTTCATGGAATTGCGTGTTAATATGATTTTTGCTTTTTGCAAAGCAGATAGGGCAAAGGGGTCCTCCTCAATAGATACCATAATAGCTCCCAGAAAATGATCCTAGCTAATAGCCCACAGAGCTTCTGAAGCTGTACCCAGCATTCAAATGTTGAGATGCAGGTAGGCTTTCCAACCTAATACCCAACATCTTCATCCAATCAAACCCCTGCTTTATATTTAAGCCTTTCAAGTTCAACCTGAGTGGCACAGAAAGTCTGCTGGCTATAAAATTGGCTGATTGATTGTAGTGAAAATGTAATTGACATTACCTTTAATTGTGCTGCTCATTTAGTTAAATGCAGTACACTGCACCATATTACTTACAGCAAAAAGGAAAAGTGTCTCCAGCTTTATTGGGCCCAGTTCTAATGGTTGCTTCACCGCGCTCAGATCGCAGTGATTCAACCATAAGGGTGTGTTTTGAAAGCTTTTTAACCCTCCACACTAATGACAGAATGAGCACTCATACACAGCCACCATCTTATGAAATACACAGACAGCGTACTCCCACTCACACTGCTCCAAGAGTCTGTGCTCTGCAGAAAATATCTCCTGCCCCACGCTGCCAGTTTGAACTGCTCCCATTGGGTTTCTGTCTTTGCCATACCGAGTGGACAACAGATAGACATTGAGCCTCCTTCCTGCCTCAGGCCATCCAGTTACTAAGCTAAACACGACAACAACAAAAACCCATGCATCTAATGTAGAAACAGCTTTGCCTGCCTGCAAGCAGCGGCTGAATAAATGCACTTACCCTTACGACCTATGCTTTTGTGTGATTGTAGTTCAGCTGCTGTGAAGCACTCTGCCCTGAAACAACTACCCAGATAAGATGTAAACATATTGAACTGAATCACACTGAAGTTAACAGACCTGGATTGAAGTGCACTGAAATGAACCAGGCTACATTTAACTGAACTGAGTTGGTGGTTTAAAATGGGATGAAATCCTATCCCAGAAATGCTAAATGAAGTGTTAACCGAATGATATGTGAACATGAGCAATTAAGATCTTCACCAGACCCTACCTATACTGTTGCTCAATCCAGGTACTGTGTATACTGAAAACTGAATGAAGTATATACTGAAGTGGAAATACATTCTGTCTGTGGTTACTGCTGCAGAAAAAAACCTGCAGCACACAGATTTTTGACAGTTTGGTGATGTACTGTAGCTCTTGGAACAGAGGTAGTTGTACTGTCTTTCTATGTGGTCTGTGCTGTGGCCAAACAAACAAACAAACATATATACCATACATACATACATACATATATATACATACATACATAGTAGCATTTTTATCCACACTAGCGGCATGGCTCTAGGGATGACCAAACTTGGTTGGATTCGGACCAAACTGAAATATCTCAACTACTATTAAATGGATTGCTATGAAATTTTGACTTTGGTGATCCTCTAGCTTTTCTTCACAAGATAACAAAAACAATCAATGCATGAAATTATGCATAAATATAATAGCAGCAGAAGGCACGTAACAAAAGGAAATCAACTGAGAAAATGGGACTCAGACCATGCTATGTAAATCACCATTAACAAACAAATCATCCCAGAGAAGTCCTTATTAATAACCTTGGGGAATTATCAAAGTACTAACAAATATATGAAACAATTCTTAATTACAGTGTTGTGAAACAGAAAGTACATGTTGGGCTCAGCACCTGGACATGAAAGATGTGCATGTGTTTCACACCCTGATTGTTTGACTGAAATGTCTCAATAACTATTGGATGAATTGTCAGGTCATTCAAGTCCCCCTCAGGATGAATTTCAATCGCTTTGATGATCCCCTGGCTTTTCATCTAGCACCATCATCAGGTCGAAATTTTAATTTGTCCAATACTTTGGTTTATGACCAAATAATAAAACCTTCCCATCAGCCTCAGCTGTACTTTGTGTTAAATGCTAATTAGGAAAGGTTAGCATTCAAACACACTAAACTAAGATGGTGAACATGGTAAACATTATACCTTATTGGCACTGTCATTGTGAGCATGTTAGCATGCTGATGTTAGCATTTAGCTCAAAGCACCGCTGTGCCTAAGTACAGCCTCACAGAGGTGCTATCATGGCTGTAGACTCTTAGTCTTAGTGTTCCACATTGGTATCGGGAAAAAAAATCTGATTAAAAAAGATTAACCAAAATTACCTAGCAGCATTTGGTTGTAGCTGGTTGTAGTCACATACAAAACGTTTTGTTTGTTGTTGCTTGTTTGTTGTTATTTGTTATTCGACATCACATCACCACAATCCTGGCTCCCCGTTCAATTTAGAATTGATTTTAAGATTTTACTGATCACTTTTAAGGCATGCCTGGGTCTGGCGCCAAGCTATATAGCAGAAATGCTGACCTCATATGAGCCAGTTGGCAGCCTTAGATCCTCGGGCGGGGCCCTTCTGGCCATTCCAAAGTCGAGGCTTAAATCTAAAGGTGACCGTGCTTTTGCCATCAGGGCCCCTCAGCTTTGGAACGATCTGCCTGAGGAGATAAGGCTCACAGAATCAGTAACTTCTTTTAAATCACTTTTTTTATAGACTTGCTTTTATGTGATCGTTGTCTTTATATTATCTTTTTATAGCTTTTACTGTTTTTTCTTTTGTTGTTTTTAATTCTTTTTATTTGCATTTATTAATCATTAATTTTTAACTTGTTTTTGGTTTTCTTTATTGTTTGGCTTTCTGAGTATCATGTTTTTGCTTTGTCTGTCAAAGCACTTAAAGGTGCTATATAAATAAAGTTATTATTACTAAAGTTATTATTTGGCTTTTGCTCCCGTTGACCTGGCATCTCTCTTCCCTAACATGTGTCCAATGAAAGATACAAAATAAGGTTGACTTATGAAAATCACAGCACTGCATCAGGGACAATAAGACATTTAACCCCTGTTGCCTTACACGTTGCTCACAGTGACACGTCTCAGTGTGGTGTCATTAAAAAAATTTGCCTGTTTGGCACAAAATGCATTATAATGATGTGGTCTGTTTGCAGCGAGCATAGAGAGAGCAAGGGGCATGAAAGGGGCAAGACAGAGTGATTTTATTTTATAAGCTCTCTAATAAAGGTCTTGAACCATAAAATCAAGATGAACACTGATTAGCTACATTAGGAATGTCGACCTGCCCCTGTGACTACAATTACACCCAATACTGGTTTATATGAAGGTGAGCATGTAGGTTAAGTCTGTTTGTTCACTATAATCTAATTACGAACGATTGTGAAATAAGTTAGATTAGAGAACAGTCTTCGTCATAAAAATGGCTTAAAGTAAACGCTTCTTTTTTTCATAATTATACATAAGCATGGTAACATGGTCAGAAATTTAATCCAACATCTGATGTGAGGTAGAGCTTCACCTACTGACTAATTATTATGAGGACTCTAATTGTGACTGGTTGATAAATATGTGCAAGAATTGGAACAATGTGACCTTTTGCAAATATGAATGTCTCTCACAAGACAATATAATTGGCTGCACTGAATACCATGGGGAGAACAATTAACGATAACAAGAAAATATCTTTGTCTCTAAACAGTAATATGATGGAGTTAAAAATAAATGATTCAAAGCTGTGTCTCCAGGCTTTTACTGTTACTTAGCATGGCGTGCACAAGATCACAACAACTCTATACATTTACAGTAAATGTACACGCTTTGCTGATTATAAGTCATTCTCTTGAACTAGATTAGATGCGCGGTGTGCATCAGAGGTTAAGCAGAGCGCTACACATGCAGGAAATGACAGTGTAATTACTGAGATGACTGCAGCATCGTGGAGACCTGCTTAAGCTCAGTATGCAGCTGACAACAAACAAGCTCAGCCCCGAAATATGACTTGTCATGCCTTTGTAGGAGAACCTGCAACACACAGCAGTACATACAAACGGATCATAATCAATCAGATGATTTCACGACATCGTAAAGACACTGTGAGGAATATGATGACTGATTTTAAACCCACCTCTGTTTTCAAGATCTATTATTTTTGACAAGAGATAGGACAGCAAGGACGTTTTGTAAATTGTATTATATGCTCTACATTCATAGTGTGTAACATTTATAAGATAAGAATAAGAACACTGTAATGCTAATTTATAAATTAGTTTTGTCTGCTTACTTTTGCTCCTGAGGAGTTTGTGGAGCCTGTGTAGCACTGCTGCTGCAGTATAGCTGTGCTTGAGGAGTCTGTTTTTTTGTTGTCAGCAGGATTTTTTTTACTCCTACATAATTCATAACTCTGTCCTTCACTTTCATATAGTTCTACTTGAATGCAAGTCAACCCCCTCCACACAGACACAAAAATAGATTTTAGTTCTGAGCATCCTTTTCCTGCCACGGTAAACCCCCTAACTCACATGGACTTGAAAACTGAAATCTGACTCTGGCAAAGTGTGATGTTGTGTAGATTACAATGGAGCTTGTATTTGTACTGGTACACAGTACACAATGAATAAGTGGTTTCAATACATTGTACAATGTATAACAATGTGACAATCTTTGTTATAAGTAACCTAGACATCTAAAAATCTTTTTCACCAACATTGACCAAGCCTGTGCTCAGACGGTAGCCTTAGAATTAATACCGCTTGTAACAACAAGCCTCATTTCTCCATCTTGTTAAGGGAACAGTTTGACATTCGCTTTCTTGTTGAGCATTAGATGAGAAGATTGATACCACACTTGTACGTTAAATATGAAGGTGGCGCTAGAAGCCGGTTAGCTTAGCTTAGCACAAAGACAAATAGTCTGGCACATAACCCTGTCGCTTTTATATTTTGGTTTTTGTACGCGTTGAACAAACAAGATATAACATGCTAATTAATGAGCTTTAGAGGTGCTTTAAGGCGGATTTTGTTGCCTTTAGACAGACTCGGGCTAGATGTTTCTCCCTGTTTCCAGTCTTTATGCTAAGCTAAGCTAACTGGCTGCTAGGTCATCATATTTAACAGACAGACGTGAGAGTGGTATCAATCTTCTCCTCTAACTCTCGGCAAGTAAGTGAATAAGCATATTTCCTAAAACGATTCCTTCAAGAAATGTGATATAAAGCAACAATTGTGCAATTTAGAGGTTGCGGTGTGCTCATTTGAGGTTGGTTCTGATAAACTCTGCATATGTTTACTTTCCCTGCATGTTTCAAGTGTTGTCTTGTCCTGTAGGTTCAGTCAGATTTCAGAAAACCAGACCCCTGCTGCCAGTAACTCTTGATAAGAGAAATGCCTAATAGTTATCAGAGGCTGGAAACACTGACAGAAAAATATCTTGAACATTATGTACTGAGTATTAATATGAAAAATGATTTTAAAAGCAATATTATCCCATTTTGCTGTTTATGGAAACAACAATAAGATCAAAGGTCTTTCTATCTCAATGTGCTGACTTTGTCATTGCATGGGATGTTTTTCCAGAATAGGTCAAATCATGTTGCCATTAATATTTCAAACATGCTAAATGGAAAAAGATGTTCATATGGTTGCAGTGTCCAAATAGCTGTCTCTTTTTCTAATAGGAAAATATATATGAGAGACAATTTCCAACATCAGATCAGGGAGCTGGCCCTATCTATTTCTTGTTGAGCCATTTATCTTACCAACATTGATGACTTCATTATGGTGACAATTCCTGTCGCTATAATGAAATGCCACCCAAAGATTGGCCCCTGGTAGAGAGCAGAGATATCTACCCCAATAATTGTAAAATTTTACTCCTTGGGAGATCCATCTTTCTTCTGTAGACTCATATTACTCACCATGCTATTGTGTCTGCCATTGCTGAAGGTCTGTTTGACATCTAAATGAGTTTAGAACATCCCCCTTCAGCAAACCCTTTCCTTAATTGTGCCCTTCACAGGTTTAGACAAGGATTGGAAACTTGGATTAAAACGCATTATGGACCAAACCTGTATCACAAGTACCAATTAAGGTTTTTATTAGAGTTAATATCAGGGTAAAACGGCTGTTAGTCTTAGATACATGATTTTTAGACTTAGGAATGTATTGATGAGAGACATGCTCATACCCTGATTACTACATTACAGTATAATAATATTATTAACATTCAGTAGTGTGAACTCTTCCTAAAATCAGCAGCTTGAGGAAATATAGAACAGCTGCCTATGATTTGCTTTTATTTATATTCCAATTAATCTAAGTATAAGTTTGGTTATGAAACCATGCTGAACACAAGAAAGATAAACTCAAAGCCAGCCCTAATGGGGTATGAGTAAATAATGGCTTCCAAGTAGGCAATTAATATAAGAAAATGTTCAGTAACAATTTCTCCTACAAAGGCAAGACAGACACAAGATCCATTTGGCAAAACACTATGATTTAGCTAAAAGGAAAAACTGTATATGGTCTAAACACGCTGTCCCTCGCAAGCTGTTGTCACTCTCCACTGCCCAATGCTGTAAAAGTTTTGATGGGATGTGTGTCACTGGATTATCTCGCCTACATTCCCCCAGGCTTTCATTGTAGGTCTGTGACACGGGCATAGGCATTTAGTGCGACTCCCAAGTGTCACTGGCAGCACAGCAGGACCCTGCAAGGCTCCGTGAAACACCATCTATCATTGTCATAAGACCAATCATCCACATCAGCAGGGCCTTTCTCTCAGCAGGAACCACGACACCCATTAAGCGATCTCGCTGACCCTGTTCTGGTATACATTATTTCTCTTTTATCTTGTTTTTTTCTGTGGTTAATGTAAACTAAATATCGTGCAGTGTCAAAATCACTACCAACTTTGTTTC
Organism: Maccullochella peelii; assembly: GCA_002120245.1. NCBI lineage: Eukaryota > Metazoa > Chordata > Actinopteri > Centrarchiformes > Percichthyidae > Maccullochella > Maccullochella peelii. The sequence continues at coordinate 169,427 of LKNJ01000175.1, read as the reverse complement.
GTTTTGTGCTGCTTCTGGAAAATACCACATTGAAATGATGGCAATCACCTTTTGATGAAACTGCTTATGACCCCAGGGGAGAGTTTAAGTTAAGTGGTAATTGCATACTAGATATCAAATTGGGTTTGGGTACTTTATGGTCCAGATAATAGTTGGGGGTCATTCAAAATCACAATTGTTTGATCATCTCACTTTGTTCCTCACCAGATATGGAGCTGTTTGTATGATAAGAGTTATTGGATATTGGAACTTGAATATTTGGGGTCTTTGAGTAATGAACTCTATGCAACCAGAATCATGACAGGAAATGGGAAAAAAAGGGAGTTTATGTCTCTATTGAAGAGAGAGCACTCAGATAATTTAGAGGCAGACAGGAAAATATCTGACATTTATGAGCAGTTCAGAACACAGACACAATAAAGGTGAGATGAACAAGTGTTAATAAAATGGTTCTCATTGTAGAAAATAGAATCTCAGCTAAATCAGTGCTACATTTATGTAAATGTTTACGAACGTATCTGCATAAATTCTTACTCTTATTTGACATAGTTTTATTTTTACTTTGCATTTATTGGGGATTTTTATAATTTTGTTGTATTATATGTGTATTTGTGTATCAGTATTGAAATGTGATTTATATATAAATTATACCACATCTTAATTTTGCTATTATTAAAATAGATAGTGACATATGGTCTGGAGAAAACTTATCTCCATGCATTAAGTGGCAGCTGGATGCAAGAAAACTGCAGATAATTAGCTCTGCATCGTGTTGTTTTAATCTTAATATTATGCAGTAAACACTGAACCACTCCTCTGCACCCATCATGTGATTTGACTACACAGACAGGGTGATATTCTAAATAAATAATTACAATTCTGATAGCACTATAAATTTTTAAGATGTCTACTTCAGTGCCATAGCGTGCTCTAGCCCCAGGTGTACACATTTATAAGGAACATGCACATGTAGACAGACACATTGAAGCTTTTTAACATGCTTTATGTTCCCATTACGCAGATGTGTGTCATGAGGCTGTAATCACACTCATTTTCTTTAATCGTATTTTAACTATAACATCATTGTATCATGGTGAAACTGAACCTTTGGGCTTGCAGGCTTCTATGTCCAGTTATTTAAGGTAAAAATGCTTGGAAAGACAAATTCTGAGGGGTGTTCAAGTTAAAATTCACTAGCTACAGTGCCTAGTGAGCCAAGAAGTTAATTTCAAGCCATGCTGGCAGTACACAAATGAAATGCAGTTTATTTTGGTCAGTTAAAAAGTTTTCATGAGCCTATATTCCTTGCATGCTTGTACTTCACTTTACACAGCCTGGAGCTCAACCATGAAATCCAACTACAAAATGTAAAATTACTGGTCAATCAAAACAGCACCTCTGAAATCTCAATGCACTGACAGTTCTTACAAGACATTCACAGGCCTTATAGTACATGCAGAGCTCTCTGCCCACACTGCTCCCACGTTCCCGCAGCTTGTTAATGCAGATTCCAACAAGGAGAACCTTAGGCTTTATTCTCTTGGTGCAGATCATGAAATAGGATGTTAGCTCATTCAGTTTGATAGAGCTTGCTGCTTTGGCTTACCCGGTGAGAGAGTGCCTCGGCCAGTCTGTGTGCAAAGATGAGCTCCTGCTGTACACATCTGGAATAATCCACCTGCACCTCTGGAGAGTGGTTCAATTCAGGGCACGCAGCCATGATTCAGCTGACCCGTGTCAAAACAGCTTACAAGCAGGATCATGCATCATTTTCTTTGGTTGTCCAAGCAGCAAATGGACATCGTCATTATCTGTGTCAGTCAGTTACATCAGTGTCCAGCATTAAATGCCCAGCGTCCAAACATTTCCAAATCCCAGGATATTAAATGTCTTTTGTCATACTTTTTTCTGCTCTGTTTCTGCACACATATTTACCATTGCAAGTTTGTCTTTTATTACAAAATATATGATTGTCATTTAACTGAATTTTTAACTATTGTATACACTGAGTAACATTAACTTGGATGGGTTGTGCACATCAATCATAAATGAGCGCATGGCTGCAGAAGACAGCTGTATTGCCCCAAGCTGGAGAATAACTGCTCTTGTGCTGTCCTTTTCGAAGCATTGGCTGTGAGGGGCTGTGCTGAACAGCAGAACAAGAAAACATCCTCCAGACTAACAGCCATAAACAGGATTGATGTCTGCGACCAAGACGTTTGACTTTATCCAGTCGAGCTTGAGAGGGATCATTCGGCTTCATTGAGCTGTACTGAGGTTTTGATGGAATTGTTTTTCCCACAATATTTTCTCTACTTGTTGCCAGCCATTAACACTGGATGCCATGTAATGGGAGGATCGAATGAAAGCTAGTATTATTAGCTCAATAGCTATGAGGTACCCTCTGGCTTGGGGCAACAGTATTTCTTATTGGAATAGAGTTCAGGTTAAACATACTGTATGTTTATGTTCGCCTTCTGAGAGATGTGATGAAAACGCATCTCATCCCAAGGTAAGGTGTAATAACAACACTTACAATCTGTTGAAATTGTGATAAAATATGGATATGGATGGCTGCCCAAAACATGGCTTTAGTTTAAAAATCTTAAATGGGTCATTCTAGTGAAACTTTGACTCCATCAGCATCCCAAAGTATACTGAGCTCTGAAACAAGGGGTTTACAAATATATATATTTATTCTTTTATACTTAGACTTAAATTCTAACATACAGTAATAACACATTTCAGAAATATTACCAGTATTCCAGTCCACTTTATTTAACATGACTTTTCTACGCTGAGAATTGAGGATAATTCATTTGAGAATTAAAAATAATGGAAATGCCCAACAATATAAGAATCTCAAATATCTAAGAAGAACTACGACACCCCTTTGCTTTCGCTTCAGGTTCAGTTGTAAAGCTGTGTGTCTTGGGATGTTAGACAAATCCTAAAGACTGAAAGTCTCCATATCTTTTTGGTCAGGAATAAAGGCAACATAAATCTGCTTCACACTCTGCACTCACATAAAAGTTAAACGATGCTCACATTATTTGAGGCTTTAAAAGGTATTTGACTTCATCCTAATGTTCATGAATCCACTGTTGTATTTGTTTAGCAGTGTGCTGGGAGGTATTAGCATCCTGCAATATTGGAACATAATGAGGGAACACTCTGGTCCTGTAAAATAGCCTCATATTCCTGGGTAGCATAATGCATTGCAATCATGGGACCTATTGTCTCTCATGAGTTGGCTGTCCATACTATTATAGGACTACCACCATCATGTTAAACAGTCTGCAACAGTCTTTTATTTTCTCCAGATTGAAGCCCATCTGGATTTAGAAAAATGGCCGAAAGAAACTGATAATACTTCTTTTCTGTTTTATCAGGGATACAGGTTTTGTATTTTTGTACATTGGCTTTGTATACAAGTGGTTTCTGCTTAGCTTTGTAAAGAGGCAACCAACATAACAACATGGCAATTTTCAGTGCTGCACTTGCTATCCATACTGTTAAGTGTCTCAAAAAGTGTTTCAAAAGACACATTTACTTTTGCTTGTGTATTTTGTTTGCGTTCATCAAATGTTGCAATAAATGTTAGACTTTTGACAAGAAAAATACTGAATGAACTGAATTATCTGTTATTGTCATGATTCTGTCATTAATTGTCTGAGATAGTGGTTTCAATAAAGAGACTGATAAGCTGAAAAATAATAACTAATGATGTCTAATTGTTGATGCCCACAATGACGTTTTTGGCTGATGTTTTTCATGTATACACTATGCAAGTAATAAAATCTATATTAGTTTGTTATGGCCCTTGTAAATTATGCAATTTACCAGAAAAAAGTAAAAGAATGAATGTATTAAAAGCACAAAATGTGTTTAAGGAAATAATACAGTAACACAGATTGTAAATACTCAATGCCTGAACAAAGTCAGTGAACAAAGGCACTTGTATTTATTTTTCAGAAAAATGAGATGCATTAGATCTCCTTAGTGTTGCTGGTTGTTAATGTGTGACACTAAAGATCTTATAGGTGCCAGTGCACAAAAACAAACTGAAATGAAATGTCCTATTATCTAATAGTCACCTCTGCCAACTGAAATGTGTTTGGTGTTTGAGGTGAGGCAGGTGCAAAGGTTTGGCCAGAGTCCCAATTGATTTTCATCTTTGTAAGCGACATTTATGCAGCGCGTGTTATAATGTGCAGCCTCAGTCTGGCTCAGTTTCCTCACTGCCGGGCAAACTGTGCTACTGGAGTGTGCATGGAAATGAGCTTGTGCTATAATCCGTGGCAGTATCAGCACACATCCTACACTCAGACATCTCCCAGTCTCTGCTTATCCAAAGGGGTTGGTTAAGTGCTACCTGCCACACTTATTCAACACCCATTCAGGACGTCGAAAAAAGAAACGGGGAACTATTTATTCTAAAACCTCCTCTCAAAATGAACAAATAAACAGATTTTAAATACATAATTAACCTACATTCTGTTGCATTGCTTCATCACATTATTTTCAGATACTGGATGTAACAGGGAAGTATTAAAAATAACTTTTTTTTCTACTTTCCTTACTGTGCCACAAGAGTGTGAATTTGTTGAATTGCAAATATTATAATGGTTCTATTCAAATTTGATTCCAGAAGAAGCATTACTGGCACATATTCTATGAGAATGAGGGTACAAAAACTTCACTACTTGAAGCAGAAAGTGAAGCAAAATAAGAGAGAGAGGAAATTAATATGCAGGAGCCTGTTTCCCAGAACTCTCATAGCACCATTTGCATAATATAAAGTCTACTGGATAATGCACCTTTAATGTCTGCAATGTTTACCAGAACCTTTGCACTTTACATGTTTAACACATCCAATGACGTTTTGACTCCTACAGTCTCACCAACTGTCTTTCTCCCCATCTCTCTGTCTCATTAGCTCATTTTAATCTCACATAGGACCTCACAAACAAAACATAACACGTTTTTCTGTCACTTAAGTGCCATTAGTGCACTGGATAAATAGATCCTGGAGGACGCGAGACTGAAAAGCTACTGTATATAATTAAGTAAATGTTATCAATTTCTGTAGTAGCTATTTAACATTGCTGATTCCATGTCCTGGATGAATACTTGATTGTAATCAAAATGGCCTTATCTAATCACTGCATTACAGATTAGACCAAATTATGCCAAATTAGGCTTTGAGAGGGAAGGTTTGAAACAGTCTGCCCTGTGCCCAGCAGTGAGTATCGTGTTAAGTGTAACAAAACACAATCGATTTGAGACTGTGACAAGCAGATTTGAAAAGATGATCTATGGAAATCCTTGGTACTAATGAGGCAAATGTTGGTTTCAGGTTGGTTTTCGGGGAGATTTTTCTGAGATAAACGTTTCACTTCAAGCTATCTATGCTTATAAAGAATGAGACATTAATGAGAATGCAGAAATTGCCATTTTTACAGTAAACAGAAAATCCACCGCTGCCGTGCTTTGTGTTCTGCACGTTTAGTGAGTGATGGTAGCAAGTAGATTAACAGATCATGCAGATCATGCAGAAGCAATCATACCTCTAACCCACAGTGACATGTTTACTCTGAACCTCGGAAGAATCATGAGCACCAGTGTGCTGTGGAAGCAGCCCCGATCACTAATGCACCATGTGATGAAAAGGAAATCCTGTTTGTAAAAAATAGCCTAAATGGTAATACTTAGACTAATTTCAAGCTTGGCGGCTATGTTTGTAATTCACTTCAAATTACTGAGCATATTTGTAATTACTTAACACTTAAACATAATAAAGCCCCAAATAGATAAAGACAAAAACAAAAAATTTTGTCAGCATTTTCCATGATGAATAATTAACAAGAGCTCCATTTAATGCTAGAAGAATGCTGATGAAATGCCTACCCACATACCTAAAGAAATTTATACCCTACATTAATATATATTGGAAATGGAGTAGAACACATTAATATAGATTGCTATTTTCTATATGGGTCAGTTTAACTGGTCAAATGTCATTAATGTAACCCGGGTTTATGAACATCGCTGTCTAGTTTCTAGACAGCTCCCTGAGTTTTAGCTAGGTCATAGCCTATTTACAAGAGAACTACATAGAACAATCCTGTTGTGGATCAGTGATTCGGATCACTGAAAAAAGTGAGAAGAAGTGAGTGGCTTTCTGTACAGAATGAATAACAATTACTGTACATACTGTAATTACACATAGCATCATCACCTCAAGAGCGCCACATTGTATTAAACCAATCTTTTTTGTGTCATTGCCAGGGCCTTAACATGGATTTTAGAAACACTGAGGTCCAGAATACATGATTCCCAAAATAAAACCGCCAAAAATGTCCGTACATTTTTTTCACAACATTCTACCCCTAATTTATTCGTTTAAAACTTTCAATTGTATCTGTAAATATTATTTGAGATTATGGTGTAAATATTGTTTCACAAAACACTGCCAGGTATGCAATTCTAGTGAAGAATCCTAAATCCCTATAATTGTAAAACTGTTATATTTTTGCATAAAACCTGACATTTTTAGACATTGTAGACCAACAAATATCAGAATCAGCCTTAAAAGAGAATAACAAAAAAATATCATACTGTATGTAATGTGTTTAATTGTAAACACCATATGATGCCATCACCCCTTCAATTCCCAGACATATTACTGAGGACATCACCTCTGTGTCCTCAAAGACTATGTCGCTTTTGAAAGAAGAAGCAACACATTCTTCCTCTTACAAATGATAAGCTGAATTCATAAGAAATAAAATGCAACTTTGTTCAATTCAATATTGAACATGATCAATATGGCAAGGGTTTTTCTGTTACACAGCCTTACTTATTCATTTCAGTTCATTTAATTTGTAACCATTTGGACCATTGATCTGGTTGGTATGACCAGTAGCTTATGGTGGCTAATGTTAGCTTTGTGACTTAGCTAACCGACATTACTAAGTCAGCTATCTGACTTTACTATTTTCTGCTTGTGCTACTGTTACACTACCTATTAGTATGTCACAGATAAACATTTAAATGGTTTTTACAAAGGCAAAACAAGAAGTAACCATTCTGTACTTCACCAGGAGACATGTTTGTTGTTTCCTGCTTGTGGTCCCATCTTCTCTTTAAAGCAACTGATTCAAGAGAATCTTCGGAAATTAAGGAAAATTGAAGGAGCCATTATCCTGTAAGTGTGACTTGTGGCCGCTGTTCAACAGAACTGGTAAGGTTTCTAAGAAGCTCTTCTGTGAGATCCTCTACTTTATTATGAATGTATGAGGACACAGCGAGAGAGAGAGAGAGCACTATGGAAATGTGTCTATCACATAAAGTTACTTTAAAGAGCAGTCTCTGTCACCAGTGTGGGCTTTTTTTGCTGCTTAAGAGGAGGAGACAGCTTCCGTTGAAACTCATAGCTTTTTTTGACAAATCATGGGCAAATGTTATGTGCTTTCAAATTCTGCTCGCCACACAAAAGAAAAAACTCTAAGCAGGTACACGCAGTCTGTGTAATCACCACAGCAGGCATTCAAATCATTACTCATTAAGCAAAGGGAAAAAATAATCCTGCTTGACAGACATTGCAGTTACATTGAAGCTCTGAAATGAATGTAAGTGGTGGATTTAAACACAGTTCTTTTACATTATGTTTCACTTGTTGTTGCACTTGATGTTGATGAAATAACACACATATTTGCTATGTATTCAATTGGTATGTTGATGATGAATTATGTTTCTATATCTGGGAATGCCACATGTAAATACATATTAAATTATTATAGTATTAAGCATTTATTAAGACTATTTGAAAAGAGCCTGTGAACCACAGTATTGTCCCCATTTTGACTTTATGCTTTTTATCCTCCTTCAACAGGTATTATCTGTTTACTGCTCTCACTCCTGGGACTCAGTAAATATTGTTACTTTAGCAGTCTGCAGCCTCTAAGCTGTTCAACAAGCTGAAGTTTTCATTGGATAAAAGCTAAATGTGTCTGTCTCCTCGCCACCGCTGGAACTCTAGGAATGAATTATAAACAAGGAATACAAACCAACCAGCTACACCACAAAGTTTACACAACTGCATAGAGAGTCAAGTACACCGCTCATTACCTTCTGCCCACAACTAGAGATGGGTTAGTTTACATTAAAAATTAATGTCCCATTATACCCCGAGGGCCATTGTTGCGAGCCTTGGTCCAGATACAAGCTGCACTGTGACCTCGTGGAAGGACCCGCGCCACCTGGAGTTACTTGGCTGACCTAGATCCTGGGCAGCAGTGGTAGCACCTGCTGTGACTCACCTTCTGTCTTTTGGTCTCAGCATATAGCAGGGAGACTACCTGCTATTGTGTATGCTCTTTGAATCATGTTGTGCAGCCTATTGTAGCTATAGCATCAAGTAATGAGATGTATGGTGACCTAGATTTATGTTATACCTTCAGAAAAGCCGGGTGCTATGAAATGTCTCCACAAATAATGCTGATGAAAGGCTTTTTGAAGTGGCTGCCCTTACAGAAACTGAACATTATGTTCCTCAAAGAATAAGGAACATATAGAAGACAATAGTGTGATAAAGTTTCAAACAGATGACCAGTGTTTCTAATTTATTAAAAATAATTGGCACACAAAAGTATTTAAATCACAAATAAAAAAAATATCTACAATGAACTGTAAAGAAAATACAGAATGTGTTGTATATATTGTATTAACAAGTTATTTGCAATAGTTTATATAATCATGCATATGGATCTATATATCAATAAGCATCAAATGCATGTTATTAAATTCAACAAATTCTTTGCTGACATAATGGGATAATAAAGTAGAATGATTTGCGGTTGCCTAATGCATTTTATATGAATGCATGGATGATGTAACTCTGAAATTGACTTACATCAACAGAATTTAAAAGAAGAAATTATCTCACCTTAACAAAATTTATTTGAACTATTTGACTCCAACTTATTGGCTTCTTTTATTATTGGATTATTATTACTGATGCATTAAAGTGTAAGTAGCTATTTCTTGTGGTAGCTGGCTGAGGTGGAGCTAATTTTAAATACTTCATATACTGTTATTACAGTAATAATAATTCAAACTGTAGCACAGAATTGCATTTTGTAAGCTACTCATATGTTTTGTTTGCAAAACTGGAATCTGCAAAGTTAATAGTAACTATAGGTTTTAAATAAAAGTAGTAGATTTCAAAGTACATTATTTCCCACTGAAATGCAGTGGAGTAGAAGTATAAAGTAGCATTAAATGGAAATAACTAAAGTACCTCAAAATTGTACTTAAGTGAACTACTTGAGTAAATGTACTTAATTCACATTCTACTGCGGCATTTAGAATGGTGAATGTCATCTGGATTATAAAAAGGAAATGTGAAATATGTCCAGAATTAAACAGGACCTAGAATGAACCCTTAAGGTCAGCAATAATGACATATTTTTTCAGCATCGATCAGCATTGATCAGGAGTGAGATAAATTACAAGAAGCACAAAGGTCAAGAAAAACTCAGTTGGCTGCTAAATGGAGGTAATTAATGACTGAAGGCAACACAGTCTTTTTCCTGGAATAGCTGGAATACTTTTGATGAATTGCCAATGTTAATGAACACTATTTACTGTTTGAATTTATTTTTCTGTGTATTGTTTGATATAAATGGGTATTTGCAAATAGGTCTGTAACTTGTTAATAATGAGCGATTAACCCAGGCTTTTTTTAGAAAGAGCCTGGACAACCGCGCATAAAAAATATATTTAAAAAGATATAGTGACCAGAGGGTATATGGAAGTTGTGCCGAGAGCTGTCAGCCACCTTTGCACAACATGACAAAGAGCTGAAAATGTGTTTAATCTGTGATATTGGGATACAATCACATTTCTAGCAGAAAAATGCAACGTTCACATACGTTGCACAGACAAGTCATCATCTGTGTTTCAGGATCGGGCTCGTGTCATGAACTTTTATAACATGAAGATGAATTAACGATCTAAAAAATGATAACTTGATACAGATGGCTTATTTATCCTCACAACATCATTCCTTTGATCTTTCTCATGGTGGCCAACGACGACTGAATGAATCCGCTCTTCTCTGCAAACACTGCCAGCTGTGACTCCGAGGAAACATACCGCGTTCTCCCATCTGCCAGACCACTAACCACAGCAGACAATGTTCACGATTTATCACCATCAAAAGCTCAAATTTATTTTAAAAAACTTCTCCTCACTACAGTATGTGCCATATTTATTAATGTTAATGTTTAGCATCCAGATAGTGAATGGGAATAATCACACAGTTTGAAACAGGGAAAGATGGCGAGAAAAAAAACTTGTTTTAAAGTACTTGTTAAAGATAATGTAAAAGATTTCCCCATTTCCTGTACTTCTTCATTGAGGAGAGCATTGAGGTGGATAATTAAATGTAAACTGCCCAGTGTAATTTGTCATGTCATGTGAAGGACCCAAGGCATTTTCACAGCGAGCAGATGCTACTCAGCACTTCTCTAGCAAAATCTTTCATATGGGTCACAGTTTCCTTTGCTGTTGTTCGTGCCAGATGGCTAAGTTAGAGGGGTTTGCCTTTCAAAACCACCTTTGTGCACATTTTAGTAGTTTCTACGTTAATGAGAGCCTGGAATATACAGTTGTTGCCCAGGTGCCTTTGAGCAAAGTGCTTGACCTCCAGCTGATCAGTGATCAGCAGTGAGGTTATACTGGCCAGATGCTGGGTGTAAATATATTGGGTAAAAATGGGGTGTTGCCTGAAAAAGAAGACAGTACACCTAAACTCTCCCTGGATAAATTAAATGAAAAAGAGACAAATATTGAAAGAACCATTAAGTGTAACATACCCTTTATTTCCGTACAAAACCAGTACTCACTCAGAGGAAACTGTATGGATCTGAATTCTGACATATCACATCTAGGCTACAACACAAGAGCCTATTATATAGGCAAAAGTGGTTGTTTAGCTTGTCTATCTAATCATAAGTTGACATAAAATCTGTTATCACACTTTAGCTGCTTTAGCATGATGTGTGTCACTCCAGTCACAGAGAGTGGAAGTGCAGATCATTATGTTTTCCAATGCAAAAAGAGTGTTTGTACATTTGTGTCCTTGTTGCACCAACAACAGCTCACAGTTTAGTCAGTTTGAGTCTTATGGTTTATACACTGTTTTGTGTAATAACGACTATTACAGCCACTTCAGACAGTTTTGGATATGCACAGATGCTGTGGACAAAATGAAATGAATTTCAAGAAGAGGGAAAGAGATGATTTTATTGGTCACAAGTGAAAACAGGCCCATCATGCTGTGTAGTGCAAGTGGGCTGCATTCTTCTGGTCACCAAAACAACAAAAATCAATAGCCACAAATCTGAGCTTTCAAACCAACTGGACTGAGTTTTGGATGATTCACAAAAATAAAGCTCTTTATTATACTATAATTAATAGACTGCAAATTAAGGGATAACAAGGTGAAATGTCTGGTTATCTTATTTGCATTTCTTATAAATGGGATATGATGTTTAAATGTTCCTCATATCATCGTTGGCAGAAATCACAAAGTTTTAGACTGGGTTTTTAAGTATGAAACCAGTTACTGAAAGTGCACTTTTATTTAAAGTTTTGCTCTCAATAAGAAATAGATTTTAAAGCCAAAACCTTTATAGCTCTTAACTATAAAGGCTGTCTTTGGTGTAGCCCACGGCATGACTGACACACATTGTAGTATATATTTTCTTTTGATTTAGCTTGAATGAGATACTGAGAGCGAAAGATGTTGCCTGCTGTAAAACCTTTGTAACTGTGTGAATGACTCAGTGAAATATCCATAACAGTTAGGAGCCTTTCTTGAAGTTTTGGACACCACAAACTCAATTTCATTTACAGAACCTCCATCATGTTTAGTGGAAGAAATGTCAGAGAAAGATTTATCAAAAAGTTAGCAGCTACAACAAAAACTATCTGCATACATACACCACTGTAAGTGAGAAAATATGTTTTTTGCAATTTGGACAAATGACCCTTTAAAATGAGGAATAAAACACTACCATTATCTGGAATGTGCATATTTGGGAAAGTGCAGAAGTTTAGGTCTAAGAAACAATAATAAGCTTGTAAAATTCATAAACTTTCCTGTAACACATCCCCCTAAAACATAAACCCTCTTTTCTCATTTTTTTTTTCTGTACTGAGCTTGGATTTTTTGGTAGTTAATGTAAGACAGAGATATCTATTAGGATTTTTTTTACGTTCCGTGTGGATAATGACTGCTCGTCTGATATTTTAGTTATAGATTCAATTATTTTCATTCATTTAATTTTTGTTGAGTCTGATTTTGCTCCTCCCTGTCTAAGCACAACATATTCAAAATAATGGCCAAAACATTCAAATGTTAGAAGACATTACAGCTTTACAGCATCAGAGAACATTTGAATTGGTGTGCATTGACTATATACAGTATATACTAGTTAACTGTTTTACATTCACATGCCATTTTCATATGAGGTTTTTCAGTCAAGAAAAATGTCAGAAGAGAAATTATTATCTCTGCCCGGCCTCTCATCAATTTCAGTCCGTTTGATTGATGCAAAATGGCCGCTGTAGAAGGGAGCCATTGGAACTGTGAGAACCTGACATTGATGATTTCAATTAATGAAAGACTTCTACATTGGACCAGATATGTAGGAAGTTAAAACACCATACAATTTTAGCCTTTTTAAATGATGGTTTTATTTAAGGTTGAGAATTTTACAGTGAATAATAAATGTTCTAACTCTAGATTAAGTTCGCCTGTGGTCATCTTTTATCCCCTTATCTTTTAGTCATTAAGCCCTGCAGACCTAATTTGTCAATCGTGCCATAGTAAGCCCCCTTCTTAAAGATTGGTGGTCGTGTGCAGGCAAAACATCTGCAGTTATTGATCCACCAGACTCTAATGCCCTTCTGATCCATATCACTGTAAGGCCTTATCAGTGACATACAGGGATTTTCTGTGACGCTTATAGTCTCCACGAGACTCCACCAAGTTTCATGCATGAATGTCTGAAAGGATAATGGAATATGCAACTTCTCTTTAAAGCAGGGGCAGTGAATAACAACATATTACGTCAAATTGATGTAAATAATTGATGTTGATACAACATAGTTTATAGTCCAGCTCTTTGTAGATGACTGTACTTTGCACGCATACATATCAAAACATTTCTAAGGAAATGTTGTTGATTGTGCTTATATGGGGATTATGATATGCACTGTGAAGGCAGTGTGGAGCTCAGATTGAGAATAATAAAGCGTGTGCTTATATACTAGTCAGTATGGTACCTAGTAAGTCACCTAAGCAGGAAACAACTCTAGGTGTATATCAACATTGACTTGTCATGACACAATGAACAGTAGCTTCCTGATGTATGACTGCTGGTGATGTTGTCTTGTGATAGAGGCGAGCTGCAATAAGTCAATGTATACATATTGTGTTTTCAAATGAAAAGCTTCATCCTCAACCCTCATCCCCTATAATCTCTACTGAAACCCCTTCAAAGAACTACCTCTTGTTAAACTTCTTTTCCTCTAAAACAACATATCTAAGGTGTTAACTTTCTTATCTCATACTGACTCACTCCCAGAATTCCTTTGCAGGCAGAGTTGGATCAGGACTCTATTACAATATTATAAAATCTCTGTGGTCAGATGCCCTGCTCCTTTCCACAGCGGCTCACTCTTTTGATGCACAAGATGCAGCCGTTCCCATGGCAATGTCAACTCTCATTTTTTTTTCTTATGTTCCCATTTCTAGGCCCCTTCTTCATTCTCTTTCCATCTCTTGTCTCCTGTCAGAGCAGACATCTTTCCATTGATTAGCCCGAGAATTTCATTACACTTTTATTGCAGAAACCTGAAGCCACCTCATAAGATACAGAGAAAGATTACAGAAACCATTAAACATCTCTCCAACTTAATGACCCCTTTAAAATGAAGTTTATATGGCAAAAGAGGCTTCCGAGAAAATTCGTGACACATACATAAATACGCCAAAGAGTCATTAGAAAAAAAGTAGTAGTAGAAGTATAATTTACTACTGGTGTCCTTTTAGAAAATGCAACACTAGATTTATGTGTCGATGTTAATCTTTTCATTTGTGCTCATATCAGGTAGTTTGAATATGAGACAATGAATACATCCATCTAGTTGGTTTTGTTTTTTTTATAGTTTTTCCCATAATTCCAATGTTTTTATCCTGATTACATTGTTCCCCACGACCAGAAGCATCACGGCAGTTAGAGAAGTACATCCTTTTTATGACTGGTTCAGTGTAAACACACCTATGGCAGGATGAGATCTGAATTTTCCCTTCCAATCTTATTTGGGTGTTGTGAGGACACGATCACAATAGTATTTGTGTTGTGACCCTACTGGAAATATATCAAACTGCAAACTGTTTTACCTGTTTTACAATGAATACAGCCACAGTTGAAATCTGAATACCATCAGTAAGCGATGGGTTATAAAAGTACACAACCTTTACATTTTTGAATATCACTGCTATTATGGGATTTTAGAGTCTGCAGCTCAAATTTTTAATTATGTGAAAAGAAAACTGTACAACTGTGCGAGCTAAATTACATCATTAATACTAATATATTATTTTTGATACATTTTGCACCTCTTACATATGCACTTTGTAGTTAGGCACAGTGGCTATTCCATATATCTTTTTTCTCTTACCACGTTACCACATTTTCCCATGATTTCCATAAAATCATCAAAGTTTGGATTTGGACTGAGCAGACGTTATACTTAACATTTCACGTTTGAAATGCAAAACTATTATTTGCAAGTGATTTAGCCCAAATGTGTTGGGCTAAAGCTAAAGCTAAAGCTGTGATGGAACAATAATTAAAATAATAATAAAAGTACTTACTGGTAAGAATAGTTATTTACAGTAATATCTTGAGTAAAAGATGACGGGCTTTGTATTTTGAGAGAGAGGATAAGATTTTCGGGACCCAGCAACCATACAAGTCATACCTCATACCTAAATGACAAAATAAGTTGTCACTGCCCTCCAAAAAACCCCATATGACTGTAACAAAAACTGTTATGAGCGTTTTCTGATTTTCCACCTCCATGGTTGAAGTCTGGTTACATTTGGACAACTAAAACTACTTGTTTAAGGTTTGGGAAACATCGTGGTCAGGGTTGACAGAAACCAATGTTGGCTGTTGGTGAGAGACAGGATATAACCCAACCCAACCATCTATGGTGCCTGTTAAATACGGCAGAGAGAGGACAGTCAGTATTCACACAGTATAGTGTGGATAGGGCAACTTGGGGCACCTTGCATGGGAGCTCCGTTGCCATCAGTTGTAAACCACTTTGTCTGTTAAGGTATAACCCTATTATCATTTGCAAAAATAACCTATGCAGCCATTTTTGTGGTGAGGACTGCTTCTAGCGGCCGCTTGTGGTACTGTACCTTAAGGCTCTTTGGCAATGGCATCAAGTTTTGGAAAGGGTTGTGGCCACATGGCTTGCTGCCTTCTGTTGGAATCCAGGCTAAGCATAACGTATGCCTTCCATCACAATGAAGCTCTTGTCATTGGTTGGGTTTTTGTGGCATTATTGGTCAGGCTCAGATCCCATCACACTGAATTTAAAATAGCTATATAAAGAAAACTGTAGGAACACAAACACAAAAGTACCTACAGTTGAATTAAATCATACACATTATTATACATTATTTATCTTTGTCTCTATAAATACTTTTTTCGCACCAACACCTGCACCAGTGAGTCATAAAAACAAACTAAATTGAAATTAATTTCATCTCTGTCCTGAGTTGAAAAACTGACGTTGTAAGCCTACATAATCGTCACATATTATAATGTTCCCTTTTTGTAGGGCCAATGACTCATTGGCATCATAGTCTATAGTTTCATATAAAATATTAATGTGCCTTTGCGAGTCTTTTAAGTCTAGCCAAGTTAACACTTGCAGCACACCTAAACCCCATATCAAACAGCAGCAGCTGCAGAGAAGCCCCAAGCCACCTCAGCTTAATCCAATTTGACTGGCCATCACTGTGGGCGATGTTGGATGGAACATTATGTGAGGTGGATAGAGCTTTTTACTCTGCATTAGCGAAAAAGGATTTATCAGTCCACTTTTGACTTTGCTGTGAAAAAATAAATTGGTCAAATACTAATATTTACGCTGATATGTAACGCTGCCATTTGAGTTAAAAAAATTAATGATCTGGCATTCATCAATATTAATGACATACAAAGAAGGGCCTGGGTGGAAGTCCTGGGTCTCTCTATGTTGACAGGTTTTTTTTTTTATATTTTCACACAACTATTCATAATTAGCAAAAATAGATTGTTTAATAATTGAGAAATATCTCATACTATTGCAAATTATTAGAATTTTCCCTCTTTGACCTTGAAATGTAATTGGCCGACTTTTTTTTTTTTTTTTAAGGGTAGATGCACAAGTTGGACAACCTCCATTTCTGTTGCTTGGGTGCCTCACAGCCTGCACATAATTTGGAAACTGCTGAATTGTCTGAGGAGTCTGAGCTCTAGTGACAGAGAAGGTGCAGAAATAAGCTTTTAGTTAATCCATGCCAACATATCAGACATCTGTCACTCGCAATGCCGGCCAGCCCTCTGCTTCTCAATATCATTTGGCACTGGAAACTGAAGATTTTGGAGACAATCTTTAGATTATGCTGCTATATATCTGTCTCCGTACTTTCATGGTGCATGCACTCTATTCTTGCTGCCAACATATCAGGGGCTCCCTGTGGTTTAAATGTCAGAAAGACGCTCATTCCAACCAACAGAATTAACTTACAGTCAGCTCAGCAGCACGCGGGGGCTCCAAATGATAGGATGCACCATCAGGAGATAATGTTACTCACCTGAGCTGCAGCACCGAGAAAACAAATAAGATGTGAACAGATGCCGAAACACTGTGGCATTGTGATGACCTCAAAACAAACAATTAGCATCATGGAATTTTCATGTGAGTGAAAATGTGGCATGATCTTGCTCTGTCTTCTGCATGAGCAAGTACTGCATTACATGAGCAGGTATTGTTCATTTGTTTTCACACACTCAAAGCATGTTTTATATTCGTTCACATCCTCTTGCTCTATCGGTTTCTCTTTCTCCCATAACAGACGGTGAGAGTGATTCACTCCTGGGTCAGATGCACACACAGAACAGGTATCATGGACAGCAGTAACTCAATACACTTCGCTGCAGTGTCAGGGAAGACACAACAGCTTAATTTGAAGAATAAGAGTTTGCTTAACAGGATAGCCTGTAATCTTACCAGTACTTGACATGGTGGTGTGTTAGCACGGTAACTGTTGCTTCCTAAGTGAGCTCTAATTATCTGAAATAGATGCTGCGTGATAATGGCTGCATTACAGGTGCTGCTGTATGTGTAACCCTGGGCTTCTCTCATTGAAATATTGCTGTGGCATTAGTTGGGATGGCAAAGAAATTAGGAAGGAAAGAAAGCGAGAATATGAGACAGACAGCTGTGCAGTAAACCTAATTATCTGTATTATGTTTCCATTTCATCCAGAATGGACATCTCAGCTCCTGAAGAACAAAAAAAAGATCCCATGAAGTAGACAGAGGACTGGAAAATCAGCTTTAAAAGCACCTGGGAGTGAAACTAGTGAAATATGCTGATAGAGAGCTGCAGCTCACAGGGATTATGTAATGTTGTGTTGATGGTTCATTCGACAACAATATGTTAAGGAGGCCCCAATAGGTTTTTTGCCTTTACATTAAGTCCCCAACATTAAGTTAGTTCAATTGGTTCAATTGAGCAAATTGTATTTCTTTAAACCGTGGAATAGAAACATAATCTTGTGCCTAAATTGGGAGGTTTAAAGGCAGTGAGATTCAGTGTGCCTAGGAAATGTAAAACTGAAAAGCTTTGGCACCCTCTGCTGTTAAAGAGATTTCCTGATGGCAGCTCTTTACAGAGACCTGCTGTAGTGATGCAGACATGGCAGAGGGCAGGAGGAGTGCCGAGCAGCCTGACAGAAAGGAAGATGAAAAAATATCGTGTTTGTGAGAGTTTAAGACACTATTGTGCTCTAATTAACCCTCCTACTGAGGTGCTTTTGTTCTTTTTATTTTTAGGGGAACTTGTCTCGTCTTGATGAATATTTGACTCGTTTGAAGGGTCATCTCTTATTCATCACAGGAACCTGCAATTCTCTATATAAAACCAATGTTGGAAAAAGAGTAAAAATGTTTCTCTAGTTTTGTTTTTTGTTCAAAGTTCTTTTTCCCAGGTGATGATTCCCAAAGGAACGGCAGACTAATTGTTGCTGTTGCTTGTTTCATATTCACCTAATACCTTGCAGCTTTTCCCCTGCTCCCAGGAGTACAGCACATTTGCTCGGCTGTTATTTGTCGGGGCAGTGCTTTGCCCGCATGGTGTATAGTGTGCTGTGGTTATCCGGGGTGAACTAAGACAAACATTAATTGGTGGCACTGGATCCTCTGCTCTGTACCTGCTGTGAGCCCACACCATGCTTCGGTGTGGCAACCCCATCATCCCTCCCATCCGAAATCTCCTCTGACAGGGCCAGCAGCACCGAGCTCCTGGTTATCATTTATCATCCCAGCAGATTGGCTCATGTAGCACACGGCAGACTGATGGGTCATCCTCATGCTGGGGACCTGGCTGGAGTAAAGCCGTGGCGAGTTGTCTGCATGATTGGAGAGCTGAGAAATGGAGAGGAGGGCTTGTCATTAAAGAGAGAGACACTTCTAATTCATCTCGCTAGTCATCGCTCTGCGGTGTAAGTGCTTCAGACAGCTCCGATATCGTATTAGCACACCTGCGCAGGCCCCAAGAGGAAAGAATAGGACTTCTTAGTGGTGTTCCTCACCAGCTCCCTCTGAGATGTACACCAGAGATTACCCCATTAATATATCCCACTACTCACTGGGGGGTGGGGTAGCTCCCCTCCAGTGCACATCTGTAGGATACCACAGGTGGCCTCCCCTCCGCACAGGGAGGTACCCTGATTGTTTTTTCAGGGCTCATCACCTCAGTTGAGAATGTTTGGTGGGCTTTGTTGGCTGGGTTGACACCTGCAGTGTTACATACTCTTTACAGGCCTTCAAATCACTTTTCCCATTTTTGAGTGCAGAGCAGCGCAATGTTCATCCAATTTTATTTTTGACTTAAAACAACACTTTTCATCTTCACTCCAGTTCATTTATATATGAATGCCTCGAGTTGATCAAAGGTTTGTGGTTGACAGGTCATCATTAAGTCATACTCTGCCCAAAACTCCTTTGTTATTCTTAAGAGCTTGGGCAAAGCAATAACTACATACTTATGAGCGCGGACGATTGTTTTGAGAAGGTCAAACCCAACACACTTATCAATTATATCATGAAGAGACGCAAGCTGCTCCATCATCCAGGAGGTGACTTTGTGGACTCATGGGGATGTTTCCTGTAGCCTCTACACATTAATGAGCTTTATTTCATAGCAATGCTCAACTAGGGAATACCCCCCCCACTGTCACCATGGTTACTGACTCTTATGCAGTGTTAATGGGGCAGACATGGACAGTTTTACTTTGATGACAAATTGAAGTATTGGCTGGGTTTCATCTGTTTTAGAAGAAATATGGTCTTAGACACAAGGCTAGATTTCATCACTGTCCACATTTACAGAGGTAATATAAACTATGTTTTAAAGTGGATTTTTAGTTTAATGGAAATTACTTTTGCAGTTCACTTTTTGGCATCCAGCAGCTCAGCTGCCTCCCTCTCCTGGGATGGAGAGACTCTGACAGGTCCTACTCAATATTGCAAGGTGAGTGAATTGTGCCAGATATTATTACTGGTTTAATAAACTAAGCTAGTGCACAAACAATAATTTGAACAGGTGTAGGCTTATAAAAATATAATACTGAGGGCTCCATTATTACAATTCACATTAGAAAAGACATTTTAATACATACTGAATCTAGTTATTTTCTGAGCGGTACATCTGTCAAAACTCACCCGCCCACTCTGATACAGTATGTACACATTATAAGTAGTTATAATAGAACTGAAATGCTGGTGTAGGAAATTCTCTGAGAAGTTTTGTGGTGCGATTTAAATGGACTGTCTGGTTGTGATGACAGAGGCACAGATTACCATGACCATTCATGCTGTTGAAAGCAGCTCTCTGGGCAGATGTGATCAGCAGAGGCAGTGTCTCCCTCCAGCCCAGATTGACAAGCCAGACCAGACTCAGGAGATGGATATCACAAGGGACAGCTGAGCTGCAGGAAACCAGCGGTGCAGGCAGTTTTCAGCCAGCCTCATTACAGTGGACAGGTTGATCCAGGCAATTGCTCCTCAGACAAGGTTGACTCCAAAGCACTAATTGTGTAATGCAGTATAGGATGACGATTATGATCCAGTTCCTTGGTGTAAAAAATGACTGTAAACAATTGGGATGTTTGTTTTTACTTGAGCAAAACAAAGGAATTTGTGAGCTGTATTATAACCAGCATTCTGTGGCAGTATTAAACAGTGTGAGGAGATGTATTGTTCGATGCACTTGCAAACCAAATTCTGTAATGTATAATTTCAGACAGGCCACATTAGTCAGAAGGAAAAGTATGAAACAGTGAATGGGCAATTTAATCGTACTATTGTAATCACAATTACTGTAATGAAAGAAACATCTTGTCTGCAATTTGCTCATTCACCTCATCTTGTAACAGTGCATTGTTTAATGCTTGTCTACTTCTTAACATAAAAGCATCAGATCAATTATCGCCTTTGCACGGTCTGTCTGCATTTCAGTTTTCTCTCATGTGTCTCACTCACCATGGCAAGAGCATAATCTCTGAGCATTAATCTTTATTATTCAGCAGAGCCACTGCAGAATTCAAATCACCAACCATATACTCAAGGTCACGGAAAAAAAAAGAAAGAAAAACCCCCAAAACATTTTACACAGATTAATAAATCAAAGTGTATGCCCCCAATCAAAATGTAAGTAGAACACTCGGTATTGATTGAGGTGTCCTTAATTTGCTCAGTAAAACCAAACCATGAATACATATTTCATAACACATCCAAAGACACAAAAAGGGATTCAAATGAAAGATGTTTGCTTTGAACACTTCCTATTTTTTCTATGAATTTGGCGATAGAGCATTCTAGTTTTTATCTACTGTGCTCTGGGAATACAAACTGCCTAAGACAAGCAGTTGTCCCCCAAACCTGCTGTGAGAGCTGACAGATCACTGGTCAATTTACTGTTTGGACAATATTGACCACATACAGTACGCACAACAAATTTCACAAAAAATGTCAAAGAATGTCTCAGTTTGCCTTCTTGCGTACTTACACTTTATGCAAGTGCATAAGTGCGTTCACACTGACAAGTATGGCTCATAACGGTCAAAAAGTTGAGTGTGGAATGCTGGACACCAATCACTCTCAATGGTCGCCATCTTGGCTACGTAGCAGAAGGGGAGGGACCACCGACCTATGAAAAAGGTGATTGTTAGGGTGAACACCGCACTAAAAGTAAAAGCATGTTCATTTTTATTCATTCAGGTGAGCAAACAAGCCAGAAGATATTTTGGAGGGCAACAATCACAGTCAAATATTGGCGATAATGCTTCGCCATTAAAAAGAAGAAGAAGAAGAAACGGTCAAATGTTGCGCTCATCATTTCCGGTAAGGGCACAACGGCCGTGATCGATTTGAGACAACACTACCCTGTCAAAATTCATGCACTACGCAAGTAAGTAAATAGTGTACACAGTGTACTAATGGAAGTATCCATTTATCTTCTAAACTGATTATTAACTGGTGACAATGCTGACTTTTTGCCTGGGGCATGTAGCTTTAGCCTCAGTCTTTTAGCATGATATCAGTAGCCATCATGTATATTTAAGACCCCTTTTACAGGATCTCGTAATACAAGTCAGATGGAAACACTTAAAAGTCAGCCAACTCATGGAGCTATCATTAGCTTAATTACCTAGGTAGCTAGAAGTGATGAAATCTGTTAGTGACAGATGTCATATCAAGGACCCATTTTTTCAAAACATTACATTACATTGAATTTTGAGTGGTAAATCTGCCACAGTTATTATTGTAAACTTCATATGTGCAGTACGAGAATAGAAAGCGTGACAGTAGCAACAGTAACTAAGGGGTTTGGTTTGTACTGCTCAGAAATTATTATCATTAAATTATTTCCCCATTAAGAAAAAGTAAAACCCGCCACTTTAACCTAATGTAGCTTGTCCTGTATTCCTTTTTAAACGTTGACCTGCTTTCATAAAACGCAAGTCTTACACCATGTTTTGATCCATAACTCCATATCCACCCACTGGGATGTGGACATTCATCCAGGTAAAGAACCTTGCACTTTTTTTTTTTAAAGCATATCTGCAACTGAAAATTAGTAACTGAGTTGTGGCTGTCTTGTCGACAGCAAATTGTTAGATGCTTGAAAAGTTTCTTATCAGTTCATTTGAGTGATTACAAAAGAATTTCACTCTCCATTGTCTGCCAGGGAGGCTAATTATTTTATCATAGAAATTTTAATTAGCTGCATCTCAGAATTGTCCACCGAGCTACAAAAGCTACAATAGATAGAGCAAATAGTGTATGTGTGTCACATAGAATAGTACAAGGAAAATATGGACAGTGCAGGATGTACTGTCCATATTTTCCATTAAAAAAGTCACTGCATGACATTCTGCAATGCATTCAGTACAGCTTAAGTGGCTGTCAGTATAACTGTTGAGCCCATCTCACAAGGCGGTTGCATGAGTGTTTGAGTTGTAAAAGACTCACCAGAATCTGATTTCTACATACAGTAACATCAGTGAAAAGATGAATGTGATGAAAGGATTGTGCAAACACAGTAAGATCATCAATAAATCCAACCCTGCCTCGTTCTGATCAGGTTGCATAACGCTTGAGATTGGAATTTCACAGCAGTGGAGCAGATATCAGGGGTTAAAAGAGGAGGTGACAGAGATTGATTAGTGGCTCATGATTGATTAGTGAGACTGCAGCTTACAAAAGACAATGGAGCATGCTACCCGCAATGACAAAATTATTGGGTTAACTCATATTCGTCTCTATTATTAATGACTAAGCAGCTATTTTCCAGGCATCTTCAATTGTCGATTGTCAGTTTTTTTTCCATCCCACCCCCTCACTTCCTCATCGCAGGGTAAAATAAATTATAGACAGGAAAATGAAAATGTGGCAGGTGATTTGTCGGAAAGATAGTTTGTTATTGTGTGCATTCAGAATTGATAATTGCCAAGGTGACCTATGATCTCCTTGATTAACAAGGACACAGCTCTCTATCCCGACTGCTGCGGGGCTATTTCCCGAGCCCTTTATCAGCATGATTTCTCTGCCTTTTTGTACTGAATAAATAACACAGACACGCTATCAGTCATCCATATTTTGTTCACTATATTGTAAAAAGAAACCTGTGAAATTATAATGATTTTTTTCTTAATTTACTTGTTGGAATTTTAACACTTATAACAAGGGAGGTTGTGGGTTGTTCCACACAATTGACACGAGCCATGATGCAAAGAGTGAAGTTTTTTATAAAAAGATGTGCCAATTTGTACAATAAAGCATGGGTACTTTAGTTTTAAGTCTGTCATCCAATCAGCTGTTAAAGATGAAGTTTTCAAGCCAGGAATGCTTGTCAATCCACAGTATGGGGGCAGCGGCTCATGGAATATTTACACAGCCATAGAGGAGGGTTTGTGGGAGTCTAAGGCCTGGTGTTTGGAACCACATTCAAAGGAAACGGATAAAGGCCCTGAGGATTCATGCAGTGCTGCATTGTCTCTGAAAAAAAAAAAAAATACAAGAACAATGCTGGAGAAAATACCTTGATTTAAAATTCAGTTCTAAACCCAGGCATGGAAAAGGCAAATAGGACTGCGAGTGGAATGTAAAGCAGAGTTGTATGCACCAGACTGCCATAGTTTAGGTCACACATGCATGACAGGCCCTATATTATTTTCCTGAATGATAAATTCCAGTTAAAGAAATTGTGCCTGTTGAAGCTTAGTGGTATCTTGTCCCAATAAGGCTGCCCAGCAAGCATTTGCAAAGCTCTCTAACAGGTTTCCTCACATTTGATTCTACTCATATATTCATCTTCCCAAGAATCATCCGAATTATGCCCGGGTTCTTACACATGTATTAAAAATGAAAGTGAATTTATTAATATTTATACCGAGCCATATGGTAAACAAGTAACTCTGTGGCTGGGAGATTTGGTCCAGTTTGGCGGATGTCAGCATCATCTCTCTAAAAGGAGAAATCTAAAAAGCAAATTCCTTTGAGTAGACAGCAGACTGGTATATTTAACATCAAAAAGACCTGGGAGGGAAAGTAATTTAAGATGCTGATAGAAAGCACACTTGTCATCATGGGGATTATTCAATTCTGTTGATGTTTGTTTGCCTTTACTGTTTTATTTTTGTTTGAAATGATGATACAAAAGATTGCTCTAAAGTGCTAAAATGGGAAAAAGCTTTTTTTTACTTTGTTCACAATTATCCATATTATGATGTACATTTTTCATCAATAAATGCCAAAAATATGATCAAAACGACCCAAATCCCATTACTCAACAGTGCCTGTGTATGTACATAAAATTACACCAATGACACCATTACAGAGTCCTGAACCCCTCCATTTTCTTCCAGCCCTCCCATCATACAAAATCTGCAAAATTGCAATTTTCAAAGCGGCAATGTAGTATGTTGGTGCATTTCTTGGTTTGCACCTGTAAACCTAGTTTTCATTATTGTGTGCTGGTAGCTGGACTGAATTTAGTTTTGAAGAAACAGGATTTGTGATTATTTCCATCCGAACATCCTGCTTCTTCCAGAAATATGTCAAACTGCTGAAGCAAGACAACATCAGTTTCCCTGTGACAGTGAGCAATACATCCAAGCTTTAGAGGCTTTGGTAATTCAAATACTGAACACTGTGTGTGGGTGATTGCTCAACTGTGTACTTAAAGTTATTCTACAATGATTAATTAAAGACAGCATCCACGCTATTGGAGCACCCAGACTAAATTTAAGCCTCATCATCTTTACTCTCCTCACTCCGTTGTTGGTAGAGTTATTGATAAACACAATGTTTGTGACTGTCAACTATTAATCAGACAATACACAGTTAGAGCTAGTCCTATAAACCCAGACATACAAATACATCCAAACAGATAACCACCCTCGAATAAAGCCATACTCAGATAATTAGTGTTTATTTTACCCCTGTACAGTAGCTCTATCACTTTGTTTTTCATTTCCTTAATAGTTTCATCTGTGTTTGTCAATGTCACACTCAACTTTTTTAGTCAAGTTCAAGGTTCATCAATGCTTTTATCTCTTCTGCCTGACAACAAGCAGCACCAAGGGTTAAAAGCAGTGCAGTCACTGCTGTTAAAAGATGAGATCATATCACCCCTATAAAGCATTTTTACACTGTTGACTAACTGACTTATATATTTCCCTGATTACTGCGAAGACGCTGCAGGGTCAGAGGCACAGTTACATATAGACTGGAAACACCATATGAGACAGACCTTGGCCTAATGTCTCTGAGCAGAGACGTTCCAAGACTCTGTTCGTACTGCGGAGGGTATGAGAGTGCAGTATGTCAGTACACCATACATTTCACCTCATTAATCAAGCAAGGTTATTCTAAGTTTAAATTAGTAAGTGGGGTTTAAGTTGAAAGAGCATGTCTCAGCAAATGAGGTAGCAGGTCTATGAAAACATCTGAAATACACTTTCACTTATAACATAATGAAGCGTATTTGAATTTTAATGTTTCAGGGCCGTTAAATGTTTCATACACATTAATGTTCTGATAGACCTCTGTAGACCTCTGAAACCTTGATTTATTGATTTATTACAAGTGAATAAGTTATCCAGTTGTACATGTTTGAGAATTCCTCACTCGATATGACAATAAATGCAAATATGCGTGGTGCTGTTTACACTGTTGCTGATGTGTGTAAGGAAAAATCAAAGGAACAGTATTAATGTCTTTCCTCAGCATTGTATTTGAGTGAACACTTTTCTTTCATTATATTCAAATTTAAATTGGGTTGCTAGCAAAAATAAATGTGGTTAATAATGCATTGGTATTGACTAGCAAGGATCATGTGTGCTCAGGAGTCAGAAGACTCATAATCCTACACATGGGAAGTCAGTTTGATACATCGATTGCATGTGCAATATATCTTCAAAGATCAACTAAGCCACTATGCATCTTTTTGACACACATTGATTATCTCATAGAGTTAACATACATTTCCCTTTGCACTCACTTGAAGTGTTTATGATTGCCATACAAGAAGAAGTGCAAGAACTGCCCTCGGCACTTAACCTCATCACGACTACAGCACTCTGCAATTTCTTCAACACTTTTTAATTAAATATCAAGAAAAATGGGAAAACAGCCCTTGAAAGGATGCAAGGGAAGTGCCCACACTTTCATTTGTTAATAGAGTGGTGCATCATTAGTGTAATGATTGCATCGAACCATACAGTAAGACACAAGCCTGTATACACTGCTAGTGACATCCAATAGATATGATGCATGAAGAACTTTACTGTAAGAATGAATCCATAATGCAAATAGTTTGTGAGCGTGTGAAAGGAGTCAAACTCGAAGTGTTGGTGTGGATACCCCCACTCTCACAGTATGTCTAGACATCTTCACAAGTTTCTTTGGCATTGCCATGTTTGTGAAAGTGATTATGCACTTCTATTCATGTCCCTGGGTAGGTTACTGCTTCCTTATTTAATCATGTTGCTCTAAAACGTTCTGGGAGTTCTTCCTGCGAGATTATTGTTTTTTTACGTGAAACTGCAAGAAGAAGAGACCCTTTACAAAGGTTCACAGGAAATATTTAACAAGACTAAGAGTCAGCCATGCTAGCTGCTCTGTGAGGCTGTACTTAGGCACAGTGGTGCTTTGAGCTAAATGCTAATGTCAACATGGTAACATGTTCACAGTGACAATGCTAACATGCTGATGTTTTGCAGGTATAATGTTCACTATCATAGTTTAGCCTGTTAGTATGCTAACATTTGCTTATTACTACTAAACACAAGGCTGAGGCTGATGGGGATGTCATTAGTTTGGCAGGTGTTTGGTCATAAACCAAAGTATTGAACAAATTTAAATTTTGACCTGATGATGGCGCTACACGAAAAGTCAGAGGATCACCAAAGTGATTACAATTCATCCTGAAGGCAACGTGAATGTGTGTACCAAATTTCATGGTAATTCATCCAACAGTTGTTGAGATATTCCACTCAAAACCACAAATGTGAACCTCATGGTGGCGCTAGAGGAAAAGTCAGGGGCTCACCAAAGTCATTAGGATTCATCATTTAAGGAACATGAATGTCTGTAAAAAAAAAAAAAAGTGCCAATTCATCCAGTAGCTTTTGAGATTTCACTTGATAAGTGACAACTTTGACCTGCTGGTGGCGCAAGATGACAAGTCAGGGGATCACTTAAATAATTAGGATTCATTCTCTGGGGACCATGGATATCAGTTCCAAATTTCACAGCAATCCATCGTGTATTTGTCAAAATATTTCACTCGAATCCAAAAATGTTGACTCATGGTGGCGCTACAGGAAAAGTCAAGGGATCAGCAAAGTCAGTAGAATGTATCGTCCTGGGACCATGAATGTCTGTACAACATTACATGGCAATCCATCCCATAGTCGCTGAGCGTGGTGGACTGGCTGACAGCCTACTGACTGACAATGCCGTCCCTAGAGCCACGCTGCTTGCGTGGCTCTAGGGACGATTATACGTATACGTAATCTTGGGTACTATACGTATACATATACTATACTGTATATGATACTATATAAAGTAGCGGGGAAAGGCAGATGTACCACTTTTGCATGGCAATTTGCTGGAGAAAAAGTAGCAGTGCAGTTGTAAAGAGACAAGGAAATACTCCCAGATCTGACCATTAAAGAAATACTGTATATAACTTCTGTAATGACAAATGGTGTAACAACTTATTCCACAACAGCACAGGAGGAAACACAAAATAATTCAGCGCTTCAAGAAAAACTTCTCTCTGACATGCTCATTTGGGTTTTACCAATAAGTCATCCAGCAGAGATTCCTACTGGGAGGAGCCCATTATCACTGTGCTCAGACAAATGTAACATATGGACTACCTGGTGGTGACTGAGTTGAGCTGAAAGTCTGAATACATTTTACTGGTGTCTGGAGAATTTACCCTATGTGCCTGTGTATGTGTGTGTGGGAGTCTGCCTGTGTGCACTCGTAGGTAGAAAGAAAACTCATAATTTTTCACTGAGAGTGATGGTTCATATATTGTTAAAGCAGTCACACTATAATGATTCATAATGGTTGGTTTACATCAATAGACTGATGTTTATCATATGATCAATAGACTGCTGTTTATCGTGTGAGATTTTGTAATGGACATGAATGCCGTAAAACAGCCATTATATCAAACAGACTACTATCTGGCACTTACACACATATGCATGAGAGCTGGCTCAGTCGCACAAACACACACAAACAGGAGCAGGTGATAATAGGGCTATTCTTTATGCAAGGTCATGAATAATTCAAAATCCATGTGCTCAAACAGATTCTTGAGTTGACAGAATAATATGACAGATTCTGCAGCTGCTATTACATGAGAAATATAACAAATGTTTTGGAGATTCTAGCAGGGGATAAACTGATCTGCTGTGTGCGCTACTAGTAAGCTCTAACCGGATGCAATATCAAGATATTTCAGAAAATCCAAAAGGCTTTATGAATATATATACTGTATGTTTATAAATATATAGTTCCTGCCCCAGCTATTCAATCTGTTGTACACATAGCCATTTGACATTCCTTTGACTTGAACATAAGGCAAATTATGCTCTCTCTTCGAACCACAACACAGACCGACCGACCACATGAGCTCATTTATGTTATTTATTTATTCACGGTAAACTTTCAAACCATTGCAAAGAATACATCTTTTATAGGATAAATCACATTGTCATCGTAATTGCACAATGATGCACACACATTTACTCTATAATCTGACTTCCTGGTCATGTCATTGTTTCTTATTCAACTTTTACTAGCACAGTTTCATCTTTTCTCCTGGTTGCAAAATGACCAAACATGCAGGGTGCCATTTGGACTCTGGAAACGTCCTTGCAGGAGAGTGTGATGGCAGCATTCCCTAAGCTTGACAATTGGCCTCCCCATGAGTCAGTGGAGAGATACTTATTGTGTTTTCATTGTTCAATAAGGCTTTGCATGAATTTCTTCCACCAGCTTCCTGATCCAAAAGCTCCCTAAACGGCAAAGTCTTCATTATGGCTATGGAAAGTGTGCTGGCTCGAGGTCACCCCAGTTCCACTGGCTGCTGGGGGAAGACTGGAATTAGAAAGCTACTGCAGTCACAGGCCACGGCAACCAACTGCGCTGAATGACTTCAATCTCCTTTATAAGTTTGGCAACAGATTAACAATGTTGTAAATGCTGCTTGGTACAGGATGTTGAGGACATAAACAAGTTCTTTCAGATTCTCACAGTGCTGTGGCTGATTCTCTCTGTGCAGTTCTGATTCTTTGGAAAGGCTGGCTCACAAACACTTCACACTGAAAGTTCCTAGAAATAAATAAACAAATAGGCTCTTCATGCAGCATCTGCTCAGATGGAACACATTCAGTCAAGGCCTGAAAGAGACGGCCAGGCTAATGAGAGTTAACTGAGCACAGCAAAATGATTAGAGCAGCTGACCCAACCCTCCAAAAAAAAGAAAAGGAAAGTGGAAAAAACATAGTAAAATTGTACTGCGTAGCAATTGCTTCTGTCTGCACGGCCCAATCTAATGTCTCTCTTTTTGAATGTGCAAATATTTCTTTATATGCAAATTAACTGAGCTCCAACATGTGTGAAGGTCATGCACATTAATTTCCCATTCATTAACTTTTTTAATGAATACGAAGATAGCGGGCCTATAATTATGAATCTGATGCATTATTTGCACCTGATTAAAAAGACCCACCTATGTGAACGAAACCCTCCATCTTCACTGGGAAGGCTTTGTGATAAGCAGGCGACTCAGATGACTGTGTAACTCCTCATCCCCATGTCCATCGTACTTCCATTCTTTTCATGAATTCAGCCAATAGGCAATGAAAGCTATTGCCGAGCCATTGATGCCGCATTGTCAATGACCAACTGCTGAAGCCTGGAGCTTATAGTGCATTTAATTGACTGTTGATTGTTAAATGAATGCCTCTCTCATATGTCAGGGCAAAGCATTTGAAAGAAGGGGGGGTAGGAGCATTGAAGCTGAAGCTGCCTAAGTGCTCCTTTATTTGTCAAGTAGTTGCATGAATACATTTTATTCTTACCTTGAACATACTGTAGGCTACACATATAAGCATTCCCCTGAGAGCACACATGTCTAAGAAGACGGTGAAGGAAAAAAACCCCAGCAGGTTTGAGATGCACCTGTAAGGTGCGAGACTACCCGGAACAACTTTCCAAAAGAGAGCACAAGTTGCCCCATAAGCATTTGTTCTTCCAGCAGTGAACAGGAGGACGTGCAGCGTGCTGTACACCACCAACCAGTGAAGAAATCAAAACAACAGCGGCTGTCACCCATCAGGAGAGAAGGGAAAAATTACCAACCACACCAGCGAGCTTTCAGGTCCCACTGATAGAGCGCGCAGGTTGGATTTATGATCATGTTATTCTCATGCACTCCCCCCTTTCCCCTCAAAAAAAAAAAATATAAAAAAGTCCATGAAATATTCCTGTTTTGAAGAACGCTGCAGCAGCAAAGCGTGGCGTTGTCTGAGCACGACTGAGAGGGTCCAGTTCAGGGGGGAAACCCTTTTGACTCGAATTAAGGGGAGGCATACATGAGAAGAAGAAAAAAAACAAAAAAAAAAACAAAAAAAAAAAGAGGAGGAGGGCAGGGAAGAAAGTATTGGTGGTGCCAGACGCAGCGGCAGTAAGAAGCGTACGTACGTGCTTTATCTTAGCGGCTGAGTGTGTGACGTGATATTGCAGCCTGCTCCTGGCGCTCTGCAAGCACCAAGGAAAGCGCGTCTATTTCTCTCTCTGTTGTAACTCACTAGCCCCCAACATCTCACATCCACCCACTACGGATCTTTTTTTTTTCTCCCCCCTTTTTCCAGAGGGGAGGTGCGCGACTTACTGGAGAAAACATATCAGTGGGAATAGAGACGTGGAGTCTGCCGAATTAATTCATGGTAATAGCCTACTGTAAGAATTGCTTGCTTCTTTTCATCACTCCAAGAAATTCTTTCTCTGTGTCTCTCTCGGTCTTTCTCCCCTATCTCTCTCTCTCTTTCCCGGTGGCTGGCGTGTGTTGTTGAGCTCCGTTTTGATGGGAAAAACCCAGAAGAAGAAGAAGACGGGGGGGATATGAGCGGGCAGACCGGAGTGTAACGCATTTTATTTTCATCCATTGAACCATCTTGTTGCGCCGGACTTCTATTGTCGGGAATGGGGAGTATTGATTCACTGGAAGGCTGCAGAATTTATTTATAAAGGATGTGGTCAAGTATGTTGGAAAAATAGCCATAGCTTCCGCAGTGTAAGGTAAGATTATTATTATTAATATTATTATTGTTATTATTGCATGGAGCAACTGAAGAAGCTGAAAATCTCATTTTCATATGTCATCTGTCAGTTAAAGTTTAGCCTCCCCCCTGTTATATATTTGTCCTGTCTATTCAACATGATGGCTTTGGAGCTTTCACCAGCTCATATTAGTCCAGGGCGCTTAGCAGATGATTTTTAAGAGATGATCTCTCTCTTAAGAGGCAAAAATCACTTTAAAGCGCCTGAGCGTCGAACTGGCACTGCATGAGATGCAGCCCGTGTCTCTCTATATTCAGATGTCCTCTCGAGACAAATTGCTCTTAGAAGCCCCGGCAATAAAATCAGCGTCTCTTGACGACCGATTTCTCGTCTCCAGAATACTGATTCTAGCCTTGGCCATGAATCTTGCGGAATGGTGTGGAATCATACGGATTTACAGCGACTAAAAGCTGATTTCACTCAACTCTGCTTCCACAAATCCTTATGTAACACATATATTATCCCAATGTAGTGTGACGGGCAGGTTTTATCATTCAAAAAAGAAGAAGTTAGAGGCACAAGTGCAAATGTATCTCTGGACTCTGGTAGCCTATCTATTGCCTGATTTCAACGCCTACACACACAGACACACACAGACACACACACACAGTTTGAGACACACACGCACGTTCTGCTGTGACACTGCTCACAGCTGCATTGCCTGTAGGATTAAAGCAATCAGGACATCGCATTGCATTCTCTCTCTCTCTTTCTCGCGCACAAACACACTTAGGCGCACGCACGCAAGCTCAAACACACACACACACACACACACACACAAATATACAGACACACACTCACACACTGGCCCTTAATCAAATTGCATTGTCAAATATGTCAAGCCCTGAATTTCGGAGACATGCAGGTTATGTAGTGGACCGAAAGCGCGCAGAGGGAGAGAAGCCATGGTGACCAGGCGGACGCAGAAAGACATTTTCAGCCTGTGAATTTGTCTTCCTCATTTGATCTAACTGTCGTGTGAGGAAACAGGCTAAATCACGAAGAAAACAGCTTGATTTGAAAAAGATCCTGGTTACTGCGTAAAATGAGCAGTTGCATCCCGCAGCCCGTGAGCACTGCACTGACTTTGACTATTCGTCTTTTGATGTAAGATATCCCAAACAGCTTACTATATCTGAATATCTCCAGGGATTGTGCCATACCAAATACGACCCAATTATAAACGTCTAAATGACTCACATTATTGCACCCACCTCCCCCCCCAAAATGAATAAAAAAATAAATAATAGCTGAAGCAACCACAAGGTGGCAATGTTTGCACAAAGTATAGTAATGAAAGAGGCAGGATGGGGATGCAAAAGACATGTTGCAGAGGTTAATGTCTTTTTTTTCTATTTTCATGGTAGGACATGATAAGAAATGTGTGAAGCGCATCAGTCAGACTCGATAGAGACCATCATTCATGTTTCCCGTGTCCTCTGCTTTAAAATCCCTTTGTGTAATTCTCTCCATCTCTCCTTGCAGGCCAAATGACATAGGATGAAGGCTGTTCGAAACCTGTTGATTTATATATTTTCCACCTATCTTCTGGTTATGTTTGGATTAACTGGTGCCCAAGATTATTGGTGTTCCACTCTGGTCAAGGGGGTCATTTATGGATCATATTCGGTGACTGAAATGTTTCCTAAGAACTATACAAACTGTACATGGACGCTGGAGAACCCAGACCCTACCAAATACAGCATCTACCTGAAGCTATACAAGCGAGACTTGAGCTGCTCTGAATATTCTTTGCTTGCTTATCAGTTTGATCATTACTCACACGAAAAGATCAATGAATTGCTGAAAGTCAACGAGTCTATAGTGTACCTGTGCGATTCAAAGAATATTTATGTATTTTTGCTGTATGACAAGAATTTCGTTCAACTACGGAGAGTTTTCCCTTATGATTATAATGGATTGACGCCACAGAAGCTGGATGAGGAGGAGAAGTCCAATGTGGAGTTTTTGGTGTTGAATAAGGCGAGCCCCAGCCAGTTTGGGTGTCAAGTGCTTTGTACGTGGCTGGAAAACTGCCTGAAATTAGAGAAAGGGACGGTGGAGACATGTGGGATCGTGTACACAAAATGCACATGTCCTCAGCATTTAGGCGATGGAGAATCAGAGAGTATGCTCATGCTGAACAACGTGGTTTTACCTTTAAATCCACAAACGGAGGGTTGCTTGTCACCCCAACTACAAGCTGGGCAGATCTGCAACCTGAGTGCAGAAGTGAAACGGCCTCCTAAAGAAGGTGAGTATCCTGTCATCTTCCTTCTTATGCTGAAACAGATCTAGACTTAATGGACTACTGTATGCATAGAAGATAGTAATCATGTCAGTCAAATGTGCACGTCAATCACTCCCTTTTCTGCCCTTATTGCATGTTTGAAGTGTGATGGCCCATGAAACAAAGAGCACACGTAGATATATAGGCTGCAGTTGGCTCACAAACGTGTCAAAGCTGCCAGAGGAGTTGGGTGTAGTAAAGACCACAGCAGCACAAACCAAACCACCTAAAGCGGGGTCTTTCATTTGGTTGGCGTGAATTCAAAATGCACTATCATTGCTGTGAATTTAAAATGGCTGTTTTTTTTCCCTACACATCAGCACAGAATTAAAATGGCTGCAAATCAAAAGCTAACTTTTGGGTGTTATACATTTATGTCAGTGGCATCTGTGTCACATGGGACGATTGGGATCATCATTGCTCATGCAATGCAACATTTAAAACTTGTGCATACGATTTAAGAGTTTAATGCTCATTTAAGTCTGCAGCAACTAATAATTGACCATATTTAGATTAGGATTATTGAATAAAAGCTGCTCTATTATATAGGGGTGCTACTTGTCCAGTGTTGCCATAGAGCAATGCAACGTGTTTTCACTGTATGTTGGAATTGAGCAACAATTAACATATAGTCAAGAGCTTGCAGAAGGGCATCATCAGTAGACGTGCTTGCAGTCGTAATTCACGCATGTGTATTAGTGCATACATAAAACACCTATACACACACATTCACAGGTAGACAGCTGAATGAACCTTTAATAGTAAATGCTTTTGATAAAGTCATAATGATTCTGTTCATTAGTGTCACCGGGTAGCAGGGGGAGTTTTTGTTGAATTACAAAGTGAGCCCTTCTTGACACATAGCTGCTTGCATTTTAACAGATAGCAGAGGAAAAAAAACCCCAGAGGAATATGCTGCATACTTCAGAGGTGAGGTGCGCTTACCGTGAGACACAAAGGAGGGGCATTCATCACAGCACACTGAACCAAAAATAATGAGTCAACCTTTAGATTTTGGGGGGGAAAATAATGATAGCATTATGTTATGGAGCTATCTCCCCTGTGGCACTTACCAAAATAACAGTTGCTATAACAGCACCCTGGAGAACAGGTGGCAGTTTGCTAATCAAGAAGAACAGGTGAACATCGATTGCAGTAGTTCAGCGGTTTGGTTGACTCCTGCTGTTACATGATACTTCACAGTTTTTTGTCATGTTTTTGAAACACACCAATACAGGAATTTTTCTGGAAATATTATACCTAGATACTACTATGCCTAAGGTATTTTTAATGCTTTTGTAAGAGTTGCTTATGCTTCAGATTCCGACATTTTTTATTAAGTGGCTAGCCGCCATCAAGTTGGATGATAAACTCACTTTGAGTATCATTCACCTACCCCTGTCACTAGAGCCCTTAAGCAATAATGCATACAGTTTCTGATTCAAATTACCATTACAACTCACCCTGCAGCCAAGTAGCATGTGCAGTAACATCAAAAAGTATGACTCAGCTGTTTTTATGAGATAATTTCATCATTTAATGAATCCCATGTTCAAATCACAGACATCACTTGGAAGCATTATGCTTATTTTCACAGAAAATGCTCTGCTCTAAAATAACATTTGACATTTTTCTATCAGCATGTCAAGCTTAAGAGCACAGCTTATTTTTTTTTTTTCCCTCTCTCAGAAGATTTTCCACAAGCTTCTATTTATAGGGTCGGTTGATGGGAGGTTTGAATAAATCCGTTTTCATCTGGATAACGGGGAGATCACCACTGGGTTTAAAAGAGCACTGTGTCTCCTGTGGCATCATGGTGGCAGGGTGGGTGTTCCTGATGAAGAATAAAGCATTACAAACAGTCGACAAGGGCTCCATTTGATAAAATCGCTTGTCTTTGATCTTCTCAGTTCCTGGTGGAGGATGGCTTCAGAGCACATCAAAGAAAAGCAGGGCTGGAGGTTGTATACTCCAGCCATGCCACTGAAATTCGCCACCAGTGCTTCACACAGACCGAGGATAACAACATTTTAAAGGTTAAAGCTCTTAACTATTTAAGGTGATTATGCAGACAAAAGGACAGACCTCATTCGTTCGTATTGTGGCATTTTGAGAACCACAGTGACACAGTGAAATCCTAAACACATGTACTACTCGGATGACTCATTTGTGCAGTTTTATTTTCATCACATTCCCCCATTTCATGAATAAAAGTTGTAAAAGAAGGCAGCACGGTGGTGCAGTGGCACTCGCAGCAAGACAGATTTAATTCTTGGCCTTTTTTTTGTCTTTGTGTTCGTGTGGGTTTCCTCCCACATCCCACACATACAAGTCATACAAGTCTGCCCATAGGTGAATGAGTGACTGTCTGTGTTAGCTCTGAGCTGTCCTGGTGACGTGTCCTGGGTGTTTTCTTGCTTTCAATGCAATGAATGCTCACATGGGCTCCGGCTAGTGTGAATCAGACTTTTGGACAGCTATAAGTAAAAGCTTGGTAGAAAATGGTAGAAATGTTTTACAGATCCTTTACACTGTGACAAATTTAAATTTCCCCGGTGCATTCATTTTGAAAAGATGAATCAAGTACATAAAGAGGCATTCAGTCGGCAGATAGCAACTACAACCAGAGATTTTAGAGTATGTTCTCACCCAGATATCTGCCCTTTCCCTGTCCAATACTGTCCAAATGCTGCCGTTTACAAGCTTGCAAGCTTAAAATCCTCCAATTCACAATGTACTGTTCAAATCATCCACAAATTGCACTTGGCTCCAGGAAATAAACAACATCATGTGGCATTGTCTTGTTTTGCGGCTCAGTCTACTAGTCTGCCCTTGGCTAAGGAAAAGTGTCTCAGTCTTTGTCTCATTTGGTTGGAACTTGCCAGTTTTCAAGGATCAGGGTCAAGGAGCCTCTTGTTTGAGGGGAATGTGCTTTGCTTGCTTTGCATGTCCTCCGAGGTTTTCACTGTTAATGAAGCCTCTAACAGCAGTGTTCATGTCTAGATTCCTCACTGTTATATGACAACTGCCTGGTACAAAGAACTGTGACAATCACCTTTCTGTTCCCTGCAATATTGTCAATGAAATACCTATTTATAAAGTAATTCTTTTAAAATGAAAAGGGCAATCTGAGATTTTTTCACCCAAACATTATTTTGATTCTGTAAGATAATTCAGTTCATGTAACTGCGCCCATCTCTGCCCCCACTTTCTATTTCCGTGTTGTCATTGACTGGTAGGTAATAGTGGAAAAAGATGACAAACCTGACAGTGACAGTAAGATGCTTTCTGGAGATAAGGGTTTATAATTTGTTTCAAACCCGATAACGCTACAAAGAACTGAAGCTCATATGTATGTAAAATATTCAAATAAATATTTTATGAGTCCACAAAGTGGGCCTCTAAATTCATTGTTAGTACCAGAAGTACGTTAGAAAGGACTGTGATATCACAGATTTGAGTCCAGATCCGCTGTTTTCCCCTTCAGAGAAAAGTGTTACTGGACAATTGGACATGTCAATGTCAAGTGGAACACTTTCTGTATGAACACTGACTTGACTCTAACATGCAGTATGTATAAAATATATCAATTCTTTGTTTGGATTTTCTAGCTTTGTTTAACGAAGGTGATTTAAGTCAACCACTACTAAAAATGTCTATACCTCAAATACCAAATGTTTTCATATCACCTAAGAAACATATGCACTTTAAGACTAAATGCAGATGCTTGTTTGTGCAGTTGCAGATGCACATTTGATCATTCCGGTTTCTGACGACACAGACCATGTGCCATGTGGAAAATGGCAATAGGATTTTATTGGCAAATGAAACGTGTGTGAAGCGTTCTAATGCACCGTCACCCGCCAAAGTCCTGAGCACTGCAGCAGCTCAGCCTCGCTGCCTCACATAGTGAGGCCTTTTATTCACTTTGGATCTCAGTCAAGTCACTCAGTAGTCACACTGCATTATGCTCACCCCCATTGTTCAGTACACTTGGAGGCCATTTTAGTTCCAATTCAGTGAAGGAGAGAGTTCAGCTCAACAGCACAGAATATGTTTGTTTTATCTTAGACATGTACAGTATTATTTGTCTTTAACTGTAGTAAATATCTTGAATATGCCATTTCCCAATTCCCTCTAAAATCCTGGGATAAATTACTCCACCTTTTAGCCTACTGTAAATATTGTTCCCATGTTCAGCTCTTGGATTTTAAGATATACAGTATTTTCTCCCTGGTTTTGTAGCTGTGTCTTCTGTGTTCATCCGTCTGTATTCAACCTCTTGAGACAGCTGTATTGAAATGGAAATGCTAAAGAAAGTTGCAAGGGAATGACAAGGTCAACGCAAAAAGCGTGATAGATAGACAGTCTCGGCAGAATCAGCGTGAAAGCGCCAGGCATCCTCTTTGTTCATTAACTGCATATTAAATATTGCCTATTCAAAAAAAGGATGGTGCAGAGTGTGGAATTATTAAGTTTTATGCTGTAATCAATTACACAGCACTGGGTCATTTCCAGTCAGTTTTGACAAACATATACAGAAAACTGATAAAATGAGGTCAAACATTACACCAAAAATTACTTCAGGATCCGCAAGACTGTGATTCTTAGGAAAAGATAATGGAGTCTGAAAGTGAGAGAGCAGTTATTTTCTGTGGGTGGCTCAGAAATATACATATATGAACTGTATATTCTTCAAATGGCCCAGGTCACTGTTTCTGGATATAAAAATTCATGAGGCTATGAGGTGACTCCTAAGTTCTTTTACACAGCGATATAAAACCACAGAAACTGTTGCCATGTTTAAAGTTCTGCTTAAACCACTCACACTGTCACACATGGATGCAAATGGGCTCTCTGGAACCACAAAAGTCTCAGTTTTCCAACGATTACAAATTTATGATACAATAAAATATAGGGTCCACCACATGAGGCTTGGTATGGTTTTTATATTGCATGGCAAGTTAAAGGATTAAAAAGCTAAAACTTATACTTGTACAGTGGTGCATAATACCAAATGGCATTTTCTGATAATTACTTTATAAAAGGCCCTGAAAACCTATTTTCCCAATTAGCTTCTTACAAATGGAGATGGAATCCAACATGAACGATACAAATTTTCTGCCAAAGTTCAATTAGTTGTGGTTATTTCACAGGGCTCAGTTAGAAAAAGGAGAAGTTGTGTATTTATGTGCGCCAATCACAGTTAGGCAACATCTGTATCAGTATAGCAATGGACAAAATAATGACTAAAACTGAAAAGGATTCTGGGTAGTTTGTTCAATTTCAGTTGTAAAACATCATTTTTAGTTTTAGTTAATTATTATTAATCATCAATCCTGACTATTTTGATATTTTCTTTATTTCTAACTAGAGCTCCTGCCATTCACTGTAAGATCAGCCTTGATGCTAACAATGAGGACCTGGCAGCGGGGCTGCATGCAGATTAGATGTGAATACTGTGGTTCATTTGACAGGGATTTGTGATCTCAGTCTTGGGGCTCTGTTTCAGCAGCATGTCAATTGGAAGTCAGAGTGATAACTCTCTGCAATACCCAGACTGTGTACTGCAAACTGCTTCAGAGTAAATTAAAGCCTTGTGTTGTCACAGCTGAACTGCAGACAGGATGCAGTGAAATGCAGTAAGCCTGGAAGAAAACCTATGCTTCCAATTTAAAAAGTGTGGACATGATTAAAGGTTTTCAGACATCTAGAAAGCATTACACAATAAGAATCGGTGACTACATGTCAAAAATGACTGCAGTAAATATAATAATAAACAAAAAAGTGCTCCAACTACCTCCAAATTAAACAGACAGATTTTTGATGATCAGAATACTGAAAAAGTATTGTTAGTTCATCAATCAAAGTATCAATAGTAAAAGTACTCTAATAATAATAATGCAGAAATATTTCCTGTGTGAGTGTTATGCTATTATAAATTATATATTATTAGTTTATCATAATGATGCATTAATGTGTAAATAACATTTTACTGTTGTAATTTGTTGAGGTGGAGCCAATTTTGACTACTGTTGGGTAGTTTAATCTATATCAGTGCATCATATTTTATAAGCTCATTGCATATTTTGAAAAGTACAATATTTCTCTCCGAACTGTAGTGAAGTATAAAGTAACATGCCATGGAAATACTCAAGTAAAGTACGAGTACTTCAAATTTATACTTAAGTACAGTACTTGAGTAAATGTACTTAGTTACAGTCCACCACTGACAATTACATACCAGAGAAAAGTACCTGCAAATCACCCAGAAAGGCTGAAACCTGCATTTCTTAGATTAGTGCATCAACACATCACTTTTGCAGTGTCATGGAGGTGACAGGTCCGCCTTTTTAACTTTACAGGCTACAATAAATACAATTGTAATAAAATTTGTGCGTAACAGTTGTTGCCTATAATAATGTCAAAATACAGCAGGAATCGTAATCAGAGTAATGGGTTACGTAATATAGTGTCAAATGATCTGATGTGAGGCAGCCACACCTCTTGTCCTCGAAACTGTAGCGCTTCACCAGTAATAAACTGCATAAGCAATAAGGAAACGTGCATGTCTGATTTATTTGCGCATGTATCCCATGCATGTTTCTTATTAGAAATTCCAAACAGTGGTAGATTTGTGTGCCTGTATATCCACGCTGCACCAGCTCCCACAACTACTCATAAATTCTTGTTGAAATGCCACAGATTCGCCTGCATTCAAGCGCTCATTCAACTCTTTCAGCTTTGTCCATTAAATAAAAATAACACAAAGCAACAAATCTAAACCAGATGGGGAAAATGTTGAACTGAGGCTGGTTTGATATGCTGTGTAAAGGTTTGACATCATAAATAAGAAAAGCAAAATTGTGACTGAGAAGTAGCAGGGTTTTTTTTTACCTGTCAGTATATTATCTGCTTAATTTATTGTTGTTATGCTTCTATAAATTTGCATGATTACCATCAATTATTTTTTAAATCTAATATTTATTTAATAATTTCTAAATGTAGAAAACATTTGAGCAGTGAAAATAATTAAAGCTTTTGAAATGCAAAAGACTATTTAGCATAATTAATAATTTGCAACAACAAATAAGTCTTAGGTACAGCACTTCATGTTAAAGACCTTTTTGTTTTTCCACTGTACATCACCACGTAGTACACTGGTGCTGCATCAGTTTTGCCGTAGTGTGAGCATGGCTGAAGCTGATGCTGTTCTTTGTCAAAGGTTCCATGCAGTATGCTACTGTGCTGTTTCATCACAACAACAGCAACACATACTTATCATGAAACACTCCCATTTGTAATTGCGTGTCTTGCTTTGACATCGCAGCATCCAGTATCTATTTTGCAAGAGATAAGTGAACCTTATAAATCAAAGGAATAACCATCGTTGTGCTCGTTTCCTTTGACTTCAAAAAGGTTGCGATATGAATGCAAACATAACAAGTAATGAGTCTCTATAGATGAAGAAGACTGTCTCATCTTTTTATTATACAAATTAGATGTTTTTTCACTGCAGTCATGTGTATCTTTCAATACTAACCATCATTTGTGATTTCCTGCCATTAAAAAAAAGAAAATATTCCTGCAGTCTCATTCAGGACAAAAGAGGGAACACCATGAACTTATTTCCATTATATCCATCTCCTGTAGAACTGTGAAATGAAGATTTGGTATCTTTGCTTCACAGAAGAAAGGAGCAAATTCAGCTCAATTTAAAAACAAAATCAGAAAACAACAATTGCGATTCTCATATGACAAACTCATTTAGAATGCAAAGTCCTTCAGAGTGGGCCTCAACAGCCGCGCTATTCATCCTTCGAAGAAAACATGAACAACATTCACATGAGTCTGTTACAGCTTTGCTCCACAGTTCTGAAGCGAGGGCGAATCTTTGAAGCTCTTAGTGTGGATAAACACTGTCAGATGTCTTGAACGTTTCTTGTCATTTTTTAAATAGGCTAAGAAAAAAAAAATCATATTCTAACTTTTGTGTGGGCTGGCTTAATGTGGTAAATTTGATCAAGCCCTTGTTGTGCAGTGTCAGAAATGTTAATGTAAATTATGCACTGCTTTCAGCCTCTCAGTTGCATGTTCCTGCATTTCAACCCAGTTAGTTGTGGCCTGTCACTGGATGGCTATTTCAGCCCACAGAGGAGAGGCATTTGCATAAACATCCACCCACAAAACCTGGCAAATGAGTCTGTCACTCAAACACACTGTCTATGTGGTAAAGTGGAAGCAAAATCCAATTTTTTTTTCTCTAGGGTCTTCTGTAACTGCTCTCACTGGCAGTCCCTTGGCAGAGAATGGCAAGTGCCCTCATGTAGCTGTAATGGATGCTGCCTTTAAACTTACATAGTATACTATGATCTAGGGCAGCACACACATACACTTACATAATCAGTGTCGCTTAACAATATCATGAAGTTTAGTCTAGTCAGGAATTTAGAATACTGTATTTTTCATCATAATATTAATCAAGAACTGATACCAAAGCAGCTGACTTTTAAATATGATATAAAGTCTGCTTTTTGAAGCATTTACTCTGGAATGCAGTTTTATAGTCAAGGGCATGAGCTAAAGGGGGATACCACTCAATCATTTACATAATCTTTCTTTAATCCCAGATTGTCCAATTTAGAATTTAAAAACGTTGTCCTACCACTGGAAAAAAGGAATCCAGATTGATTTGTCAGGATCAGGGAAAAAATGCTGACCTTTTTCCCCATACCTATCTGCACACACAATGTCTATTGGGTACCCTCTTTTCCATCCTGTCCAAATTACCATGGGCAGGGTTTCTTCTCATTTTTGCTTATAGGAAACTCAAATGCCTCTCATAAAAGAGGCGAGCACAAAGAGACTACATCAGAAGTAATGAGGATTTTAAAAAATCATATTTGAACTTCCTTTGTAACCAAGCCTTCACTTGTGAAAACAACACAACTGAAAACAATTCTACATTAACGTCCCAAGGTCTGTAGATGTAAACTAGTGAAGTAAATACAACAACAGGAATTACACAATGTACTATAGGACAAGTACAAAAAAAGTTGTTCATCTAACTATGTCTGTGTTCTTGCAAAACAGTTTTCAGTGACTATCTTAGAATGACAAGACTATGCTTTGTTGTATGCAAGCGATGAAGATAAAGTTGAGCTGAATTTAAGTTTAACAGTGAATAGTTTTCAGCTTTTACAATACAGTGCCATTCATTGTCCACAGAGAAACCTAAAGCCAACACACACATCAGAATATACATCATGCACGGCAGCTGACAGCATACAACATTGCATGCTGATAAATAAATAAAATGTTAATTTTGCAGTGATCAGTGATTTGTAAAAGATCAATGCACTACCATATCACAGTGATGTGAAAATCAAAGTTTCATTTGACCATGTAATTTGTCACCTTTGTCTAATTGGCCCAGTTTGTGTAGTTATCAAGTGTTTTTTGGGGTTCTACAAGTCTAAACAACACAATAACAAATGCCTCCATAGCACCGCATCTATAGGAATTGCTGGTGAAATAGAGATCAAATCAAAAAAG
Organism: Maccullochella peelii; assembly: GCA_002120245.1. Taxonomy (NCBI): domain Eukaryota; kingdom Metazoa; phylum Chordata; class Actinopteri; order Centrarchiformes; family Percichthyidae; genus Maccullochella; species Maccullochella peelii. The sequence continues at coordinate 125,783 of LKNJ01000175.1, read as the reverse complement.
TGCAGAACTGCTTTGACACTCTTGTATATTGTTTTTTTTTTTTTAGTTAAAGGTATACAATGATTAATCGCAAATTCACAATTTTGTTTGTCTTTCAAACAGCAGCATTAATGCACGTACAGATGCACCATGGGATATTTGAGTAATGGCCATCACTGACTAAGACAGCTGACATTTGCTTGCGCTGCCTGTATGTTTCCACGGAGCATTGTGGATATTCTGCTCCGCTCACTGAAAGGAGAAGTGTTATGTAACGTAGAATGAGATTCAGAAATTATAACTCTCCAACACTCTTGTGCCAGATTGTCAGCTTGTCTACAGCTCACTGTCATTCATAGCATAGACAGAAATGACTCTAGAGTGACTCTCTTCTGATAGTCCATCACAACTGGTCTAATAGTACTAATAGCATGTCAGGCAAGTCAAATGATCAATTGTAAAATACTGTGATCCAGATTTTGATTTGTGGCTATGGAAACATTTCGATATTTATCCAGATCGGAATCAAGACTATTTCGAGTCTCATGTCTGGACATATGGGAACTTAATTTACAAATCAGATTTAAACCACGTTCATGGCAGCATTGAAATCAGATTTGAGTAGAATTTCTGGATACTGTGTGTGTCACAGTCTCCCTGTTTAAATCAGATTTCAAACTGTCCTTTACACACCTAGCAACCAACACGCAACAGTCATGTCACATTCAGAGCATGGTTAGCTTGCCAACATTGCTGCTCATCTTAAACTCATCTGTCACTGACACTGTCTGGTGCGGTGGCAGAGTTCTGCACCACAACTCGATAGGCCTATTGCTATGGCATGAAGAGACAGACGGTTTATCTTGATTCCTCAACTGGCCTGCAGAATGCTGGTCTGACTCTCGTCACATGCAGGCAGATGGGTTAACAATGCCTGAACAGAAAAATCCTAATCAATCACTTACAAATAGAAGTGTGGACAGTTAGTCCTGAAATTGGATTGAAGACACAAATGTGATTTTCTAGCCGTCTGGATATTGTCTTTTTGCAAAATAGCTTGTATCCACTGTCTTTGCTATTGCCATAAATGCACACAACTTTATCTGTGGAGGTCATTGTCAGGGCCTACCAATACCATGACACATATGAGCATTTCAAGAAAAAAATCATATAAGCGTTGTTGTTTTTTTAAGCCGCCATCGCATTTGTTAAGGTTTGGTCATGTTTAGGCAAATAAAAGTACTTGATTAAGGTTTAGGGAAGTTTGTGCTCATGCTGGCCATGGGAGTCTACAGCTTTCCTAGCGGCTCTGTGAGGCTGTGCTCAGACTTTGCAATAAATGCTAACATAAGTATCAATGGCAATGGTAACATGCCGATGTTTAGCATTTACCAGGTCACCATCTTAGTTAAACTTGTTAGCATGCTAACATTTGCTAATAATCACTTGACACAAGTATTAGGTAAATTGGTATTTTCATCTGATGATGGTGCAAGATGAAAAGTTTCACAGAAGTTATTACAATTCATCCTCTAGGGACCGTGAACATCTGGAGCAAATTTCATGGCAATCCATCCAATAGTTATTGAGACATTTAATTCAGGACAAAAGTGGTAGACCAATCGTTCTACAGACTTTGACATCCACAGAGCCACACGGCTAGCATGGCTAAAAATAACAGTTTTGGCAACAACAACTACTTGGTTAAGGTTGGGAAAAGACTGCTATTATGGTTGAGGGAAACAAACAGTGACTGTTGGGAGGAGATAGGATACAAACCCATGGCCTCTGGAATTAAAGTCAAAGTTTGCTCTGTTAAAAGAAAGACACATTTCTTCTGTTTTTGGACCTGAACATAAACATAGCTCATTTTCACCTGCTTGAACAAACGATCCATGCTGTTATTTTCCCCAAGAGGACAGTCTCTTTGTTTTCCAGCATTAATTTAGCAGCAGCCTACAGAGTACTCAAATGTAGAACCACTATTTCTGCCGGTCTATATATCATAGAGAATGTAATTGCTCTACTTGAGTATTTAATATCCTAAACATGCTCTTTCCTTAAATAATCCTTAATTGTTAATTTACTCACAATCCCCTTGAAGTCTCAATGGCAGCATCAGTGTGAGCTCTCTAAACAGTAAAATGAGCAAATCGCACTCCACCAAATTAGTGAAAGTCTGCTGCAGGGAGTCCTATCCATTCAGCCAATACAGAAGACACATCAGATGGTTAGATGCTCTCTGTAGTTTTGTATTAAATGGAAAGAGCTTGAGAGCACAGGAGTCATAATGAAATGTGACAGATAAATCAGAAGCACTTGGAAGATGGCTTCAGATTACTGAATCAATACTGTACCACCACAGCTAGTCCAGACTTCCCAGACCTGCACTGTTTTAGTAGAGCCTGCAGTAAAAGCCCTCAGTTGGATTTTTTTTATGCCCATAAGTTAAGTCCCATAAGAAATGAGACTACATTATATTTGAAAAATGAAAGCAAATATGCACATGACATCTGAGATCACTGAATTACTTCTCAGAAAGTCTACGGTAGCACGGCTTTCTGAGAATTACAAAGTGCACACACACTGTGTAATAGCAAGCTTTCAAATATGAATCACAGACAATTTTTACATGCTACATTTTAATTCTTAAATAGCAACTTAAAACCAACTGGAAATCTCTCTCCTTGCTGACTGGTTAACATTATCACTTTGCTACAGTGATGTAAAACTGTCCTCAGGGTGCATTCAGTACATTGTGACATCACTGTGGGGGGGGGTTACAGGTGCAACAGCTTGGTGGAAAATTATACCATAACCATGTGGAAGAGCTGACTATTATGTCCATACAATCAGTAGAATGTACTGTATTGAAGACGAGGGCTGGATTTATAAAACTGTATTCCTAGTATGAAAGATGCAAGTGAAAACAATAAATAAATTACCTTGGAAACCTGAATCTAGTTGCGATGATCTTGCCCTGTAACATGCGACTGAAGCTCCAGTGGCTGACAGAGTTCATCTGTTGTTACAGCACAATATCAACCCGTGACTGGATCATGCAAGACGTCAACCAAACATAGTGAGTCAGTATCAGCGTTCCTCCCTCTGATGACGGAAACGTCTAGTTCGGTGTGAGGCAAAGTGTTCATTACCGGTAACTGCAGCCATGCTGTGGCCTTAGTAACCATGCTCCATGTCATCTTTGGACTGTCTGGTTATTTGAATTTCATGTATGACTTCTCGCAAAGCTAACATAAAATTATTTTTTCCCCCCTCTGATTTTTAGCAGCAGTAATAGGAAATGTTCTGCAAATCCTATTATGTACACTTTTTTAAAGGGAGTTTATGGTCTTAAACAGTGTTTTCATTATCAAATCCTAATTTAATTCAAAATTCTGATCCATGTAACTTGAATATAAACGAACGCAAATAAGGCACATTTGAGGGGATGAAGAATTAATGGTAGATTAACTGTCACCATTACAGCATTTATATTTAATATTAGAAACATTATACTTTGTTTTATCTCAGACTCATTATTGCATCTCCTTAAATAATTTATCTTAGCAGTCACTGCTAGTGAATGCATTATCATTATGTTTTGTTAACTGATAGCTACAACTAGTCATAACTATTTTACTACAACAGACCTACTGTAGTTAGTATCATTTTAAGATAGTAAGGGACTGCTAATTGCAAATTATGTGGATTTGACATCTCTTGTTTTGATCTCTAATTTGTTAATGGTTAATTTGGCCTCATTTGATCATCTCTTGACAAAATAAAAGCATAATTTTGGTTGGATTTTACATTTTTCTTCAAAGACTAGGTAGATTAGCTTTTATTTCCACTGGTTTTGGGTAGTGTCTGCCACTCTGAGTCTGATGTAAATCAAATATGGCTGTCGTGCAAATTCTGTGTTCACTTCTGTAATCTGTTTAGTCTTTGATTTGGTGCATTCAAAGACACCTTTGTATCCAAAGGAAACATTAATAGACCATTTCTATGTGTGAAGCAGTCTTACAAGCCTTTGATATTGTCTCTTTGATACGTATCTATGAAAAGAGGTCATGTACACAGCTGCTGTGTGCGTTTATTATATCAAGCTAATGAATATAGAGCAAATGGCACTGAAGTGATAATGTAGAAAATAATCGCCCTGTGATTCTTACTCCGCCTCTGAGCTGCACTTGGTTTCTGTCAATATTAATAAACATTTCTTGGGCTTCTATTTCGTGATGACTCAGTGCATTTCCAAATTGTCTTTCCTTGTACTATGCATTTGTACCTGCTTTAAAATTTCAATCCAAATGCAGAGCATATAGAATATCAAAACATACAGTATATGTGGCATCTAATGTGTATCAGCATCTCTGGAAAAGTCGTGCAACAGTGACAGACATTTAAATACATAACATTACATTTATATAGTAGAAAAAGATTACAAATACAACAATAAAAAAGCACTCATGTAATTTGTTCATTGTCATTATTCTCACTTTAATAATTCATTTGTTTTAAATTAGAATTAAAAAAAATATTGGTTATTTTGTCAGTGGCTCTCAAATCCTTATATTCCTTATTTATATGTGTTAGTGCTGATGTGTTCATGCTACTTCATCATGGCACATATCTAATCATTTATCAATAGTATAATGTATTTTGTTTCCTGTTATGACAAGGGTGTGGCTTAAATCCAGGTGGATGTCTGACCATCACAGTTATTGAGAGCTTGACTGCATAATTTTTCAGCCACAGTGGATTTAGGAAGCAGAATCCAATGCAGGAAAACTTCACCATGCCTATTTTGTCAGTAACGTCAGTATTCTTTGTTCAAAGGCTGTCTCCCTGCTTGGTCTAAAATGTATTAATGCGGGGGTGATGGCTGGAGGCCTGGAGGTGGTCAGCCTTGTGCGTCGGCTGGTCATGTGGTCAGTCCCTCATACACAAACCCTCTTTTTGCACTGTGCCAAGTAATACAATCTGCCTATATTGTTTAGTTACATTAGTTTTAGGATCTATGCAATAAATGTAAAAAAGAAAATCTTTAATGAGGTTGATAAAATAAATAAATGAATGCATCACGGTTTGGTTTATGAGCAAAATATTATGATTCATAGGTTTATAAATGTATTTATTCAAGCATCTATATTTGATGCTGTCTTATTTGAGACGCTGGCACACAATGGATGCCACAGTAGAGGGGTAATAATAAAGTTAAATCATAACGGTTTATTGATTCCACCCTTCCAAACCTTGTTTTTGATAAACAGATTTGTTATTTGATAGACAGGCTGTTATTACAGCAACAAAGATGAGTTTTTCAGTAAACTGAGGTTGCTTTGTAGTAATTTAACCTCAAATTAAACATTTCATCTAAAAACTTGAATTACTGGACCTTGCCAAGGTGAAATGTATGAAAAGAATCCTTTTCATGACACAAAGCCAAAGTTTATTTGTACTGCACATTTGCATGGCACCCTCACTTGAAATAGCATTCTTGTGTGTGTGCAAATGCCTCTAAGAACACTGGTATCCATGGAAACCAATGCTGCAAATGGATCATGTATTCAGAGACAGTGGTGCCATACTGTACAGTCTCTTTAATCATCGTTATATGTATCGCTATACATACACCAGCACTCTCTTAATAAAGCAAACACTGTCTCTATAATGAATAGCAAAGGTGACCCTGCAGGTATGTCAAAACCTGTTGAAATGAAACCTAAATTGACTTTGCAGCAGGCTTTTCTTGAAAAGAACACACTTACAAAGGGAATTGTTTAAGGTTTGTATGACAATAGGAATGTTAACCTTCTTTTTACCCTTGTTGGGCCATAACATGTACTATATATCAAACTGTACTGTATGTTGTAGTTTTGATTTGGCACATGAAAGAAAAAAAACGAAAACTCCAACACTTCAGTACAAAATTCCCCTGCCAAAATAAGCTTTTGTTGATATGCTTTGGGTCATACTGTGAACTAATTCTCAGTTTTTGTTTTCTGTGATATTTCTACACGTCATGAAGAAAATGTGATTGAGGCAAAGACTGAGGGGGGTGTTTGTACTTGCTGGTGCACATGCACATTAGTGGTAATGTTAATAATACGGCGGGACCTTTCTCATTTGACCTGATTAAGATATACCGTAAAAACTCCCCAAAGTAGCCAACATCTTTATTTGCATGAGCAACCAAACAGATTCCATAATTCATCAGATGCAGGCTAATTGGGGAACTATTAGCAATAGCAACTTATTTACCAAAGCTGATTAAATGTATGCAGTTGACACAAACTAAGGTAAAAATGTTCTACTTCAGGATAAATCAGGATAAAACACTTTTCGGCATGAATTACAGCTATTGCTAGGGACAGATCATTTACATTAATTTAGCAATTTTCTCATTGATGTTTCAAATGGCAGAAGTCACATATATTCCCTTTTAAACAAGAATACAATTAAATCTAAGTGCCATTGTACAGTTGGAAGCTGGCATAACAAAAAAGTGACCATTTTTACAACAAAGTGCCCATTCACTTTTAAAGTGTGTGTGTGCCCATAAGCCTGAAAAATATATGACATTGTAGTTACTGCTGCTGCAGGGCTACTAAGCAGTGATGGAGGCATTTCAGGTTTCTTTAGGTACCAACACCTGGAACTGCTCTGTGGGTTTACTGCTCTATGGGCACATTTATATGAAAATGTCTATACCCTCCAGTACTCTCACGCTGTGATCTAAAGCTATAATTTAGCAGGTGCTTTGGAGCTTTGAGATCCTCCAGTTTAAGAGCTCTGCTCCTCAGACCATCTTGCCTAACCATCAGCTCAGCGGTGTCCAAAGCTCGACTGTTGTGATGTTGTCTCAACAGTTACTAAAGTGCAATAATTGCAGCTTTCTTCGCTGATTTGAGGTGACAATTAGAGGAAGGGGGCGAAAGAAGAGGATTAGCAGGGAGAGTGAGAGAACACTCTGCCATTTGGCAGAGTGAACGTACACAAACTGAATTGCTGGATAAATCAAAGGATTTTGTAAACATTGTTCTTTGTGGGTGTCAAGAGATGCAGAGTTGACATTTTTTCCGAGTGGCTCCAGATAAGCGATAAGGCCTGAATATATTTTCATATTAACACAGAGGCTTATTGTGTTGCTTTTTGTCTTCCACTTTCACTTTGGAAATTACAGAGTTCCCCTTAACTTTGCGACTGTAAAGTGTAATCAACAGCTTTAAGGTCAGTGTTGCCTCATATCTTTGACCCAGAGACAAATGAAAAATAGTGGCTGATTTTGTTATCTGTGTCCTGAGCAGACTGAGGCATTACAATAAGCCTCAGAGGTCAGGGTCAGTGGGCGGATGCAGAGATTGCTCATACTAGTGTCAGCACTTATCACAGCAGCTTGCTCCAAAGTGTCCGTGTCCGTGTGACCCTATTATGGTAAGTCTCCATCCATGAGGCCTTACTGTTTAGTCCATAAGGTGAATTTCACCCTCCATTTGCAATTACAGTCTCTAACCTCCAGTCTGCTGTGCACTTCTTATAATTTGCACAGCTTACAGATTGCTGATTGGAAGTGTCTTTCTTGGAGCTATATTAGCTGTGACATATGTTGCTGGCACAGCAGTAAAGAGTGGACAAGGGATGTTAATGAGTCACATATTATCGGTGGATGCATCCCCACAACACCACTGCTGGTTAAAGGAAGAAACAGAAATCCAAGACAGAATTGAATCAATAAAATGTTTAAAGGCCCTAAAAAAAAAACCAATTTTCTCAATCAGCTTCTCACTATGAGAGATGGGGTCCAACGTAGACATGCAGTTTTCTGTTTTGGTCATTTTACATCAAAGCTTTTCTCTGCACTATTCAGAGTTTAGCAATATTTGAATCAATGAAGATGACAGTTGTTGGGTTGTTTGCTCATTTTTTTGCTCATTTGGTTGGGAATATTTAATGTTATAAAACTCAAGATATTAAATCAAGTTTCGCAACAATTGTAATATATAGTTTAGTATAATGTATATCTAGTTCTGTAATGATTAGTCGATACATTGATCAGTCAATCCACAGGATTTTAATTGACAACAATTTTGATGGTCAATTAATCATTTAAGTCATTTGTCAAGCAAAATTTCCAAACATCTCCTTATTTCAGATACTCGTATGTGAGGATTTACTGCTTTTCCCTCTTTTGAATATCTTTGGGTTTTGGATTGTTGGGCCAACAAAACAAGCTAATATATGATGTCACTGTGTGCTCTGTGAAATTTGGATTAACCATTTTGGACTACTTTCTCATATTTTATAGACTAAACAAGTAATCAAAAAGATAATTGACAGAATAATCGTTGCAGCCCTATATACATCATAGATGAAGAAGGTGGTCCCAGTGCAGTGCATTATTCATTGCACATCCACACAGGTGTATGCATGGCCACACACAGAGGCAAATATAGTCAAAGAGTAAATATTGTGGAGATCAGACCAAAACCAGCAAGACCCAATCAACAGCTAAAATAACACCAATGACTTATATAGAACTATAATGAAGACAAAGACCTTAGTCACATGTCACATAGGTGCAAATGTATGAATAGTATAAATTAAGTCTTTCATTTAGGTTTAAAGTACGTGTAACATTGACTTACTTCAGCGTGTGTCCTCGAGGCCCAATCAAACACCGCAACAATAGACTTTAGAGATGGGACCATTCAGCTATGGTAAAATAAGCTCATGTATTACATATAATACATATTTTTATACTGAGTCTAATGCAATGAGCAAACAGCTGGATATAAGCCACTATAGCCTCCATCGGTCGGATTTTCCCCACATTTGCCTCTCTATTGCTTGCACTTTCTGCGGTAATACTGTGATTAAATCACAACAGAAATCTTCCTTAGGGTCTCACTGAGCTCAGCGAACCACTCTCAAATGTATTTGACAATCCAGATATTGAGCAAAGTGGTGATACCCTTGAACACACAAACACATGAACATCATGTCAAGAGAGGTGCAGACATTGCAGTCAGCTGTTGCAGGTACCAAAGCGCCAGGGTTTTGGTTTGACATGTACTACACCACAGTATATATACAACAATATTGCATCATAACCATTTTGGCTGTACTGGGAATGGAGGCAACTCAGAAACTTGTTCAATGAAGAAACTGATTTTGAGTTATTTAACTGATTGGTTGATTACAATTATATAAGTGATTCATTTCTTGAACTGATTTAGTGGGATGGCCAAAAGTATAATTATATAATCATGCAGGAATATGTATAATCACAGATGTGTTTCATAATTAGTATATAGAAGGATACTGACAAAAATCTGGTGTTCCTCAAATTTCTTCTCTTATTTGCCTTTGACTGTCCTCAATATTGATCGCTTGTATTTTTCTTTGCATAATAATCTCACTCTGATTTGTCAAAGGGGCCTCAGAAATCTCAACTTTCTCTGAGCTACAATTGATTTTTCGGTTTCGGTCTCACTGCATAGGAAAGTGTTTTTCTCTTTGTTCTTTTTGGTCAATTTGCAATTTTCTAACCATGCCAAGGAACCGCTAAGAGGGCTCTCATATGGGCAACTTTGTACTAGCACAAAACAGACTGAGCAAGTGTCTGTGTATATTTCAGCCCTAAGGCCACACTTGTTCACAGAGAAAATCATGGAATAATATTTTTTGTCCTTGAGGGGAGAACATATTTGGATGTTTGGCCAGTACTTTATTTGTGCCTGTCCTACAAATGCCCTCCATCAATTTCTTCTTGCGTTCATCTGAGAAAGCATTGATTTATTGGCCTCACAGCGTTTTTGGACATTAACAGTGAAAAAACAAATTTCATCTCAGAGGGAGTGTTGGTTTGTGTCCATTCTTGCAGCATGTCAGGTGCGTAACTCCAAGCCTGACTGAATTCCCAGATGGACTGAAGCCATCAGCACTGGCCAGACAGATGAATCTAAAGCAAGCAATGAGATTTCTACCGGAGTCTGCCTTTCAGGACAGAACGGCATTGGTGAACTTAGTGTGAAAGAGGTATTTGGTCTAGACAGTGTCTCTCTGCTTTTGATGCACAAAGCCGAGGCTTTGTTTAGAAGGCCCCTCACGTTCTGGGGTAGGGCAAAGCCTGTCAAACAGGGACTGTCAGAATGCCTCTTGTCTTTAACAAAAAGAGGAGCACGCCGATCCCATTTAATTATTCAAGACCTCGGACTGGCAAGAAAAAATAAACGCCACCCATCAGATAATGTCAGTGTTGGCTTCGACAGAGTAAACACCCACACAAATCTGTCACTACCTTGGTATGTTAGTACTCTGTTTTCTCATGAGATTTTTAAATGTAAATTGAATGTCTATGGAGAAGTGCTACATGTATTTAACTTTTAAACTGTGAAAATGTGGTGTCAGGTAGAAACTGTCTGCATGAAGCACAGTAGAGAAATTAAAACAACCTGTTTTCTTGGTTTCTGGCCAGAATCACAAGCATGTATCTTCACACAGGGACCATCAGGGGACCACAGGCTTCACTGAAAACACAGTACTAATTTGTGCTGTAATTTAACCATAAAAGCCACAGAATTGTTGCACACAATCAATGAAAACACAGCACCTATTGTAAAAGGTGGTACATTGTTTGTCAAACCAATCCAATACAAATCCAACTCATTTTCAGTCGGTTTTCATGCTGCTATGCATTAGAAATGGCACCAGGTTGCTTTAGAATAAGATTAACTGTGTGATTCTGTCATCTCATACTTGAAGGTCCCCATAATTACCTTAAGAAATGTTAACAAAAGGTCTTATTCAGCACAGTCTGAAGTTAGACAGTTTAGCGTGTCAAATTCATCTTAAATATTTTCACTGCAATAAATTACAGTATGCCCAGAAACTATAACTCAGCTATCACTGAAATATTTTTGCATTTAAAAGTTGACAAAGGCACCAGTGCCAGGTTTTCATGAAAGATTTTAAATGGTAAAATTAAAGGAGATTGGCTTGTGGGCATTGGTGCATTACATTACGTCCCCATTTGAGTTTAGCATACCCCCATTGGAGCTGGATTTCTGTGTCTGTTATGCCAGTGTTGTACTAGTTCTGATCATCACTAGGATCGCTCTGTTAGAAATTGCTAGAATCAGCTCTGATAGACAAGAGCAGAGGAAAGTTTGCCCTTTAAAGTCCGCACAGCAACACTGCAAGAGTGGGAGTGAGAAAACGAGATCAAAGATCTAAATTATAAAGCCATATATTGTAACACTAGTTCCCAAAAACAGATTAATGATGAAAAATAACAAGCAAGAAGGCTCTTGTTAAAAAAATGTAACTCAAGAATTGTTACATTTCTCTTCTCTAAAGATATATTCTGTTTCTAAAATGTCCAGAATGTGACAATGCAACCCATTCAGACACAGTGCAGCTGATGCTTCATCAGATGTAATTTCCTTTCCCATCCATTTCTGAATTCATTGGTTTACAGTTTGCTGGCTCATAATGTCGTAGATGTGTCTGAGTTGATTAATTGTCCTATAATTGTGGAAACAAACACGTGTGAAGCCTGCATGTTGTACCGCATTGGACTGTAGCCTACTGTAGACATTCCAATTTGCTTTAGCAGTACAAGACAACATACTGTATTTATAATTATTTTACTGCTCACATAATTACTTGAACTTATTACTTGATAAGAAATACTACAATTTAAAAAGTCGGAGCTGGATTTCAGCCTCCATGGAAGTAGTATCTGTCGCCATCTTAGTTCAGTACATTATATGCAGTTCTCAATAAAAACTACAATATATACATACATTAACTTGCTTAACAATCATCTCTAGGTATGTTGAACATATATGAACATTATCCAATTTTAATTTATATAATAATATTTATAGGTATGGCTTGTTTGGTTCAGATATCACAGAAGCAACTGGAAAGAGGCAAGGAGAGGGTTTAAGATGTAAAAAAAAAGGGGTTGTGAGCCAGATTGAAAAATCACAGTACACTGCATGTCCCCCGCTTGCTGAACAACCAGGACACCCCATGGCATGTTATATTTTGATATTTTCATAAACATGTCCTATTATTAGCTTGTCCTCCAGCACTTGTGACATCAGTCTGACTGCAGCAGTCTCCCTTCATGTCTTGGCTTTGCCTATTACACTTCATCTGACTCACCAGTGGACTGTGCCTCCCAGCTGGCCATAGGCTGACACTCTCGTCCACCTCATTACCAGGAAGGCCAGTGAATGAAGTGAATGTGCCCCCTAGTCTAGTTAGAGGTTGGCCCCTGGGGCTGTACAATACCGTATGTCATTTACCTTGGAAGACAACTGAGAAAACAGATATAATGAACCAGTTAGGCAAGTATCGTGCAGCTGTGATATTTCTTTTGAAATTTTATGATTGCTTGCATGTGATGAAAATACTGCATGCATTTCCATTTTTTCAATATGCCTGTTGCAGAACAGTGATGTTGTCAGATGCTGGCAAGAGCAGGAATATTTATCCCCACAACGCCGGAAGAATTCTTCTCTCACCGAAAGGCGTCAGACCCAATTCATATTCTCATATCTTTAATGTCCCCATTGAGCAACAACATATACTGACTTTTCCTCTACGGATTTTGCTCAAAAACAAATTTTAAATGTTTTTCCAAGCAGATATGATTGTCACAAAATATTCATGCACCCTCTCCAAATACTGTATTGGATGTAGATCTGTACCTCTTGCAACATTAAACCAGTAATTTGTCCACAAAATGATCTGGGCATGATAATGCATGCTGCTGTTTGTTTTAGTCTGTGAGTCTGTTCTGTGTACAGTAAGTGTAGTCATAGCTCATTTAATACTTAACAGGAAAACACAACATATTATCTTTTTTCCTCTTATGTATTAGAACAATAATTGTGTTTTGATATGATAGTGTTATTCTGTGTTAATGAGCTATGCAGGAAGAATTGCTTGTTGCACAAGTAAATGTAGACCGTTGATTCAGGTTCAAATGCGTATGTGGCTCACACATACTGTATAGTCATCTTCTGCACTCTACTATATTTCGCCTGTCAAGTCTTTTTAAAGGGCAATCTCCATTATTAGCAGGTTGTTTAGAGCAAATGCATAAGGTCACCTATGTTGCTTTCAGGGGCCACGCCAGCTCTGCAAGTTGAAATTTTGCCATTTTACTATAGAGACTTAATTATGGATGGGCCGAAGCGAGCATTTATCATATTTCACACCCAATATTATGACATATTTGTCAGAGCATTAATTTAGATTAATGGCACGGGCAGGGTTATGGGTGATCTGCAAAGCCCTTTACAGCTCAACCTTTTAGAGTCAGATGGTTTTAATGAAGGTGGTTTGTACAGTAGGCACATGTATAATAAACTTTAAGTTAGCAAAATGTGTTTTAGGTGCTGTGCATCCATATTATGTTAAAAAGACAGTAGTAACGTGGCAAAATTCAATATGCAGTAATTGCCCCAACCTCCATCCACCCACTAGGTATGTGTGCAGAATTAAGAGGAGGCAGGTGCTCAGTCCAAAAATAAATAAATGAAACAGTGAGGGGGACAAGGGGGAAAACTGTTCTTTAGATAGGAATAGACAAAAAGAGAAGAAAAAATAGGTTAGTTAACAAGGGAACAGTAACCTCAGCGAGCTTCAGTGACCTCTGTGTTCATCCTAATTTTGAATAATCTCACATTTAAAAATCAGCACTTTCCATTTGTTCCATTGTTAGCAAACGGCATTGTAGACTCTTGCAAGGCCTCTAAAAATGTGATGAAAAAAGTAACTCCCATTAAAAGCCTGTTTTATTGAGGGGTAGTGAGGCAGGTGTTCGAGCACTAGTTGGACTCCATCTGTCCACGTGCCTTTTGACCATCACCTCAGCTTCAGCAGCACAGAGAATGCCTGCATTATTCAAATGCATTTTGTGTCTCAGTTATCTGTCATGCAGAGGGCTGTCAAGCGCCATAAAAAGGTGGGTGGTACTGTCGTATGCTTCCCGCCCGCTGCTGAACTGAAATGAACTTGACACATAGGCAGAAGCACATAAACATAGGATGGATATTTGTTGTGAATGTCGATGGCTGGGTAGGGGTGGATGCATTCTGGACGTTTACATCCTCTCCTGCCCACTTTCATACACATAATGGGACAGCTGTGTACTAAAACACTGTGCTTATAATACTGCATGAGTCAGGGTTTTTAGGATCTGCAGTCCAGTAGTGATGAGCTGTATTGTGTCATGCAAAATTAATTTTAATTATCTGTTGTAGAGTTTTAAAAATTACAGCTGAAGAGAATATAAATGTTTTGTGCAGCTATTTCTTCTAGTTTCCAGACAGCTTGTTGTTTACATATTGCTTGACTTAGAACCAATTTCATGAGGGAATAGTCAGTATTTTTTAACCAAGGATCTCATCTGTCTTTCTATATAAAAATATTGAAATATTGAGAAATGGCTGCCTGTTTTCAGGTCTCAGTGATTTCTTGATTCGTATTCCTAATTTCAGAAAAAAAAACATAATGAAACTCAGCCGAAAAATGTTAATCCTTTCTGCTATTTCTTGTGTCTTTTCCTCTTATCGTGGCTTTGTCCTAACTACAGACAAAGGAATAGCCAACAACACCCAGATCTCTTCCCCTGTTAGCCTCTCACTCCCTTCCTATTTTCACTTGTTTTAAAACCCTGCAGTGAATTTATTGCCCTAACCATCACCACTGGCCAACTACTTTGGATTCAAGTCACACCAACTTGAGAGTCTCAATAATGCCTCTAAATGAGCCAAGTTCTCATTAAAGGAAATTCAAACACCCCACATACATTGGACACATTCCTATTGCTTTGTCCTTTAACGTGGTGTATCCAAAAAGAGGGCGTGGAAACGGACAGGGAGCCCAATTCCCCTCACCCTTCCTTTAATATGGACAGAGTGGTATGCACATTGGTTGACTTGGTTGCTTGGTAACAAGAAGCTAGGCATGTGACTCCCTTCTCTGTTTTTTTTAGATTTAATTATGAAGTCGTTTTATAAGTGATATGCGTGTTAGCTCATTTTGGACCTGTACCGATCTGATACATTTGAGACAATCTGAACTGACGCAGCTCAATATCACATAAACAAACCAGAGATCTGCCTCATCCCTGACCCAGAGGATTGAAATGACTGCAGTGTGGAAGTGCAGGAAGACTATCACTTGGTAGTGTTTTTAATCCTTGATGCAATTTACTCACTTAGATTTCAAGTGGAAGTGAAAGTGGAAACAATATTGTTGGTTCGATAGCTGAGATTAATAAACATAGTCATTTTCACGGACAGAAGCTAAATCTAGCAGACATCAGAGCACTGATCTCCACTGAGTTAGCAAACAAAAGTCTTCTTGTTCTAACTCCAGAAGGCGCACTTTGTGCTGCTTGTGGCATTGCGGTCTCCTTTGCCCTCCCCTTGCTCGTTCAGAGATGCTGCTGAATAGATATAAGGCGTGACTCTAGTGGGGTTAGAGGCAGGAGGGGGTGGATAAAAAAGAATCATGTAAATGCAGAAAGATCTGAGAATCGTGGGAAACAACTCTCCAGATTAATAGTTTTTTAGTATTTATTAGATGATTAGCTTGATTGATTGTTTGAATATACTTGCTATATCTCATTATCAGCTGAAAGAATTATTTATTAACAAGACTAAGATTCAACAGCCATTCTAGCAGCTCTGTAAGGCTGTACTTAGGCACATCAGTGCTTTGAGTTGAATGCTAATGTCAGCATGCTAACATGCTCTCAATGACAATGTTAACATGCTGATGTTAAACAGGTATAATGTGTGGACCACAGACCGACTGACGTTGCCATCCCTAGAGCTGCTAGCGTGGCTAAAATGTATGTACCTAGTCATTACTCCGTTCTTATGGGCATGTTATTTACAGTACTTGCTGATTAGTGATGGTAATGATTATGTGTCTATTTCTTGATGATAATCCTATTGTTATTGGATGTGTTTGGTCTTTCAAATATATGTTAGCAGAGAATGGATTGATGTGCTTCTTTCAGCTTAGGTTTCAAGTAGAATTTCCCTAGTTTCTTTATTCTTCTATTCTGCTATTACATGTCCAAATACTTGCATATATAATTAATCAATGAAATGCATTAATATAGCAGTAAATACTACCTGCAATATCTACAAACTATTTTGTTGGTTACCTAAGTAGTCACATAAGAGACTGTTGTATTGTGTTATCAATGTCATATTCAGTAAATTCCATAATTGCTTGTTTATTGTGATGTGTTCCAGGGTCCACTGTTGTTGTACTTTAATGACAGTGAGGGTGATGTTTTGTAATTTTTATTTAACTCAAAATGAACTGTGTTTTAATGGTTCAAGGAATTGAACTCTGTGAAAATTAAATACTGCACATAATGCTCACTCAGTTGTATCAGTATAATTGGATGTAAGTGTATTGACCCTCAATAGATGAACTTTATAGATGTAGGGATGCATACTGCTTTTTGAAATTAGTGGTGCGTTGACTGAGCATCAGAGATTCTCTGGGAGGTTTATCCATAGTACCTTACAATGAAAAGTTAACTGTAATTTTTAAAGAGGGGGGTGGGGATGTCATTTATTGTCCAGATATCCAAAGCAACAGAAAGAGCAGTCAGAGAATGAGTAAAAAGGGAAAGTGTGGGATGAAGTTGCAGCCATGAATAACTGTGCAGCTCAGGAAGAAAAGATAATGAGAGAGAAGCTCTTGTGAAATTCCCCTTGGAAGTCACTTAGGCTGCATGTCACAGATGTGAAAGAAAGTAGGTGTCTCTGATGTGTGGTAAGAATGTGGTTTTCACAAATCGAGGTGTCTCAGCTAATCGTAAGTTGATCATGGAGGGGGTCACTAAATGCAAGCTGCCAAACCACGGTTGACCGAGACATTAAAACAAGGAGAAACAGGAAGGGCTCATTTGTAATGAATTATTAAGAATGTCATATAATGAATCCTGTCTCTGTGGGGTGCCTAGAGACACCAGAATTGCTGATTGCTCTAACTTCAAATGAATGTATTGCATTTTGCATTATCTCATAAATATAGTCATGGAGAAAGTGTCTGGGCTCATTAGTTTTAGCTATTTACATGTCAGTGTGTATTAGATGTAAAGCTACATATATACTGTATAACAACAAATGATTATCCTCACTGCAGAAAGGGGCAGTATTAACCACAGAAATGCAATTATTTGCTTTGAATATTTTTTTATTTTTATACGCGATACACACGGCGATGAACCTGTAATCACGACATCAATATTTTGTAGTCAGTTTCAGTGGAAGGAAAAATATTTTTATTGGATGTCATTGGATTCCTTAGTTTTTGTGACAGATCCTCAGTTATGTATTATGGGAAACTAACCTTCACTTAGTATTACCCCTGCTGGGTATCCTGCCAGTTATAGTAATGTTCATTTTATGCCCGGCTGGTGCTGATGAAAAGTGTCTGTCTTAAAAGGAATGGGCCTCCTTTCATTTTTAAAGACTGATTTCTATGTCCAAATAATTAATTTTTGTCTTCAGACCTTTAGACATCAGTATTATCATGGCTACCAATGGTGAAAAGCAGATAGATCTGTGTACCTAAATGTCACTTTGCCTCAGGAACGCCACTGGAAATTAACAACAGGGAATGCTAATTGTTGCCATGAAAAATGGCTATGCAGAGTTAAAATATGTTGCTTTTTAATGGGAGAAACCACAACAAGCAATAAAATGTTGCCTTGTGGGACTAGCAAATCAATAATGTTATGTAAGAAGTCCTATTATGAATTTGAATTGCTCTTTTATGTGTAATCTACTCAGTCTGGTATAAATGATTGTGTTTTAGTACAGACACTTTAAGAGAGGAGAAACACAAATCTGTAGTAGCATTTTGTACCTGGGTACACAATACCAAAGTTAGGCTATTCTTTAATGTACATATATCTCCAATATACAGTAGTTATTGCTAGGTTCAGAACTATCAGTTACAAGACACTGAGTTATAGTGAAACGGTTATACAGTACGTGTGTCTGGGAAGGTTAGACAGGCATGTAGCGTACATCTGTCAGTTATATCAAATGCCAAACAAGGGAACATCTTGTATGACTGAGCCCATGTGCCTTGTGGTGGGAGGCTGGCTGGTTAGGAAGGTGGGACTTCTGATTTGGTCTGGAAATAAAGATTGTTTGGAGAACAGGAGTGTGGAAGCTGCTGGACTAGTTGTACTAAGCATCAGATAAAAAAGCCAATGAAATAGACTAGCATTTCTCTATTTTGGAGCAAGCTATAGCCCTAAGTAGCCTGTGTATGGTTTGTACATTTTTATATTCATATTACAATCAGTATTTTGTCAGCATTAAATAATTACAGCTCCCATGAGCCTTAGCCATATGGCTTGCTGTCAAAACCTCATCGGAAGTGTTAAATGCTAACAAAATAATTACGATGTCTTGGTACCAATGACAAAGTGCTTTGATTCTACTCTCCAGTATCAATAGTAGACACTAATTTGGTTTAGAATAGGGATAGAAATCCTACATTTCAATACATTGCCTGGCTGAGATCAAAGTGTAACAGAGGCTACTTTAAAAAGACGGCAGGACTCTGGCTCTCCGTTACTGAGGCAAAGGCAGGGCCAGTGATCTTCCTTCCTCTGAAAGGTGATTGCCTGCCCTTGATGCCGCCCCATTTTATTTGGATCAGAGTTCTGTCAATCTGGCTCTTTGATTTCAAGAACATCAGTACAGCAACTTGACTGCTGCTGTTCTAAGAACGGGAAAATACCCTGTGTTGCCAGCAACCAATAACTGTGAGGTATGAACACATTGATTAGTTGGACAGTCAGTCAATCAGTCCATGTCTGTCTGTAATCTGACACTTTAACCATAGCCTCAAATGGCACTCGCTCACATTGTACTGAGTGATGCTCGCTTGCCCATACTGCAGTCTTGCTAGTGTGTGTGAGATTGATTTTTTACTGCAGTGCCAACTGTATATAACATGTACTTTAGTTAGCCCCGTTTAGGTTTGTTTCCTCCACTGTGTGGGATATAGTGCCAGAAGGTCCCATAGAAAAGCTCCCAGAAGCGGCTGTGTGCTGCTCTTTAGCTGGGGCAGTTAACCAGATATACATTTGCAAAACCAACCAGTTAGTCCTCATCCATAAAGTCTTCTCTTTTTTTTTTTGCAAAACCGAAAAATATTGCTTGAAAACACTTACGATAAAGCATAAATCTCACCTTTGTGTACCTTGTCTAAGTTTCCCCTTGTGGCCGTTAAGATTATTTGTCCAAATCCAAATCCCAAAGATATTAAGTTTACTATTAAGTTTGACCACAAAGTCCTGACATTTGTGAGAAGCTGGAACCAATGAACGTTTGGCATTTTGCTTGATAAATGACTTAAATCATAAATCGAACATCAAAATAGGGGCCAATTTATTTCTATGTCGATCAACTAATCAGTTAATTTACCATTTGTTTCAGCTCTGTACAGAAGCACAGCAATATAGCAGGGTACATACAGATCTATTCTTCTTGAAAATGAGAAACTGATGTGATTATCCTAATTATTCCAGGATGGAAGTAACTTCCACTAAAGTTAATACTTATGGTATTTAATGAAAAAAAACCGTATAGATTAAAAAAAAGAAAAATTACTCCAAAAGATGTCAAGACACATGTCAATCAAATGTTAAGCAAAAATGTACAGGAACTGGTCCTTTAGAGCAAAGAAAATGAAAAGACAAGGCTACAAGCATGTGTGCTTGCATAATTGTTTGGAAGCAGAAGACTTAACAAAATAAATAATGGTTGTAGTGCCAGGACTTGCACTAAGTTCTGTACAGGTAGATGTTTTTATGTATTCAGTTCTGATTTTGTATCCTCATTTACAAGTTCACAGATTTGTGTTTTCATACTGACACTCTTGGTTATTTGTGTCATAAAACTATTTGTATGTAGAGAGCATTCTCCAGAACATTTTGAAATTGTTCTCTGCTTTGACATTTTAACCCTTTTTAATGAAAAAAATGAAGTTGTACAGCAACAGTAGAGGGAAGGAGTAGTGCCAAATCCCAGATACACTATATAAAAATATAACGTGCCATATTTTATGTATTTGAGCTGCTGTAAATTTATAATGCGCTGCTCCTATTTATGCAGCACATTGTTAGATAATTCACAAAACTTGTATCCAGGAGGCTGCTGTTGAACTTCTGATTGTCCCACTGGAAAAAGCAAAAATAGATAAGATATACATACAGTAATGTACCCACCAAACCCTGTAGTTTTAATGTGAATCATGTGTATATTTATGTGCTTCTGCAGCTGCAAAACACAATCCATATTTGTTTTTTGACACATAATTATTGTTTTTCATTGTAAACTGAAGTATACCTGCAAAATCAGAACTGAACTCACATGACAAATCACTTTTTCCCACTTAACATATTTTATGTTGGGTTTACATGCAATAATGATGGAAGTTCAACCTCTGTGATTGTGAGAATGTTGAATCTAAATTAAATAAATTATAGTTTTCACCACATGCAGACATCCATACACTAGCTTTCCTTTCTATATATTATGCATGTAATTTTAGAGATAGTCTGTGCATGTAAATGCAGAGGTTTTATTATTCATATACTGTAGCATTTCATATGTAGACAAGTGTTCCTGCTGTTCTATTTCTTGTCTGCATAGTATTCCATAAATATAAGAGTAGTGCATTGTGCCCGGTGATTACCCTCTATTTTTATATCATCTAATGTCCGTGGAGATTCAATTACTGGCTGAATATAGTTGATTCATGTGACCATTCAGTGCCGCCTGTTTTAAAATCAGGAGAAAATATAGAAAATATGCATTCATCAGTGCCTCTAAATGCCATAATGAGGTGAAAGGATAGTCAGGACTAAAATGGTTCCTTCGCCCATTTGGTGTACTATCCTTCTCTACTGTCTAAGTAGCTAAATCTGTGTGTGGAGGAAAATGTAGCTATTGATGTCCTTGAACTTTTGCCTAGTTTAATAAATTCTAATTAGATTAGAGCAAGAGAGTGCATGAAAAGAGAGCTTTTTTTCCTTTGCTGATTAGAGTGGAAAAGAAAATATATGCATGGGGCTACATTTTTTTTTGCATTGAAAAGCTCATTAAGGCTGCTCTCACAGAAGTGCAAGGGAAGTGGAAGGAAATGGTTTTGTCATTCAGTTTTTGCTCACAAACAGATCACACTCGGTTTGTTGTGTGAGAAACACAGAATGAACAAGTGGTTGCCTTCATATGAGGACATTTTGGATCCTATAGTCTGACAGCGGTGACTAATAAATATGTATTGATTATTTAATGCGTGTACACAGCTGCATTTATTCATCATGAGTGTCTCACAAAATTAGAAGTTATTCCAAGCACTTTGATGAATTTAAACACTGTGACACATTTTGTCATATTCATCCAGGCAAGTGGGAGACATTACAGTATGTAGAATACTTGCCATAGCTATGACAGATTATTCTCTGCAAATTAACCACTTCACCTGGTACCATCAGTGAATTGAAGAAAGGGATATGTTTTAAATCACCTCCTTTTTTTTAAGCCTCACAGCACTGTTGCTGAGAGGCAGAAGACCTGAGAGCTTTGACTGCATATCAGACAGGTACATCGACAATAACGTGAACTCGCCGACAATAGGCCAGACAGGCTATTCAGCCAAAGCTATTGGGGGCCTTGGGTGTCACAGGCCTTTAAAACTCCACGTACCTCTGCAGTGAGTGTGTCGCTAGCTCCCTATTTCAGTGCTCTGCAGAGCACAGCTGAATGGACAGCAGCCATTGTGTGCCCAGATAATGCACTTCAATCATCCTTAACGTCATCATAGCCAAAAAGGCTCAGAGGCTGGGTTGAAGGGGCTTTATTTCCTCCCATATCCAAGAACAAAAATTGAAGTTTTAATAATAAGATTTAGGACTGTGTTTGTTTTTCACACTAATTATACTGTCCAGCTGTACTAAGATCTGTGTTGTGTGTATGGGGATGGAAATATTGTTAGTTTTTGGTGCACATTTGGTGGTGGCCTCTGGGTGGAAAACGATTAAGCAGTCATGTTTAGGTTAAAGCTGATTTAATTGACTTTATTGAATTTAACTTTTTTTTTATTTTTTTTTTAAAAAAGACACTTAATATTCCGGACATGGTAGGCTGCAGGGAAAGCTTGTGGTCTGGTAATCAATTCCATACATCGGCCAACGGTAAGATTTTTAATGGCTAATTGACCACAGTAATGGTGCATGGCTATGTGGTGGTGGACGATGGAGACGTGCACATTAAAAAACAATTAATTTCCAATACTAATGTCACTCTTGGCTGCCTCTGCTGCTGCATATAACAAGAAGCTGTCACTGATAAGTCATTTCATACTCCATCTAAGATTTGATCCAGGCTATGCAAAGTTTGCATATGCAAGTTATGCAAACAAACCTTTTTGTTGGATTGAGGTATATACTTTTCCTTTTTAAAGCCACCTGATGAGAATTTAGGCTTCCCCTTTTGGTTGATGAGTTGAAAATCCCCCTTCTTTGCAAAGCTACAAGGTCATAGTCTGGTTACATTTTCTGCTCCTAGCCAATGAGTCAAATTTTCTTTTACTCTTGTTTACAGTATATTTCAAGCTCACTTTGGCAGCTCCACATGGAAACACGACATAATTTTGACAGTTGTAATAACATCACCACCCAGAAATCACAACATGACAACTGCAATCTCTACGCTCTAATTTTACTGTGTTAGTGTCTGGGCAATGTTGGAAATTATTTTAAAAAAGGTACAACAGGTTCAGCCATCATTGATAAATACTGCTTTCTGCTTGTGGAGTGTTTGCTGGCAGCTGTGTAGGAGACAGTTTGTTATCATTCAAATTTTGATTTATTACTTCTAGTGCATGCTTATTTTTTTATTTACATGCATATGGTTACAGTGCACTGCAACCATATCAAAGTAAAATACCCACACTGAGGCAATAGCATGATTATCAAATCACAGTAACCTAATTTCCCTTATAATGTATGTGTAAATGATGCATTTCATAATCCAGTTAGTGTCCAGAAAGATGGGGCAGACTATAGGAAACATCTTTGTTAGTCACATTGTTGAAAATGGAGCAACTTCATTAGTGTTTTATTATTTTTTCTATTGATGAATAAATGCTGCTTTTACACAGAACAGTGATTTTTTTGTTTTATCTCCCACCACCATTGACAACACAGCTGTTTGTACACAGACAAACCAAGTTGCATCTGGTTGACACCATGGCCCTTAATAGTCGAGAAGACCTTTTTCAGGATACAAAAACATTATGAATTAATTATTCCAATGTTTTAATGTGCCCTTCCTTTTCTTATTTCACACAATTGCTTTGCCCTGCTGAAATTACAATTATCCTCCACAAACACTCAGCATAATTTCAACAGCACTATTCAGCATAATTTAAAATTAAGATAATGCTCCTTTGCCCTATTCATTTAACAATACTTAGCATCTCTTTGATATAGGGTTGCAAAAGTTTGAAAAATAAAACATTAAACTGTGCACCCAAGCCAGATGGTACAGTTCAGTTTAGATTGTATTTTATTGTTGAACTTTTCCAATGTGAGAAAAAGGCAATGTCTATTCATTTGACTTTGAATCTTTTCCAGAAATCTTTGATGTATTCACTTTGAGAAAGGCCGGAAGAGACATTTTACAGAAGGTAAAATGGGCCAGATTTGAACCCAGCACATGGTCGCATTTTGTGGTATGTTTGTCTCTGGAATATTCTGGATATCCAGAGATCATCAAGTGGTTCAATCCCCTGCCTCTCGAACTAAATGCCCCCCTTGTCCTGGGACTGAATCCCTGCAGACTTTTCTCTCCTGTGTTTCCGATTCTCTCTCTCCCCCTCAACACATTACAACAGTCTAAATAAAGAATAGAAAATACCACAGGTTAGAGGACTACCCACCTTACTCAAATTCACCTGTCATTGCTCAGAATCTGATTAATGCAGGCCTAGTAATAAAAATGATGACGTATAGCAAAAAACTAAATACGGATAAGCAAAGTGCATGTGTTCTTTGTTTAGTTGCCATGCTAAGTTAAACCAAAAACAAGCAATATTGTATCTGGTGTTTAGACTTCAAGCTGAAGCAGTTCGTCATCTGGTTATGTTTGATTAAAGAGCTTCATTTGAAAACTGACCACTTAAACAAATTGTCATTGTGCGGAAATGGCCGGGCATAATAGGATATTTGCTTTAAAATCAAGTTAAACTCATGTAGCCCAAATACTGTATGTGCTTAGTTATAAAAATACAAACAGTCATTACAATCCAGTGCAGCCATGCATGGCTTTGAAACTTGTAATAACTGTGATGGCTCTCATGTTCCCAGACTTGGCATCAGAATCCATTAAATAAAAACCCTATTGTGCTGCTGTTGTGCTCTTGTCTGAGGACATTTCAGCATAGCCACTGTGTCCTTGTAATTATTTTGGAGAGTGTATTTGCTTTAACATGAGCTTAGCCAATGAGCAAAGACAGGGCATGTTGCAGGCATCTTCCTCATGACTAACTTGCATGACACAATGTTCCCTGTGCTGATAGATGCAGGGTGGCAGTCTGAAGCAGTGGGTTTTACCACTGCTAAAGGATCAGACATGATTGGTGCTGTGGAAAAGCTGACAGCATGAATTATGAAGGTCTCATTAGGGGCTGTTGGAAATGATTTATCTTGCTACGAAATATGGTCAGCCACATTTGCCTCCCTGGTTACAGAGTCCATATTGTGTTTTGCTTTTAATTTTTTAGGTGTATCATTTTCAGTTTATTTGTGAGGAATTTCCATGGACGCCACACCATGACTCTATTAAATCTAAGGTCACTACTTGGTATGCCAAGCAAAATGGCTCAGAAAAGGACAAGGTATGCTCTTTGAAAATTGGCTGCAGTCACAAAGGTGCTAAAAAATGTGTCATGTTTCTCACTTGACAGATGCATTGCTTGGCATGGCAGCATTGAGCTTGGCAGTGTGTGTGACTGCCAGGTCATCTACTGGGGTTGTGTGTTTCTACACCAATGCCAAGAGCTGCTTCCATAGTTTTCCAATGTCCCTTAGCAGGAGCACTGTAGTAAAGAATGCCTCAAAGGATAATTATGCAAAATTTACAACCGTATATTGAGATCATATCCTGCTGGTCAAAAAAAAAGAAAGCAAAAATTGTTTTGAGGCGATTGGCCAGAACTTACAAGAGAATATTTCATTAAACGCTTTAAGCATTAGACTGGTGTCCCAGATTTGAGAAAGCCTCAGTATTTCATACAGCATACAATGTGTAGTTTCTATACTATTCATGTAACCTGACTACTCTTTCTGAAATGGTTTCATTAGTAATCCTCTTCCATCCTTGTTTCTGTCGGCGCACAGTAGTCCTTTCAGTTGTGTCCCTGCAGCAGCCCCACATTTAGTCACGGGTGGTTCAGCAGCGTTGCTTTTTTGAAAAGGCTGATGATTTTGAAAGTTATAAGCTGCAATCATGGCATTGCTTTCGCTTTAAAATGCACCATAGGCGGACCCATTTTCTGATAGCATCATGCAGCTGAACTGAAAGCACGACACATTGCTCACATTATCATGCAGAGGGTACATCTTTGTGAAAGCCCAGAATAGATGACAAGGAAATGAGTATCTTCATTTGTTACTCTTAGTTAAATCAAACTATTTTCTATTTTCTGGAGATTGATAAGCAAGCATTTGTTTACAACCACCGTAATGTGGATGATGCTTTTGATTCTTGTGGTGACAGCAGTTTATTATAATATTATGTTTAGACTGTGGAATAAAACTGTGTGGCTTTTGACAGAGCAGAGATTCAATTTATATATGTTTGGATGATATGAAACCAGACTGCTGGAGCCTGTTCCCTGAAGTGTATGGAAAAAAGGAGGAATGATCTGCTCACGGCACCCAGCAACAGGGCTTCTTGATGCAGTGCTTTGATAACGTCAGAGCTCCATCTAGGTTGCTTTGTGAGGTACTGCTCAATAACATTGTGATTTAGCATTGTGCTGTAAATTATCAATGCAATCTCCAGTAGCCACTCATTTGCCTACACATCAGTAATACAAAATACATCCTCTCTGCTTAACACAGACTATATTCTGGGTGCTTGTCTCACTCCTTTTTAGGCGAGTTCACATGACTTTTCAATGAGGTGCAGTGGCAGTTGCACAGAATTCTAATTTGGCTTCAATCTAAGTCATTAGGAGAGTCAACAGGAAGCAAACAGATGGCAGAAGGAATATGATGGATAATTGTATGTCTCAGAGGACAATTCGTAATTTGTATCTGATTCTGTGCAACCCCCTCATTTTCTTAATGAAGGACTAATTGAGTTTTTTAGATTGGCTCAAGCATATGGTTCCACCAATAGTGAAGGGCTTGTATAATGGCTGTAAGGAGATACATTGACATTTGAGTAGATTTATCAGATTGTTTCTGAATGGGAGTCTGGTTTTAAGGTTGGAGTAACATTTAAGACTCGGTTTGGATATGGAAGTGTATTTATGACATGTATATGATGCATCTTCATTACATCATCACTGTCATCACCATCATATTTATTATTATTTTTTACATTGAAAAGTAAGTTTTGTCTAAAACACTGCTCCTTACTCTGAGAAAATAAAATGCCCTGCCTCTAAAATGTTGGAATAAATAAAACATAGTAGTAGAATCTGTACTTTACTATGAATACATGTATATTTGATGTTTTTTATGTAATGTATTTTTTATGTATTCCACCGTAAAACATAATGACTGATTTTCTTTTTTTCCCTCTGGAATGTGTTTTTGTTTTTATAACTTTTCTTTCTCTATTGTAATATACTTGTTGTTAATTGTAATTATGTCCATAATCCATAATCAACCAGAACAGGCTTTGATCATTTTTCTGCATTGATGTCTAGGTTTTAATACCTCTAGGAAACAAGCAAATGAACAGGCGCTGTTGGTACAAACAAGACTTTGTAGACCCTTAAATTATAATACAACAGTTTTAGCGTGTGTGGTCATTATTACCTTTTGTAAAGGTTAATGTTTTATATTGTAGTTTGGCATCTTTTTTATGTTTAAATAGATTTCCACTGTAATTCGTGACTGAAACAGAAGTCCTATATATCTAAAAATGTACTTTAAGCACCTTACAACCCAGAAATATCACTACATTTGACCAAAATTTGCCAGCCTCAGTAGCTCAGCTGTTGAGAAATGGATCAAAGACAGGCTTGGGATAAGGAGGTATCCCTCTTCCTGGTCTGCGTGGACTGTATGCTTGTCTCTATTTTGGGAACTTACACTCTTCAAAGTGCAGTGGTAATGAAGTGCCCCTCATTAAGAGCTACATTTGTGACAGTGAGTCAGTCAGGCAGGAATGCATGGAGGGCAGCAAGCGGAGCGCCCCTGATAGAAGCTACTCATAGGGGCCTCCAAGTAAAGGCTCATTTCATGCAAGGTTAGACACATCAGTCATTGGACATGGGGCTGGCTTTTACTGCCTTTCAATAAAATTACACATGGAACGTGTCCACACAGTGAAGATGAACCTGGAAATGAAATGTCTTCCACTGGACTCTCTGCGGCTGGCGTGATCACTGCCAGTCTGTAAGCTTAAAATTCCCTGCATGCAGTGAATCAAAGCCTCAGTGTTGACAAAGGTCATGGACCCAGGGAACTTTCATTCTCTTTGATTGCGTGCTGAGTCTGTATTTGTTTGTAATGTGTACTTCATGTACTTAGTAGCGGGACATTAATTAGATCAAGGGTGAAAACTTTGTAAATATGGCCACTAATTAAGCTTGAAAGCATCAATGAGCTGTGATGGGTCAGAAAAGCTTTGAGCCCACCACATCAGGCTCACATAAACAGTTTGGTTTGGGCATGAAAATACTGTCGAGCACTATCCATGTCTGCACACCTCTGACAATGTGATGAAGGCCTGTGTGGGCAACAGCACATTCAGTAACGCTGTTGCCTCAAAATCTGAGCCCTGGTATCCTTCTGTTATAACCTTCATTTACTGTCACCTGCTGAGGTCACAGCCCAGTGGTGACTAGGTTGTTGCGCCTGCATAGCCAGTAATTTGAACAGACATTTTTGCCAAAGATTTCCATTGTTTTGGCTGCTTCTGCATGCAGTGCTGGCTTTGCTAACAGATGCACCCCTGGAGATCAGCTTCCACAGCTCGTTGAAACAAAATAGTTATTTTCCTCTCCTTTTTAGAACGGTCAGACATATCTCACGATAAGATCGACTTGCAAAATAGCCTGACTCATGAGACTAGCCAACAAATCACTTCAGTTTCCTAAAGTTGAGAGGAAGGTATTTTGCTCAAAATAGCCTAATCTCATTCCTCACCTCTTTATTACTCACCTGATTTGTTGATAATCCCTGACAAGCAGGGAAAATGGCTGCCATTATAAACTGATGGCACAGCATGGTGGCAGCAAGCACTCTTTGCTTGAACCCTTTAAAAGATCTATTTTTGCTTCTTTTTTTTTTCCACTTCCTGGAAGTAATTACAGGTTTGATTTGTTACTAAATGAAGGGCTAATTCTGCTTCTTCCTTTAGCGAATTAGGAGCTTTTAAAAAAGTGTTCCCAAAGTTCCCAAAATATTCAAAGTCTATAATTCTGTTGAACAGTCAGTCAAATATCTGATTTCATAGCATCATAAGGTGCCACTTTAGGTTTAACCTGCTTAGATGTCTAAGCTGTCAAAAGATGCTACTGCTAACAATCATAGAGAGACGTGTTATTATAGCTGTGACTAACGAGGAGTCATTTTGGCTCACGTGTATCTTCAGTGAGTCACAAAAACCATCAGTGAATCTGCTGACAACTATATTTCTGAGAAGTTATGCTATTATAATATCAGGGAGAAAGTTAAGTAATTTCCTGATGCTACAAAATACGTATTATGTACACTGTATCTATATATAGAGATGGCCATTTTCATCCAGTATGATGAAAGGTTATGATGTTAATGATGGTTTTTAGCCTCACTGTGTTCAGTAAATACAGTGCACTGTTATTAACTGCATTTTCATTATAGCATGTGCACAATCTGCTAGATATACTAGCTTATATGACCGCTCTCTGTAAATATTTAATGCCAAATTCCCTGTTATTACCAATTTACTAAAATCCATAATATACTGGATATAAACTTATCTACTATGTGAAACTATTCTTCAGAAGCAACGCCTTCCTGTCTGATCCATTTGTTCTAGACTGTTGGAGATTATTTAGATTTTTAAATGATTGCTGGAGGAAGCTGCTTGGCTTTGACCTTGTGTTAAAAGGTGTTGCCTGTTGTCTAAGGAAAAGCGGTTATTGCTGATCTTTCTGCCAAGGTCATCTAAGTAATTCAGTTCCTGATTTTAGGAAAATGCATTTAATCCTCCACAAATATGTTGAGTATTTCAGGAAAGCAATGGCACTATTGCTCAATTTTGGCAATCCTGGTAAATGTAATGGTCATTATAACACCTGTCAAAATGTAATTTTTTATTCTTAGGCCCAAGGTGCATGCTCTGTCAGTGATGCATGCCATTATGTGCATGCAAAGCAAAGTGAATGAATCTCTTATTGAACAAAAGGAAAGAAAGCTAACAGTGATGGATTTCTCTGAATGCCATTGTCTCTCCTTTGTTGTTGAAGCATGATGGTTGATGGATACCAATAATAAGTATTCTCTTTAGTCCTGACTGAACGAAAGACACCTCATAAATCTTGAACTTAATTTTCTTTGAAACACACAGTTAAAAAGTTCTGAATACCAAACCAAAACTTGAAAATGATGCTGTCTCAAACAGAAGAAATGCTGTAGAAGTAATGACACGCTAAATGTATCACTTTCTGCCTTGTAATATACAATGAAGACACATTGTTATGGGTTGCTTTGACAAATGACAACAGCCTGCACCTCCAGTTATTAAAATTCTGGTTTGTCTCTCATGTTTACTGTATATAGCCACAGGCTTGAATACAATCCTAGTAGTTCAATTAAACCGTTGTGCTTATTTCTCAGTACTTTTCTGGTGTCATGTTCCGACATCCTGCTCTTTTCCATTCTACCTCAGGCTCTCTGAAACACAACGTTAGGATTAACATCTTGGCTTTGTAGCATCAAAAGAGACTCCAGTCTCATACACTTAAAACTGAGACTTCTTACGTGCTAAATTAACCAGTTCTCATTTGTGTACCAAACAGGATGAGCTTTTTAAATAGCTTCCTGTCCAGACTGATGTAGATATAATTACTCAAGCATCAGTCATGAAACGATGAATCCATGATGATGAAACGCTTCCGTTTAGAAATATGTGAAGTTTGATTCATACAGCGTGTGCTCCGTAATGACTGTTTGTCAGAATCTTACTGACATCACGCTTAATGACATTTTTATAATCTCTTTCATGTTGCAATGCTTTTGTTGTATTGTTCATCATGAGCTGCTGAGAGCTAGATTAGATTAGGTGTGACTAACTGGGGCTAATATCACTATTTAATAGGATGAGCTGATGGCAAATTATTTTCAAAAGTATGAAGGAGTTACGATGAATACTTTGTGAAGACGGTCATGTTGATTAGTATTTAAAAAGTAGAGTATATAACCATATCCTCCTTCATACAGGAACTGACCAGTCTTTACATTTATGTTGCTTCTAAATGTAAATAATAGAACAGAGAGCTGGGTAGGAATTATTTTCTGTCAGTAAACAGTATACTAATATTAGAAAATGTTGAGCTCTGTTGCCTTTTGTACCAGCTAACACGGTTGTTATGTTATGGAATAGAGAACAGTAGGGTCTATGATGATTTGTACATATTTTCCACTCTTTGTTTGCATTTTTAACACTGAAACGTAAAAGCATTAAAATAAGTCAAATCATTTCATAAGCATCGCCTATATCCATCCAGCCCCACTAAGCCAAGTGGCATGAAAGCGCTACTGTACTCTGTCTCATAGCTTTTAGTGTTTAGTTTCATCTGTATAACTTCATTAAAAAGCAGTACACCCTGCTTTTTGTGTGATTTCCTGCAAAGTAGCACACATTCAGGCTGGCTAAATCAGACAGCCCTTTTATTCTGCTAAATGGGGAACTGGTTCATGATCCAAGACACCACAGGGTAGAGCACGAAACACAGTAAAGCAATAACATGTCAAAGTATCTACAGTAGTTAGCCTTACATGACTGAACGTTAGATCAATTGCCTGCTGTTTGTCCAACCATCAGAGTACCTGCACATTCTTTGTCTGGCACACGGCGCTTTCTGCTTAATTTGAGCAAAACAGATGTGGACACGATCAAATCAGACTGAAAGACCTTTGAACATGCTTCTGAAGCTCTTTACTTTGTGCAGTCATGGGTCCGAAGATCCCAATCAGCATCAAAAGGCTGCAATGTTTGTTTTCTACCTTGCGGCTTTCTCTCCTTTCATTATACCCTCTTAATATTCTAATTTTTTATGCAAACACAAACACAGTTTTCCTGATGCTATACTGGGAAATGGATGTTTTTATTTGGTCTTGATTTATTTATTTATTTTTCTTAATCCAATCATGGAACATGTTTGTTGATATGATTTGGTTAATGCCAACAGTCTGATGCGTGGATCAGACAACTGTTTTTTTTTGTAGTCAAGAGATTTACCGTGTAATTAGTCATAAAATCTTAGCCTTCAGTGGAACACGATGAGATGAGATGAGATGACAGATTTCCTCCTCTAGGCCTCACTGTGAGGGAGGTCAGCCTTACTGGGCTCACAGTTTGCTGTAGGGAACACAGGAAATGGAGGCCATAAACTATATTAGCTGTGATTATTTAAACACCTTCCTTATCAATGGCTGATGCATTGTATTGTCTAATGTACTAACATAAGCTATGTGTGAATTTGTTGTTGATGCATCACCTGCATTACCTATTTGCAAATGATATAATCACCTCATTAGGACCACACTGCCAAAAGGAATGCACGTTTTTAATAAAAACCAGGGTTCAAAAACTATTTGCATTAGCTATTTAAGTAAGTAAA
Source organism: Maccullochella peelii (assembly GCA_002120245.1). Classification (NCBI taxonomy): domain Eukaryota; kingdom Metazoa; phylum Chordata; class Actinopteri; order Centrarchiformes; family Percichthyidae; genus Maccullochella; species Maccullochella peelii. The sequence continues at coordinate 93,650 of LKNJ01000175.1, read as the reverse complement.
ATAAATGTTGTTTTAGGGTGTGTCGGATTTGCTTAAAACAGCTGATGCAAATTCTTAACTACATGCAATATTTTTAGCATCACTTTTCTCAGTGTGGCGTCAGAACATTGTGCTCATTGTCTCTTTGTCCCTTTATGGGAAACAAAGAGGGCATGCATCGTAAAGAATACAGCTCAGAATACATTTGTCTATTTTTACAAAGGCTCACAATATTTTAGACTGGGTAAACCAAAAAGAAACCCCACAAAGATGACAAACTTTTGAGGAAACTGTGGATCAATAGCATGTTATGTCCATGACCCCCTCCTCTGTGGCTTTCTGATGGCTTACACATTTTTACTTTCATTTTGTTTTCTTTTCTTTTCTGGGTGTGCAGAAAAGTGTGCAGTCTGGGGAGGGAGGGAGTTGGACTGATGAAGTGTTAGAGTCCTTAAAAAAAACCCAATGTGAGTTTATTTGCATGTTTGCTATGTGTCTACGCTGTGCTTTCAAGCTCAATTAATACTTCCAACTCACCCTTATAAATTCGTTGCATTGTTCTATGCCCTAGAGTAAAGGACAAATTAAATACAAACTTGTGTGGTCTTTGTTTCTAGCCATGTACTGCAGTTGCTTCGAACATCCTGAAAAACAGTATGTAATAAGCTTTTGTTCTCAGAAAATCATGTTTAAGTCTAGCTTTCATATGAACCTCTATTTTGTCCCATAGAATATGGAATGATCGGAGAGCATACAGTAAAAAGTCAGCGGCCAAGATCAGTTCATGACACAAAGGCCCTGCAGGAGCAAGCTGAATCTGCTAAATTTATGGCACAAACTGGTAATACAATAGTTATGTTTCTTTACTTTATTTTGTTAACTAAACTTAATTTCATCATGCATGCTCTCTCTTGTACTGCACCTTTTAAGTGGAAATGTTTTGCATTATTATTTTTTCCAACTCATTCTCTATTGCTACATATGAATGAACTAGGAAAGATAAATTTCTCTAAGAGTATTTACTTTGAATGTAGAACATAATTGGGTTTTGTGGGTCTGTTTGTTTTATTGTCACATAGTGAGTTGGCAAGTGGATTACTCATACAGTATATTCAAAGAACATTAATTAAACAGCAGTTTAAAACTAAGGCCCTGATGTAGTTAATCATTTCCTCCAAGGCATGATAAATTAAATGTCATTTGATGAAAAACCCACCCCTTCAGCCAAATGTGAAACACATACTTGGCAAAAGTTAAACTGATAGATGCTGCCCTTAGAGATAAAATGAAGCTATGTGGCTTAATCAAGTGTAGCATCCAATAAATTAAAAACTGAAATTATCTAAATTCATAATGACTTTTACAACCTACCACCTTAGCATTTTTAATAAAATCAGAAAGTACTGAAATAAGTGACAGCAACATTAAAGCAAAACCTTAATTTTGCTTTCATTATTTTTGCTTTCTTCTATCTATAAAACACTTTTTTTGAGTGGGTGGGTTTAGATCTAAATGCTATTGAGATTTTTTTATTCTTTGTTTTGATTTTTGGGAAGTGTTTAAATTTTTTCATGTGTTATTCCATTTAAATTGCTGTCATTGTTTAAAAACTTCTTTCATTACCATTTTAATTTGCGACACATTATACATACATACATACCGGTACTAACATATACTCATTAACACCTCTCCATTTTACACACGCTGTAGGTATGTTGTTTCCCTGTCGAGTCGCATCGCTGTGCTTTTCTGTTTCTCATTCTCACACAATTTACTCTCCCTGTACTGCCTCATTTAACAAATTGATCCACCTTTCAGTCTATTTTATGATCTGCAAAATTAAGGGCAGGGTTTAGATCCCTATTTGGCTGAATCTATGTGTCCTTGATACTACATGCTGAGAAACTACTTTAAAGCACATTGTGCTTAAAATTCTAATACGATTTGATGACTTCCAATGACATAAATGTATTCAGAGCTGCAATTGAAACTATTCCTCTGCATTCAATTATTTATCTAATGCATAAAGCCTCAAAGAAAATGAATACTTCACATGAGAGTTTAACATAATCAAACATCAATTATTTGGTGACTACTCTGATGTAGGAATTTGATTGTCCATACACTTGTCACCAAATAATATATTCTTTTTTCATTTAGGTTACCATGGCTTTGGAAATCACCCCACTGCCTCGTCATAACATACAGCTTTATTTAGCATTTCATGGCTTTCTGATATCCTTCTTAGACCATGAAGATTGAAAGGCTCAATGTTTCTTCTTTTTAATTGAACTCAAAAGAGACCTTGAGATAAATCTAACTATTTATGTATGTATGTAATGTAACTAACTACTATCCTTCCTAGTGTCCTTATCCTTACTAATCTGCTACCAAATGCTATATATGATTATTTAATGACAATATTTCTTAAACTACTTCAAAGTCTGCTTACCAAAACCTCCATATAGTCACAAAGGCCTGGACAATGAGAATCCATTCTCATTCTATGGCTTAAATATTACCTGTTACGTTTCCTTCTGGGAACTCACAATTGAAATTTTAATATATTTAAAACAGTCTGGTTTGAGCCACATTCGCACACTTTAAAATGGCTGTGATATGCTGAATAAAATCAGTTAACTTTCTCATTTTCCTCCACCCCTGGGAGTTAACAGGCTAATATGGATTTGAAAAATATTTGAAACAATCGTCTAAAATACAGAATTTGCTCCACTGTTGTCAAGGAAACTAGATAGTTTGCTGCAGTGCAAGAGGATCCATATCTCAGACCTCTTTCTGAACTAACACCCATTAAATTCCATTTTATTTTCTCAGATGTTGTCTTTCTTGCATGTCACCATGTTCTTATGAAATTGTGTTTGTTTATGGTGATTTTCTCAGTTTGTTTAAACATATTATTGGGTTTCATTGAAATGCATGACTTATTTTTTTAAAGATGAAGTGAAACAGTTAGATGTAACCCTATTGTCTACTGTTCATTTTGATAATCATAGCTATGAACTTTCTGTGATCTTTGCATAAATGCACATTCAAATTTGTTGTACAAAAAGGCTGATTAATTCACACATCTCTCCTACACTATAAAGACCATTGTTAATGCAACTACTCTCGATGATTGCAGACACAAAACACTTAATTGTGCTGTACACAAATGAAATCACTAGTCAGAAGAATTAAGCTGCCAATTCAGTATTCATCAAAGATCACATAAAGGTAGTATAGACTGTACAATAGTGTTCTTGTAAATCTTAAAAGACCCCAACGTGACTCATGTTGGCCCCTCCCCATTTTACTAAACCCCACCTACTTTGCCCTGCCCTGTAAGCCCTGCCCCAGGACCATATTGCTGCATTTAACTAGTGTCACCCTTCTCCCACACAGGTGAATCAGGTGCAGAGGAGTGGTCCCAGTGGAGCTCATGCTCTGTAACTTGCGGTCAAGGGTCGCAGGTGCGAACAAGAACATGTGTCTCACCATACGGAACACACTGCAGCGGCCCTTTAAGAGAATCAAGGGTTTGCAATAACACTGCCCCTTGTCCAGGTAGTGTTAGCCGCAGATTCTTGAATATTAATGTTTTGCTCATTTGTTGTTTATAGGAGGAAATGTGTTGTTGTGTTTTAACAAACTTTTCAATGTGTCTATTTAAGAATGTATTATTATCATCATTATTGCAGGTATTATTATTATTATTATTATTATTATTAATCTAATGCTTTCTTTCTTTAATGTTATTTTGTGAATGTGGGTTTGTTTTTGTTTTTTACATGATCACTTTTGTGTTTTCCATTTCATATAACTGTAAGGCAATTCATCAGCATTAAAATGGTGTAATGACGTGGTTCTGCATGGGGCTTGGGGAGCAGTAGATACTGATATGTTGTCAGCTTCATTTCCTTGAAGGTCAGCTGTGCATTTTAAAATAGCTTGGCAGCGTTTCTTCAAACACACTGCAAGGCATTTCTTCCTCAACCCATGATGGCAGGGCAGATGAGTCACTGGTAGTCAGGTATCAGCATCAGATGCTTTTATGACTGGTGATTACAGTGCGCTAATGTTTGTCTGTATGCATCTGGTAGGACAGCGTGATCGTTCTAAACAAGTCACCATTAAACATTTTGGGGATTGTTTACACAGACAAATATGTTGATTTAGTAATGAGATTCTGATCTCATGTTTAGTCAAGATATTTGATGGCGCCGTTAAGTGTAGTGCTTCTGAGACTGCATCACAAACTCTTAAGTAATTATAGCTGATCAAAAATACTGTGAGCTGCATCCTCTGACTTTCTGATTTATGATGTACTGTACTTCATTTTTAGATGTGGCATGTGTAAGTGGGAAGTTGGCAGTTCTCAAAAGGGTCGTTCTCTTACTGTGCGTGCACACTAGAAAGAGAATGAGTCATTTCAAAAGAACAGTTGCCTAAATACCAGTCTTGGTGTGACTCCTCTATGGCCATTAATATTTAGCTCAGACAGCAATGAAGCTCCTATTTCTCAAGAAAAAAAAGCTACACAGCCCAATTCCAGGTATATGCATTCATTAGCATGAAGACTAATTATTAATTCAGAACCAGAACTTACAGCTCTGCCCATGTGAATTCATTATTGTCCTTGATTTATCTCAAGACCTGCACACTTTAGGCATTTGCTCATAGCTAATTGTGGATCCAGAACTTCCTTTTACATAATAATGCATAATAATACTTCTCACCAAATAACTGGGCCATAAAAGTCTGAGACAACTTTAATGCAATTTTGACTTTTCTCACAAGAGTAACACTGTGTTAGAATGTTTCCTTTTTAGAGAAAATAAGCGAGGAAGAGTTAGGATGAGAGTCTTTTTAACGTCTAAAAAGTCACTATTCTTAATTTATAGTATTGTTTCGTGGGTTAGACCATATCAAATGTACCGTAGTCCTGCAGTGTCGTTAAATTGCATTGCCTGCAATATTTGAAAGATGATAATTTTTCTCTTCACTTACTTATATTAAAAACCTAGATCTGGGATCATATTATTTGTTTTTCTAAGTCATCCTCAAAAAATGCAGCTGATATAGCACAAACCTTACATAGTTACAGTAGCAAACTGGTACAAAAAAAATCTCACCTGGCATGGTGACACATGAAACACAGAGTCTATGTCTTAATATTCTGTAAGGCAGACCGATCAATTTGCTTCCTTCAAACTGTCTGTAGCATGCAGAGGTAGAAGGATACCTCCAAAATAGAGTATGCCTAAATTAAAGACACATCACTTCCAGTCTAAAAGGAAACTTACCTTATACTGTAGTCACCATCACTGAAAACATCAACATCTGTGAACAATGGTTCAGGCACTGCAGGCTGCGATCAAGCATGCTGTTGAAAGTCTGGGCCTTCATACATTTTGCAATGCCACTCATTCAACACAATGCATCTGCCAAAATACAACTTACATACACTTATTTCAGTGTTATGCAATGTTACTTTTACCTGAGTAGTCCCCCTTTTCAACCCAACCAACAGCACCCGTGGCTATTTAGTTTTCCTTTTCTTCTTTTGAATTCTGGTGCAGTTATTCTGCAGCCTATAGAAATTATCTTAATATATGAGATTTCTACAGTACAGGATTTACATCCAGTGCCAACGTTCAGAGCCAATAAAGAATTATTTCTTATACTGTAGCACACAATACAGTGTGATGAGGTCAGTATCAGCATTCAGTATTGTTCTGTTTGAAGAGTGAGTTAATATTAATCTCAATTTATCAACCAAACACTTCATGTCCTCAGTAAAACACTGCACACATATACAAACTGGATAGCCTAACTTTATTTTATTTGTGTTAATATTAATTTCTTACAACACAAATTTCACAATGTGTGGTCTGGTTGAGGTGGGGGTACAGGGTTGTTCTACATTTTCATATTGACTAATTATGGCATCAATCAATTTGAAAATTCATGGCTGCCAGGATATGGTGCAGACTTATTTTATCTTGCCATCAACAAGTGAGAAAGTATTGTCTGTTTACCACTTCAGATTGATATAGTTTATTACTCCATGCCATTGAACCCCACTACCATCAAAAACACATAAAAGAGCCATACCTTTGAACCTGGGTGAGATGTTCCTTCATTTCAATGAGCACAGCTAGCTTAGGTCATTTTTCTCAGCACGTTAAGCTAGCAAAGCGATGTAAACAACGAAGTACCTCACAGAGCATGCGCAGATCTATACATCCATGGCGCAGATACGTCCTTTCCGACACTTCCTACTCTACAGCAGGATGTTAATGCAGCCGCGGGTGTCTTTCAGAATAAACTACGCTAGCAGTGCTAATTGCAGTGAATTGATATGTCACCGGAAGTGCAAAGCTATATCTCTTGTATATGTTTTTAATGGGTTTCGGGCGACAGTGGAGGAACTAGCTACATCAAGTTGTGGCTATTAGTAGGATAAATTAGTTGTTTGTGATGTTGTCATGCTATTTGTTGACAGTAATTAACATATAATAATGTCAGCTTTATCCTTTAAGCGTCACATAGAACTCAAACATATCTTGTACATGCAACAACACTTTATAATTTAGAATTGCCAATTTATATACTGTACAAATATAGATTTGCCTTAAATCAATGAAAGTCAGTTTTAGCAGTACTAAACATCTGCTACTAATAAGCTAGTATGGTCGGTTGGTATGAGGAATGTGATATATTTAGCATCACCACCAGAAGCAGAAGCAGCAGCAGTGACAACTTGATCATAAAGATGATGACCTACAGTAATTTATTTTAAAAAGTTTCCGTTTCAGTGCTTTTAGAACATTTTGGCACAAAGCAAAACTCACAATCATGCCAGAAATTAATAATTAATAATTAATTAATAATCAATGCAAATTAAAGACTGGAAGAAGTTCTGTCTTTTATTATTTACCAATAAAGAAACTATAATGATAAGACATGTTCCTAGTACAAGTAAGAGCAGACATTTTCTGTTGAGACATGAGAATGTTGACTGTCAGCCAATTACAGCTGATTCAGGAGAAATATTCAAATGTATTTACTGAAAACAAGAACGAAAGAAAATCATTAAGATTTGGGATTTTTAATGTGATTAGGACATGTGCCCTGACAAGTGGCTCTTTATTAGAGAAACTGTGAACCTACAAGGACTCTGAAACCTCTCCTGATTACTGTACGTAGGCGGCAAACCTATTGTATTGCAAAAAGCATTTCAAGGGGCCATTTATACTTTCTTTGTATTGTGCAAATGTAAGAGCCAATTGCAGTATTGCACACAACAGCCTTGAACTGCAGCTTGATGATAGTGTAGAGTTGATTGTGTTTTTAGAAGAAACTACGTTAAACAGCTCTGTGGCAAAAAGAGATGGCACTCTGCAACAAAATAATAAATACTGTATGGCAATACAGTTTTGCACAAGAGACAGGCTAACAAGTTAAAAAGGTAAATCCTCACTGGAATGTTATGAGAAGGGCAACCAAATCCCAGTTTACTACAAATGAATGAAAACATTATTGGCAAATGCATTTGCTTTTTCCACCAACTTGTGCTGGTCCAAGAAATTTCACCTCCAGCACCACAATAGGATTGCTCATCGGTGTCCCTGTGAATCAAGGCCGCAGTTCAGAGAAAACACACACAAAGAAGCGGAATCCTATTCCATCATTGCTAGCTGCGGTGACTGCCTGCTTTGAACTCAAAATTTTCAAAGTAAGTGCTTCGGCCACCACGGGACACTTAGCTAAGAGCATCAAAGCAGCGCCTGGAGGCAGGGGCTGGGACAGACGGTAACTCGCCTCATGGCGGACCATCGGCTCGATCCCAAGATCCAACTACTCTACAACTGATCCTGACATCCAACTATTGTACTGCAGGAACTTTAAGCCTCTGCACAAACTGTGGAAAGTGACCACTTTGAACCATCATTTCCCTGTGGACAAAGTAGTCAGACATTCATTTCCAAGGTCCCAATCAACAGATGATAAAAGGCCACCCTTTTTGTTGTTGTGTCCATCGCCAGTCTCCCATTAATTCTGCCCTTTATTTTGTGCCTCAGTCTTGAAAATGTATAGGTATGGCTGCTACCACATCAGCCTCTTATTGCTATTGCAGTTCCCTGTTAGTCATTGTAGCTGATTAGAAAACAAGGATTTTGCAGCTAAAATGTGTTTGTCCACACGACATATATCTTTAGTAGACACATACTTGTGCATACTGGTGCTAAAAAATAGCTCCAGTTTGATAAAATTTCCATCGCCTTAAAGTTCATTTTGGAACCTTCAAATTCTGGCAGTAAATTCACTTTATTGCTGGGATCAAGAAGCCAGCAGTTGCTTCAGAAACTAATATGAGAGGTTAAACTTTTACATTTTGAAAGAAGTGTGTTCATCATTTCATATCACTGTGTACATTCAGGAACACAGCAAGTGCCAAGACAAGACAGGAGGTGTCTGCCTCTCAGATTTACACATTTCCCTCTCCAAAGTAAAACTTTGAGCCAATAGCAAATATTCTCTGCAGTTCTATGAAGACGCACCATCTGTCAACCAGAACCCAGTTAAACTTACACACAAACCAAGATGCAAGATGCAAGAGGAATGATGCCTTTTGCCAGCTTTTGTTTAAAATTAAATGGAAAAAACAATCATAGTTTAAAAGTTACACTTTTATCAGGGAACGCCTATTGACATTTATTTAAAAATATGTATTTTGATCAGCAAATAACAAATGTATCAGTAGCATAACATTTTAATGATAAATGTGCTGGAAAATGATGTTGTGTTGTTAAATAGAAAGGGAAATGCAGGAAATGATTAGAAACTCAAAGCATGCCAAAATGATCCTTATTTGAAATTTGTGTTTATCCAAATATCAAAACTCTCTTGTTTTTAATGTATTTTACTAATTTAGTCTTAGCAAAGTGCCCAAAAACCACAATATGCCACATGAGATTTAAAATGACTTTAATTAAGAGAAAATTACTAGCCTTTGAAAGATTTTAGCATTAATTGCTCAGGCATATACATCTGATGAGGAAACACCATATGAAACATATAAATGAACACCCTTTTCGATAAATGTTCTGTTGGATTTGGGCTGTCTGGCCTGATATTTAGTCTGAATGGCCAGTTCATTACCAATCACTCGACAAAATGTACAATGTGGGCAGTTAGTCAGAGGTCTGGAACCAGGTTACGGGCTGTCTGCTTTGTGTATTAACCATAAGTATGTTGGTGTAACGACAGATTTGCAGAACCGTTGTCAGCCCACATTAGCCTGAAGGTCCACGGCTATTAGATTCCCAGTCAACCAAGAAGACTCAACAAACTGTAACACTGTGCAGACATGCTGCTCCTCACCTGCACCTTGAAAGTCAGGATTCTTATTGTGTGTCATTATCATATTCTATACCTTTACTGCTGTATGAAGCATTGTCAGTAGGGTAGCATTTATTATCATTGTGTACAAGATAAAGAACTGAAGCTGAGGCTTTGTGAAGCCCCTCAGTGTCTGTGTGCTCAGTGTTTCATTTACATTAGTTTTGTTGCTAATTGTTTTGATTGATTTTATTTCATTTATGGCTCACTGTAGTTTGTTATGGGTTTGTTTATGCTATAGCAGCGACAGAGACATTGATTAGGCCTGACGCCTTTTCTGTGCCCGCAGTACACGGTGTATGGGAGGAGTGGTCACCGTGGAGCCTGTGCTCCTTCACATGTGGCCGAGGTCACCGCACTAGGACTAGGATGTGTGCCCCTCCCCAGCATGGAGGCAGGGCCTGTGATGGACCTGAGACCCAGACTAAGCTTTGCAACATAGCCCTATGCCCAGGTATCATCTGTCTGCTCTCTAAATATACTAAAAAACACACGGTAACAATTATCCCTGAAGGCATGATATTGAGAGGGATGTAAAAGGTAAAATAATAAAGATGATCATAAAAGATCAATTCTTGAGAATGGTAGTCGTTTACCTTACACACACATAGGCCTATATAATCATTAATTATCACAGTACTGCAAAAGGTGAGTAAAAATACTGAGTGAATGTGGGTTTTCTTGGTGCATTTAAAGTAATAGTGCTTAGGAAACCCTGTTGAGAGTCAATACTGTAATACTGACGTCAAAATCACTTACCCGCAATTGCCTGTGAATGGTAAGCAGATTAGTGGTGATGAGTTTTTCCACACAGCAAATGTTAGCTTTGCTCTGGTAACAGACTCAGTGAAAACCACTCAATCCCAGATGCTTTTCCTCTGCCCAGACAGGGAAAATGGAAGGCAGCTAACAATTAGTTTCTGCAGTATATGTGCCTTTGACATTTTAATAATCTAAATCTTAATATGAAGACATTCTACCAATACATTTTTATGTTTTATTCTGCTTTTGCCTTTGGTTATTTGGGAAAATTCTAACCTGTGAAAAAAACCAAAGCAGAAAACCAACAGTACAATTCTCATTTTTTGCTTTCCACTTAATGTCTGTTTTATTGGCTTTCAGTCTGAGAGAGAATAGTGATCTGAATATCTCCCCCCATTTCTGTCTGCCGTCTCTTTCCCTTCACATGGGACATGCTTGTTGGGTTGTGGTTGGTGCCTCAGTGGACGGACAGTGGCAGGAGTGGAGCTCTTGGAGCGATTGCTCGGTGACCTGTGCCAATGGCACTCAGCAGAGGACCAGGCAGTGCTCAGCGGCCGCCCATGGGGGATCTGAGTGTCGCGGTCACTGGGCAGAAAGCAGAGAGTGCCATAATCCTGACTGCACAGGTAAAATCCTGAGCCTCTTAATTCTATATCCGCTTTGATGTCTAAATTCGAAATCATGATTTGAAACAGGGAAAAGCGCGTCCCATATTGTCATCATCATTATTACAATCACAAGTACCATAATCATTACTATCAACTTTATATTAAATATGCAGCCTGATTTACTCTTTCTGTTGCATACTGAAAAGCTCTGCAGCAAGAATCAGAGCTGTGTTGTAAGAATCAAGAATAATGCTTAAGACCATGCTCTATCAATTGGATTTGTAAAATCCAGTTAGATATACTGTATGCCTTTCACATAATTCAGGGTTAGCTGCCCTAACTGCCTGTCAACATCATAGATGTATTAGAGGCTCAAAGATGTCAGCTTAGTGGTCTCCATCAGGCTTTGAATTGTCTGATCATATGAAGGGCCTGAGCACTCTCCTAATCTTCTGATGCAATTTTCACTGCAGCAGCACAAAACAGCTCGTTTTTATTCTATATTTCTCTGGTATGTGTGTGGCAGAGAGATTCCTCTCAAATTTTTGAAAGTCAGTGGAAATGCTGTGCAACCAGTCAGCCAACGTTATGCTCTCTTGGACCACAGAAATAGCGGTAAATGCTTGCGAATGCGTATTTATAATTTGTGCTCATGATAATGAAGCAGGAGATGCTGTTGTTTGCCTCACAGTGAGAGGATGCATTATACAATTTATTCATTTAATGAGGCCTCCCTATTTAGCAATTCTTATTGGTTTCCAAGGTGAGAGATCAAACATTAGTGAGACAACACAGTTTGAGCCATCATTTAACAAGTCAGCACGGTGTCCATGACTGCTAGAGGCATTGCCTTGCTTTGTAGAACAAACAAAAAAGAGGCAGTTCAAGGCAAACCCAATATGTTTTCAGAAATAGTCAAATATATATTTGAATAATGTAGTGTTCTTAAAGGCAACAGGCATTCTTTAAAAAAAATTTAACATTTTAAGCCTGTGCAGGGTTTGAATCAATGTTACGTGTTTCGAAATTGAAAGAATTTCTCTAGGACTGCTGGCAAAATGAGCTCTTTGAAGCTCATGAGCATGCATCTGTCTGAGGAATCAGCTGCTCTGATGTGGAGCAGAGGCTTCAGTATCTACTGGGATTTGATCAATGTCTTGCGGATAGTTTTAGCCAACAGGTCACAGTGGGGTCTTTTCTTTTCTCTCTTCCGGAAGCAATCCTGACAGAGGTTAGTTGTAGGACACAAAATAGCCCTGCACGTGTGAAGGAGGGGGTAAGTGGAGGTTAAAATGAGAGTGGAGTGTGTTTCCTGCTCACAGGGTGTTGTACCTTTCCGTTCAGACAAGGGCATGTGATTTACTACATCGCTGAAGGGGAGCATCTGTTTTTTTTGTCTAATGCACAATTTAACAGTGTTCATTACAAGGGCATAAAACATGCTGCTGGTTTTGGAAACTTCAGCAGAAATGCCTTTTAATATTGGCAAAGTGAGGCAAATAATCACCACTCACAGAGCAGCTTCTTTAGCCATAAAACACACATCCTCCTGATTATTCAAATTATTTTGTTCATTTTTGGAGTATTACCAATAAACTGCATCTACAAACTGAATGCATGGATAGCAAAATGAAATAAATGTAATCAAAAATTATATTTGCACATAGTGATGCATCATCTTAGTTGATATTCTGTTGGTTTATTTGGCAACTTTTATGCCTCTGAGAGTATCTGTTTTTAACCGAGAATGTTTCTATTTTAGCTAACGGCCAGTGGAATCCTTGGGGTCCGTGGAGTGGCTGCTCTAAGTCCTGCGACGGCGGATGGCAGAGGCGAGCCCGGGTGTGTCAGGGAGCAGCGGTGACTGGGCAGCAGTGTGATGGCAACGGAGAAGAAGTCAGAAAGTGCAGTGACCAACGCTGTCCAGGTGAGCCAAAGGAGAATAAGAACTTAAGTCTGAATGAAAGCGGGGAGATAATTATCTCTGCGGAGTGAATGACATGGCTCGTTACATAAGATGAGTTAAAACATAATATGAAGAGGAGATGCAGATAAGCGGATACAGAGGAGGGATGAACGAGTATGAATATATTCCAATAAATCAAGTAATTGAAAAACTGGTGACACACTGAGTAATGCAAGTATGATCAAAGCTTATTGTACGATTTTCAAAATAATCTCTTTTTGAAGTGCAGTCTTAAATATAAAGTCACTTCTGTTCTCTGATGTAAAGAAAGCAGTGCTCTACAAAAACTTTTTTTATCATTTTATATATATATATATATATATATATATATATAAATAATTATATATAATTATGTCGTGCCTACACTCACAAAAGTTGTGATTAAAGAAGAGGGTACCTTTTATTATAATCCTTAAACGGCATGCTCATATTTACCATCACTACACAGCTTTGATCTCCTATATTTCCATACCTCCTTATATGTAATATAAAGAAATTGTTGCATCATATTGGAAATGCTGAAAATCCCTTTGCATCGATGTAGTCACACTTGTACCGCTTTGCTTTTCAGCACCGTATGAGATTTGTCCCGAGGACTATGCAGTGTCAATGGTGTGGAGACGGACGCCTTCAGGAGAACTGGCCTTTAATAGATGCCCGCCCAATGCCACAGGTAAGGACGTGAGCGATATCTTTTGTTATCACTGCCTAATTTCTAAATGTACTGAGAGGCCCACAGATGAATTTGGGCGGATCTTCTTATATTATTATTGCCTGTCTTCCTTCCCTTAAGGAAAAATAAATCTTTGTGACGCAAAATAAAGAGAGTAGTCCACCCAAAAAAACAAAGACAAGAGAAAATGGTGGAATACATTTTGATATATATGATGTGGCTTCAGCCTATGTGTTGGTGTGATTGATTGACCTAAGTTTGACTTAATTTCAGGGAATGGCTGTTTGAATCACACTGATGTGCCAACAAAAAAGTACAACTCTCACTTTACAATGGTAGAATTACCCTTCAATTTTACATTAATGTCATTGTATGAGTGTTTGAATATAAATCACAGTGTTAATAATTTGGCTACATTATGAGGAATAATGCTGGATTTCTGCCACTATAGTAAGCTGTTCTTTATTATAGAGAATGGTGTATAAAACCACCAAAACAGCATGATAATAAAACTGTATGGTGCCAAAATTGTGTTTTCTCCATGTGAGGAGAAAGCACACATCCCTTCATCCCATTTCCACATGCAGTGATGTAACTCATGGCTAGGCCCGTCAGTACACAGCTTGTGCAGTGGATGGGAAAAAATGGTAACTGTGAGTCTGAGAGCATTGTTGAAGAAAAGCACACTGAGGTCTGTTTTCAGACAGTAAGCAGAAGCTTTAATATGTGCACAGAGAGAAGGGCATTAGAGCAGAGGATGCAAGTTCTCTAGCAGGGCGAGGCTAACACTCAGCTCTCAAAAAGAAGAGGAAGGCGGGAGAAAGAGGGGGGAGGATAAAAAGGAATGCAACCTCTGATAAAGCTGCTGTGATACTTTTGTTCTTGTTGAAGGTCAGCTGGCTAACAAAACAGGACAATGTAGCACTGTTGGGAGCTAAAGTTACATGTTGGTTCGACACGGTAAGCTGTTTGTAAAACTTTAAACACTCTAAGGTGTTTTTTGACATTTCTTCCACAACCATAAAACAGCTAACTGGCAAACTAGATGTAGTAGCAAACACACTGTCATTCACAGATGGCTAACCTGCGGCAAAGTTACGCAGAGTAAGATTTACTAGCATGACATTAACGTTCTGGCTTGACATTAGTTTTATGGCTAATAACTGTTTGGCACTATGAAGCTATTTCCAGCTCGCAGCGAGGCCTTTTTGTGTTGTTTTTTTTTCCTCTTCTCCGCATGATATTTATATGCATATACATACGTATAGGTCTTAACCGCGGAAATGTAGCACCTTTACTGATTAAGAATTTTATTTACACCAAGAGGTTTTCTTTATGTGCCAGATTTAGGTCAGTCAGTCAGGTTGAGACAGTTGACTCCTTTGTACAGTCAATGTAATTAGTGTTCTTTGCTGAGCAGTACCACATGAATTAATTATATTAATTATATTTAAAAAGGATGTCAAAGTTGTATTGTTGTGAACCCTGGACATTATTTATTAATTTATCCCACATTTCTTTCTTATATGCAACTGAATTTGGTTGTTACAGAGGTTGCATTGACTGCTGTAATTCAGAGATGTATGGCACGAATGCGCAATTCCCACACAATAATAACATGAGGGTGCCTTCTCATTTTACCAGAGAACCAGGACATTTAATGCCTGTGTAATAGAAGACCAGTGTCATGATTAAAGGGTAAAACAACAAACAGTAGACATACATCATGTTTAAGCACAGTGCATCCCCCTGTCGGAGCTGGCACTAACCACTGGAAAAAAGATCATGATGGACAATAGTTCAGGTTGGGTCAAGTTTATTTGTAAAGCCATTAATCATAGTTCCAGTGTCAGCGGGTTTCATAAAGCCCACATTATGAAACTATAAATGAAAACAACACCTCCCAACCTTTGACCTGTAATTAGATCAAGGTCAATGTCACAAAAGCCTTAATGAGAAAAATGTGAAAAACAACCAAACGCCTCACAAACAGGCCGCCTCCTTTCAGGACAGCCGGATGTGTAATTGCGGCTGAGAGCAGGTAAACAAAGATGAAATATTGATCAGCAAAGGCAACATAACAAAATGTGCGACATGAATGCAGTAAGACTGTTTGGGCGAAACGTCCAAATGTGTTAGGGAGCACCGGCGCCTACTCAGCCGTAGTCACTGCCGTCATCAAGGTCATCATAGGAACAGCACCCAGTGCAGGGGCGTCAGCACGGCCTCGGTCATCACGGATGACAACTGCCACCAGAGGCGAGAAGGGAGATACGCACACACAGCAGATGATTTTGTTCCTCAAACAAAGGTGTATACATTGGTAAACACATAAAGCACATTTACAGCAGCCTTCAAACTAGTCAGACTTTCCTGAAGAGAATGGGTGACTTCTAGTTACTGTGCAAGGCCAAAGCAAAACATGAAGTATAAAAATGAAGGAAGTTAGGAAAAGAAATTCCTCTCTCTTTAATCTCTTTAAAATACTGCACCAAATTCTTAAGAAGCACTTTTTGCATACTTGATCTTTCCTTTATTCTTATTTTTTCTTGTACTGTACATTATTAAATAAAACTGAATAACCAGTATGTTTTTAATATTTGCTAAATGTCAAAAATACTGAGTACCAGTAATGAAATGTGATATAGCGCTCCAACATTGTATCTTTAATTTGTAAGTATTTCTTTTTTCTAGGCTTCATTCTTTTACATGCAGTTTATACTCTGCTGACACCTAAAGTTACCAGTTACTTTGCATGTAAAAGTTCTTATGTGCTCTTATTTATGTGCCTGTCTAGTGAGAGCCCCAAATCTCAATTAAAGTTCGAGTCGCGCAGCTGAAAGAGGGAGCAATTAAAGCAACATAACCACAAGCTATTAAACAAACCCTTCACAGGTTAATGCAGAGAAAAATGATTATGTACTCAGCAAACACATAAGACACCATATTTTAGAATAAATTAGGTAATTTTATTTGGGATATTTAAGCACATTCATTGTCTTGATACTATTGGTGGTAGACGTTTGAATGCAAGGTGTTCTTACTTCTTTCTCTAAAGTAAGGGGAATTAGTTGTTTTTCTACCACTGGATAATATTCAACAAACTAAGTCCACAAAAGTCTTTCTCAGAGAGTGTTTTTAGACACATCTTATCTGTGGTAAACAGATAAGTTAACTGTTATCTTTTATCTTAAAGTTAACTGTTTTAGCCTCCTGTCTTGGGTAGCATTGTTTAAATAAAAATTCTTCTTTCATGGCAGCCGAGTGTCGAGGATGCTGTAAAACCGGACAGCGGCAGGTCAATGTCTCGGTGGAGTGCAGCCTTGCTTTTGATCAAGCACATCTCCACTGACCTATATTTCATACTCAACCTACTCTACATCACTGATGATGCACGGACAGATGTCAGATTGGTGCAGAATCACAGCGAAAGCCTCACGTTGCCATCTCTGACCTTGTTTAATCCCACCACCGACATGGATCCAAGAGAGATCCAGTTCTAAATAACTGAAAAGTATATGTTTTCACCAAATGCAGATATGAAAGTAAAAAAACAGAACAAAATAGCAGATCGTGGCAGAGGAGGGACAATGGAGATGTGTTTTGTCATCTCTCTCCACTGAACGTAGGTAAAGCTTCTTTTACTGTTGCTCATGCCCACCTCAATAATGCATATCCCATGAGCACTTAAGAAGTGCTTGTGGACACTTTTTTATTATGAAATGGCAGTGAGGGTGGTATTAGGTTTTATTTGATACAGCTAATAAACCACAACCATGATTTTTGTCTTTTCTAAAATCATGATTTTTCTCTGCAAAACTGTTGCGTAAACAAATAAAAGAGCTCTGGTCCAGGCATTTTGCATTAAAATGATTTTGGCCTTGGGCAATTTGTATCTTCCAGTACTGTTGAGTTCACATTAAAATTGCAACATTATACAGTATAAAATGAAAGCAGACTAAAGGTCATCAAATATCCTTTTAAAAAAGCCCTTGATTTAAACTCATCTTTCAAATCAATACAAAAACAAGATTCACATCTTTTCATTTCAGGAACTTTCATGCTTATCAATTTAAAACAGTTGTTGAATGTCTTTTTGCCAATTCCCACTCAAAGCACACAGTCTTTCTCAGTTTACAATGACCTTTAGGAATGTCAGAGCCAAAACACTGAAGTGAATCCCTAATTTTCTAGGTATCAAGCCATCATGAAATACACTTTTTACCACCTTTTTTCAGTGTGAAGGCCTGAAAGACGATCAAATAAAAATGTGAAAATATTCTTTTGAGTGCTGGCATCTTTAAAAATAGGAGTCTGGATTATGAAAGCAAATAAAACCACCCAGGTGAAGCCAGTTTGGAGGAGAGATGGATGCTCAGCGTGGTGTAAAGCAGTGGGCCTCTCCCGCTGCCCTCTGGGTTGTCTCATGGTGCTGCATGGGCGCTCCCGGCATATAGCGATGTTTTGTGTGCACTCATGGCTTCAGTGCGTATCACCAGGTAGTAGCTGTGGAGGAGGTGGGCGTATGAGGTGTGGTTTTGATCTCTCTGTGTGTGTTAGTGTGAGAGAGAGAGAAAGAGAGAGAACAAGAGATAGTGAAAAGGTTTATGTGAAGCACGGATGCCAGGGGAAATGTTTTGTACTGTGGGAGTTTTCCTCAGGATGTCAAGCACCTGTGTTGGAGCGGTGGGGTGATGTGTGAAGTGCACTCCACCAGGTCGACAGCTGGGAAGGACTGATGTTGGACCTCTATGTGGGATGTGTATGGCAATGTGGGTGGATATTGGGTGGTTCTGCTATTTCAGGATCACTGTTTAAATGCCTGACAGCTATCACAGCTGAGCTGCTGCATGCTTGAATAATCCACTGTAAGTTGTATTACCACGGCACGCAGTGCATTTATTAAAAGCCATGGGACTGTCTGTTGCTCATGATATGAAACCACTTCTTTTCAAGATATTTTATTTGGAGTTTTTTGCCTTTACTGGATAGTGACAAGTTGAGGGAGACAGGAAATGGGGAGAGAGAGAAAGAGGTATGACATGCAACAAAGGTCGCCAGCTATAATCAAACCGGCGACTGCAACCATGCGACCATGTGGCATACGCTGCAACCACTGGGCTATCATGGCGCTCCAATATAAAACCGCTTCTGTTCAAATACTGCAGCAGTTTCCTTCCAGAAACCTCTGTCTACAATGTGCCTCAACTCCACTGCAAAATTTATTTTTTAATGGGCAACATCAAATTTTGATGGTGAGTGATGAGCAACAGAAATGGACAAAAGTGGAAAAGATAAGTCTCTCTTGAAAAGAATTCATATTTCTGTCTTCCTCTCCTTTTTTGTCCTTCTCCTTTTCCTGTATCCAACTCCCTCCACTCCACCACTTCCATCTGCCTTTCTTTTGCCTCTCCTTTGGTCTTAATTCCCCCCACCCCACCCCACCCCACCCCTCCTCCTCTTCTACACTCTCTATGCCTGCATCCTCATCTCCCCTCTCATTCCTCCATCGCTCCTTCTCCTCTCCAAATCTGTCGCTGTCTCTTTCCCCTCTACAGGCACCACTAGTCGACGCTGCTCTTTGGATCACCGTGGAATGGCCTTCTGGGAGCAGCCCAGCTATGCTCGATGCATAACAAATGAATTCAGATACTTGCAGCAATCAGTAGGTGCAAAGTCAGCTCCCTCTCACAGCCTCTGTTTCCAATGCATCATAAATTACCTCCCCAGTGTTTTCCCCATCCCCCCCGTTCTCATCACACTGTAGCCAAAGATTAACCACTTTCAATAGAGGAGCAAATTAAAACACTTATTTTGCTCTGTGTAATGAATGGTCATCGTCAAGTCCTAAAACGATTTGATTTTGACTTTCCGGCATGCTCTCATCTGTGTTTGTCAGAAACTGACAGAAATGCCTTTCTTCACTTGCATTTTACTACATTTTAAAAATATTAAAAATATAATTTTGTATTGGACCATCAGTGAATGGCACCTATCTTCTTTTAATAGAATCACTTTTTTTAACTAATAAAACATGGAGTGAACTTTATCTCCCTCATCCTTTTTTCATCTCATGTATGATGAGACATCTGGATCACAAAAAAATCTGTTTTTTTATTAAAGTGTGGGTCCATTTTAGGGAGCTTTATTAAATAGATTTTTGCTTTAGTGTCTGCCTTTAGTCTGGAAACACAATAGCACTTCCACTAGACTAGGTAATTTTGGTAACCCTCCATCACTGTTAAAAATAAAATAATTCAGAAGAGCTGAGATAGCACATATAGCGCCGCACCTGTGAACGTGTATTTATGGACATAAACCCTGTGCAATGATGTGAAATGTCATTTCGCTGTGCAATTTCTGCCTAAATGTGTGTCTTCTGCTCCAGTTAACTCTTTTATTCATATTGGCTCATTTTAAAACATCCGTGAGGCAGAATACATTTCGGCCTGGCTTAGATATACAGTTAGTGTCACATAAAGGGCCTTAGAGAGTCTAGTCTTTCTTCTTGATTTTTGCACTCCATTTACTCCAAATGTGTAGCTTAGTGTGTATCTCACAAAGCTACAGAGGACACTGATGCCCCAAGTTCTTTCTTCTCCTGTTTTTGGAGGTTCAGGGGCACCTTGCTAAGGGCCAGAGGATGCTGGCGGGGGATGGGATGTCCCAGGTCACAAAAAACCTGCTGGATCTCACCCAGAGGAGGAACTTCTACGCTGGTGACCTGCTGTCTTCCGTGGAGATCCTTCGCAATGTGACAGAGACCTTCAAGAGAGCCAGCTATGAGCCCTCTTCAGATGATGTGCAAGTAAGTGGACAGTGGGTTTATTTCAACACGTAGACATGGATCTTTGTGAAATATATTCATATCATACTATATTATAGTATAGTGGCTTTGAAATGTATTTATTTTGACAAATAATAATTTGGATAAGGGTAATATTTGATAGATTTTACGACCAACACTGTAATATATGAAAAAAACAACATTTTCTTGTTTTGTCTAACATGTCTGAAATAGCACAAAGGCTGACAAACACGCCCCATGGCTCTATTGTATCAAGAGATCTCCTCCACATCCTAAGCCGTTTCATCTCATCATGTTGGGGTTGACTGCAGTCTTGATCCTCTTTATTCAATAGGATGATGGAGATTATAGCTAAAGCTCCACCTCCATCACCAATAAGATCATTTATGTTCTCAGAGCAGTGTCATTTTCAAAGACACCCTTCTCTGGCCTCTTTGTGGTCTTGTGTCTGTTACTATGTGCGTATGTTTTAGTTTGTGTGTGTGTGTGTGTGTGTGTGTGTGTGTGTGTGTGTGTGTGTGTGTGTGCCTTGGCATGCGTTTGGCTCATGCATTTTTTTAAAGTGAGCTAAATGGGAAGGAAATAAATGTTACTTGCTATTTGATGGTAACAACAAAGCAAGTTTTGAATATTGTGTGTGTGTGTGTGTGTGTGTGTGTGTGTGTTAATGAAAAACCTAATTCCCCATCATAGTTGGAGTTTCTAATCTTGCTTTGTTACTCTATCAAGCTTGTTTTGTTGGCGTTCTTCTGCATAGAGATATAAGTAATAGTGCCGGAAATTTAGAAAAGTATTAGTCTTGCCCGTCAGCCACTTTCTGTATGGAATAGGAAATCATTTCTGCTTTAATAATGTGTAAAGTTCAGTTAGTTTTAAAGTCCCATAACACAGTGCTGTTTCCACTCACTCAAAATATTAAATATGAAGATGTTTTACTGGATATTTGTAATATCACAAAATACCAGTAATGTTGGGTGTTATACTGTCTTCCATGTTTAAAGGAGTGAATGTGAGAAACATATGAAATAATATTGCATGAAGAAAGACCAAAACAAACATCTAACGTAAGTGATGTCAAGATCAGTGATACTAGACACACATCAGTGTTTGAGCTTTAGCATCTTTTAAATGTGATAGGATTTAATTGGCATACAGCTTCAGGTTTGGATGTAGGTAATTAAATCACCAAAATGTTGAACTCACTTAATTATGCACTCCCAAAGCGCAGTGGTATTTGGACTACAAAATGTCAGGGATCCTTAGTTTTCTGCACATTTATGAACAGTTTCCACTGGATGTAAGGTGTCTGGTCTGCTGCTAATATTCTTCAGACATAAAACCCAAATGTGCCGGCCATAGATGGGCAACCGAGGGCCCATTCAGCCATTTTTCCACCATAGAAAATCTAGGAGATGAGGAAAGCATCCTGTCTCTGGTTATTATGAGAGCTCTATAGTGTGTGTGGGCAGACAGGAGAGCAGTCAGCCAGCCCACCCCCTCCGTGTGTCTCTGCGCTAATGCAGTGTTAAAGTGGGCACATTACCACCAGAGGGAGCATAAGCATTCAAGTAGAAAACAAGATAGCCTGTGTCAAGAGAGAGAGCCACTCCCACAGGCACATTGTAGACCAGACGAAATAACAAGGCTAAAGATCAGACAGGGGTCCTATTACTACTGCAGGCATGCACCCCAAGCAGCCCCTGCTCTCCGCTGCTGAAGAAGACAATACACACAGCTGCTCAAACATTCCCTTTCATCTTTTTTTTCTGATTGCAGCTTGTGCTTCTCTCCTCTAGCATTACATGTTTGCTGCAAGCTGCCGGGGGTTCAAGGTGTATTTTTGTCAGAGCTGATCCACAAAACTCATCTCTTCTCTCATGGTTTACCATCATGGTTTCAGTCGCAAATGTCCCTGTGCTGTTGAGCCCTGCAGGGGCTGTCATTATTCCCTTATAGAAATCCCTGCGAGAAATCCCTGAGAAATATCAGTATATTATCTATAACACTCCTTTTGGAGTGCATAGTGTTTATGTGTCATGATTTTAAAAAGCATCTTGCTGCAGTGCCTGTAATACTTGTGTGGGTGTGTTACGTATTTTCCCTTTCATCATCTCCACAGAACTTCTTTCAAATCATCAGCAACCTCCTGGAGGAGGAAAATAAGGAGAAATGGGAAGACGCTCAAAAGGTAAGCATGCTGCTGTACACTTAGTAAATAATTCAGATTTGCTGCATGAGTGTTGTGTGTCTCCAAAATCATCTCAAAGCTTGTTTGCAGGTGCTCCATCTGAATAGCAGAGATTAAAAAAACAACAACTCCGGTCAGTGTTGCAATAATGTTATACTTACACATATCATTGTGAGAGGTCATTTAGCAGGTGTGACATCTGGCCTCATTTGGAAAGCTAGTTCCTCAGAGCTCCACTTGGTGGCAGCAGCACTGCCACAGAGACTGTCCAAACATTAACACTGCAGGACTCACTCCTCCTGCACGCACATTGTTTCACCCAGCTGATACAGATCACGGCAACCAGCGTGATTAGACCATTACTTCAGATGAATTTTTAATAGAAACAAACAGTTCAGAGGTTTTATTGCTTGTACCACAGCAGCTAAGATTTCGTGTCTGCCTTTCTCTGACTTTGTAAGGCAGCTACATCATATTGAGAAGCAGTATGATAAAAAATAAAACCAAAAACAAAGTCTCAACATCCACTACAAATGTAGGGGCAACAGACTGCAGCACTGTATTAATGTAGATGAAAATTTGAGTACAGAACAGTACACTTTCTCGACACTATGTTTATCCATGGAGATTGGCTTCTGGCTACGTCCTCTGTCGGACGCATCTCTCAGCTTGAAAGGTGGCAACTCTCGTTTTCAAAACTGCCACCGGTGTCTGAGACAACCTGAACCCTGAAATCACACACATCCAGACTCTGACAGAGATACCATCTGTGATGACTGCGAGTCTGCAGAGGGCATCTGCTCTGTTGTCACCTTCACTGGTAAATTGACTTAAATTAGGTATCACCTGCACTGACACATGACCGAGGTGGTGACTTAAAATCAGTCAGATCAGTTTTTTGTCTCTGTTTCTCCATGCCTGACTTGAACTGAGATGGTAGGGGTACGCAGGCAGTTCAAACTCTGCCACGGGTGCCAGTCCTGGCAGTAATTAAGTGTTTACTCACTGCAGCTTTAGTTTGGCAGGCCTCAAAGGTAGGTTGTCGGTGAGAAGAGCTCACAAATGAGCAGTTTTGTCAGTAAGAATACATCAGGAGATGACAGACAGACAGATCAGAGGAAAAATAGGAATAGGAAAAGTTGTTTCTGTGATTGAACACCCAGAAGAGATATGTGTTAATTATTTCTGTAGTTATTAATGTGCCTGTCTAAGGAGCGCTGCTTCAGTTTCGGCACTTCACCAAGAGGACATCGGCTAAGTGATTTCGTCTGATTTCAATTGACGATGCTTGGACACAGTTATCAATCTTTCTCACTTGCTGGCTTTCCTTGCATTAATGAGTGTTCTGAGCTCAGTTTCCACAGCACCCACACACTGCGTGCTGTGGACATTCAAAACACTCAAATGAAACACCTCACTATGAGGTTTTACTGGCTGTAGAGTTGGCTCTGTGCAGAGATCACTATATATTCACCTCCTGTCACTGTTACCATGGCAAGGAAAGGAAGAGCTCTGTCTACAGAACCTCCACTGCAGCCATTTCCCTGCGCTGCCTTCACATCTCATGGTTGCCATGGAGACCGGCAGAATGAGCATGACTGCACTGTGCGTCAGACATGCCGGAAGGGGCGACGTGATGTGCTTTTCTCCCCCCCACTATGGCTTTCACTCTGCTGTGTCAGAGGCTCTCAACTTCAGCATCACTGATCCGCTTGCCTGGCTTAGCAGCGGCACATGTAGTGGCATGTGCAAACACACACAACACAAGGTGTTACCGAGGAGGGAAATACCTGCCTCAGGTGTTTGTTGAATATCAACCGAGAGTGAGGTGTTAATTGCTAAATGCCACTCAAAGGCTTTTCTAATTGCCGGACATCGTCATTGTGTGCTCACACATTTGTTAAAGTCCTGCAACAGTATTTGTTCAACGTGACACATTTTTCTAACAGACATTTTGAAACGGTGTTGCAGCATTTTTCTGTGTAGCTGATACTTTGTCAAAGTGGTAACTGTGTTAGAGTCTGGCATAAATGTTGTCATGTGTGGCACAGCTACACAGTCAATCTTCACAATATCCCAGTCAAAGGACAAAACGCGTGGCCCCTGAATCAAAGCCTCTTATTAGATCTGACCCATCACCACTAGATTGGCAGCCTGGACCGTGGTCCAATCTTTTGAAGGTCAATTACTGGATTAGTGTGCCTTTGATTTGTCGACTCGGAGGAAAGAGCTGACCGCACCGGCAGCGTTACTGGTGAAGCCTTGGAGCTGTCCACGGTGCTGAATTCCTGCCTCTGCATTCTTTCACCGAGCGCTGATGTCCATGAAGCGTCACATGAACCCAGGCAATCACCCCTGACTTGGCTGAGCCTTTCAGAAGAGAAGCCAAGCAGCAACTGTGTGTGCAAACCCAGTGGTTATAGCTCTGATGCCACATGGATGGTTCAGTTAGGGCTGCCACTATCTGCCCATCATTTTCTCGATTAATCGACTCATCATTTGATCTGCAGATCAGATAGTATCAGAAAAATATCAGAAAATGATGGGACTTCATCAGAAAATAATGAAGTCCCATCACAATTTCCCAGAACTCAAGGTTACATGTCCAAATTGCTTATTTTTCCAACCAACAATCCATCAAAAAAAACAAAAATAAAGAAAATTAGCAAATCTTTACGTTTGAGAAGCTGGAACCAGTAACTTTTTGTCAGTTTTGCTTTAAAAATGACAATTAATCAGTTATCAAAATAGTTGCTGATTACATTTCTGTCAACTAA
This sequence comes from Maccullochella peelii, assembly GCA_002120245.1. Classification (NCBI taxonomy): domain Eukaryota; kingdom Metazoa; phylum Chordata; class Actinopteri; order Centrarchiformes; family Percichthyidae; genus Maccullochella; species Maccullochella peelii. The sequence goes on along the minus strand of LKNJ01000175.1, from coordinate 68,484 downwards.
TGAATCGACTAATTGTCTCAGCTCTAGATGGTTCAGTTGCAGTCACTGTATATGAAAATTACGAAAATATGAAATTTAATATTTAATCTTGTGTTTTTATGTTCTTAAGTCTATTTCTATGTTTCTAATATGTATGTGAGACTGGCTTTTTTCTGCTTTTTTTATTTTTATTTTATGCTCCACATTTCCATCCTTCCAGTGATACCGATTACTGCTGCATTTGTAAACTCATGGCAGTGGCGTTGAAATCCAAAGTGTCTTGTCGTCTTTTTTTATCTTGTCCAGATCTATCCCGGAGCAGTGGAGCTCATGCAGGTCATAGAGGAATTCATCCACATCGTTGGGCTGGGCATGAAGGATTTCCACAATGCCTATTTGATGACTGGGAACTTGGGTAAGAATCAGCCCACTTTTTCTCCCAGCCCACAGCCGCTGAGCTTGTTTAACATTTATTTTCTGCTTGACATGGACACATAATCCCTGTGCTCTGCTGACTCCTTGTGTCAATTTCCCCGCCATCATTAATTTAGGATAAATGGCGCATGGTAAGGGTGGGGGAGTAAAATTACTGCAAATCAATAATGTTAATTAAAACTGAGCTTGTGGTTTTAATGGGCTAAATTCCTATGAAAACACCCAATCCAATATCAAGACTGTGCAGTGTAGGAACCCCCACAAGAGGAGAGCTCTGCTTTAGCTGGATCTATAAAGAAAAAATACACACAGCACTCCTATAATGTGAGATAATTTAATACTACTGCTCTGACTACTGATATTTTAGATTTAGATTAGAAGTAACACAAGCTAAATAACACTTTAAGTAATTTATAATTGTGTAAAGCAAATTGTTTTTAATAGTATTAAAATAACAAGTGCAGAAGATAGTTTTTACCTGTATTATTCAGTGAATTGTTTTCTAAACACTTCTCATTCATCATAGACATTTTCTATCCATCCATAGTTTCAAAGGCTATGTGCAATAATCAAATAAAATATCTGTGGCATATTTGAAGGTGAAGTCATTCTGTCTGATGTTGCACTGTACTGTAGCCTTTTGAGAAAGACATGATTAGCAGAGCGTATCGTAAAGCATGTTGTGCATCAGCATAAAAAAGATTCAGTTCCTTTCGAGATTAGCAGGAAGAAAATATTGTGGGAGCGTCTGATAAAAGGCTATTCTTTGCAGCTGTAATGAGTTTGCAAAAAAAAACACAACTGATTGGGGGGGGGGGGNGGAGTCTTGGAGCAATATTTCTCCTCCCTAATGTTCTCGTAGGTTCTTTTTCCTTCTGTTGCGCAGCCTCGTGGATGATCTGGTCTCTGTGGCATTTCATTTTTTACTCAGTCATAAATGGTGTCTTACTGGAATGGAATAATACAACTGCGGTCTTGATTTATTCATGCAAGTGAATGTGAGCATGTACAGCTGTGCTGGTGGGCAATTCCTCTGGAGCAGGGAGGTTTCTTCCTTGTATTCTTCACAATAGCTAACATTTGACCCACTTCTAGCAAACGCTCACACTCAGTGGCTCTTTATGGTATATGATTTCCATAATGATGAATAGGTAGCCCCCAAGAATAACATACCAAACATGGTACAATGAGTGCACCCATCAAAATGCCATTATGAACGTCATGAAAGGTAAATTAAGTAATGGACACTTGGAAATAAGGCTTGAATGTATTCCATAATGCCATGCATTAATGACTTCTTTCATAGACGTGAGAGTATTTTTGTCCCCTCCTATTTTATACTTCTTCCAATTTGGCTTAATGGTAGTCGTCCAAACCTCATTGCCACGGCCTCCTCTTTATGCTCAAAAAAGCATTAACACATGACCTCTGCTTTATACACAATACACAATCTATTCTGTGAAACAGACTCTAAATTGACAGTTAAGTGTTTTCCTTGAGCAGCAATGTGTATTTCATAGCTAAACTTGAATATGAAATACTTATGAAATTCTTATTATATTAGTCAGCAATACGACTGTCTGGCCAGTGCACCTCTTAGTAAGAATATGTGAAGGCTGGACGTACAGCATGATTGTTATTTTGGTGAAGCAGGACTGAGGCAGGCAGATTTCTGAAGCAGCTTTTTGGAAAATCTTAGCACTGAGGGGCCATTTGGCTTTTTGAGCAATTATTTGAAGACGTAGCAGTAATGAGCAGCCTCCTGCTAGAATCAGCCACAACCTTACTGGCTGCTGGTAATATAAAGTTCTTGTAGGGAGACATTTTTTTAGTGCAAGACCTGACTACATGTTTTACCTGTTTGTTGTAAATGTCAGAAAAAAGTACTACTTTTTGTTTGTGTTTTCAATTTTGTCATTATGGTCCAAAATTCACATTTAAAGAAATAGGGCATTTATATATAAGGTGCAGTAATTCAGTCCCGTTTTACTGTGTATTTGGACTTTTTTTTGTGATAATACATGACTAGGACATGGACCACAGAGTTTTGTTTTTGCCCCTGGACGCAGCACAGGCTGTGGTAGCCAGCCACACAGTAATTTCAGCTCACACCACAGTGCCTTGATGGCCACGTGGCCCTTTTGATTAAAGGAATGGAAAGTTTTGTGGATCCATTGTTGGGAGCCAAGTGGAGAGCATCTGGCTGAGTAAGATATTGCGGCATCATTTCGTCACTAATTTATGGCAGCCTCTTGACACCTAGATAAATACTGGCTGTCACCGGTGCATCGTCCTCTGTCCTCCTACTTTTAGTCAAATAACCTTGATTGCAAAAGGCTCTTCACTCCAGCAACTTATTCTCCCGCCTTACAAGCAAACACTTGGAGGACAAAGTGAAGCTTGGGACATGTTAGAAAATTAAACACCGCTTTGAAGGTGAAATACATCATGAACTTTTGACATTTTTGTTCTGGCTGTCTATTGTGAGGCTGTACTTCATGGTCGAGAGAATATTTTGACATTAATAGTGATTAATTGCAATTACACGCACATACAATGGATGCAAATGCTCATTCATTTATTTTCCGTGCAAAATGTTTGACTTCGACGGTTTACTTAATGCTGAACCTCTCGTGAACGCATTCAGATGTAATGAGCAATGCTATAATTCCCTCTTATAAAAATGAGCCGTACAGAATACTCTTAGTGCACTGAATCGGTGTTCAGGAGCATCGCAATCCTAAATGATCACTTTATTTGTGCTGTCTAGCCCCATCAGGCAAGTGCAAAGCCCCATTTACCTGCAGAATTACCCAGAACGCTTCCTAGCACCCTGTTGTGTTTCACAGTATGCCCCGTGACTGAAACCACCAACACACACACACACACACACACACACACATACTTACCACTGCTGCTCCCAACATCTGGTGCTGTGAACAGGCCTCTTAGCAAATTCCGGGTCTTGCGGTGCTCTGTGATTTCATGCCCGCTGCTGGATCATCTGAAACACACAGACACACCTTCTGTCACAGATTTCACTCAAACATGGAGTCTTGCCAGGATTCAAATTGTATTATTGGCAGAGCACAAGGAACAATAGAGCTTTTGCATCAATGGTAGGATTAGCCTCAGATTCCCCTCGCTGAAGCACCACCTGACTCGGACTGGATGTGATACCAGGTAGAGAACAGTACATCTTTATTCTCCCCTTGTAATGCTGAGGCCTTTTCAGTTGATCCTGGGAATTTACCTTGTCATTGCCTCAGTGCATGGACTGGCCTTTTATGGTACCTCAGCAGGGAGGTGAGAAAAGGAAAGAGTGATTAAGGAGATTAGCTGTCTGCAAGGTGCCATATGTAGCTTGCACTTTGTGGTAAATATGCACATGAATGCATTAAAAGTCCATTTGGGGATTTCTTTGACATATAAATTAGCTGTATATTAACATACACAATTCAGTTTGACAGAGGAAAATAAGTATTTTTGGGTTTCTCACTTTACTCATACTTTATTCATACTCAAACAAATATTTAACAGCATCTGAATACATTGGTAACTAGATGTCGTTAATGTGTGGTGTTATCCAGAGTATTTTAGGATATGCCTCTCAATTTGAGAGAGCAGCCTCCAATCCTGTGTTTTGAACTTAGGTCGTAGGGGTATTTTTTGGTTTACATTTGTATTTACATTTACAGATTGTGCCTTTAAAGAGAAAAGCAGAGGTGTTGTTGCACAACCTCTGAAGGATGAAAGTCTCAGCTGTGTCGCGCTCATATTTACACCTAATCTACAGTGTTCAAGCAGGGATTTAGCAGGTGAAAACAGGTAACAAAAAATGCTCCGTCCAGACTCCAAGACCAAGTGTGTACGAGACACGATAAACATGTGACATGGGAAAGAGCATTTTTCATTACAGGCTAACTTTTTGGTAAATGGAACTGCTATGTTTCTCCAATTCTCGCATCTACAAACTCATAAATACTCTTAAGTATATTGATCATCAGTATTTCTTTGTTGGTCTGTTTGTTTGAATTGTGCAGTGGCCAGCATCCAGAGACTTCCAGCAGTGTCTGTGATGACTGATATCAACTTCCCCATGAAGGGTCGTAAAGGCATGGTTGACTGGGCCAGGAACTCCGAAGATAAAGTGGTCATCCCGAAGGGCCTCTTTGTTTCCCAGTCAGCAGGTATGTGACTTAAAGTATTTCACAGAGCCGAGTACAGCACATCTTTCTTTAGCCACATACACAGTCTTCATGAACAGTCTTGTTTGTCTTAGAATATATATGTAAAGTTTACTTCTGTATAAAACTTGCAGTAACGTGTATAGAATCTGCAGAGGAAACTGTAGTAGAAATGTAGGATTAATGCATAGTGAATAGACAATGATGGATTCATTGGCCACTGCTGAGGAATGGAAAATAAATATCTTGACATCTCAGCAAAAGCTGAATGATTTTAGTTGAATTGATTTGTCTGAAGACTTACAATAAGACTTTCTCATAGGCACATCAGTCTTCTGCAGAAGGTGATTTCTTAATGTTTTATGCTACACCACCACTTGTTTTGGGAAAGTTAAATAATGCTACACGCCTTTGAACAAAGCCAGTTTGCTGTCCTGTGCTTGTTCAGTCACTGAGTTTTCCATCGACTCAGCATTTTCAGCATCCTTTCAAACACTGCCAGTGGCCACTGTATCTCCAATCCAGAGCCAGACAATTTGGTTAATTGTTATAATCAGTCTTATCTGGAATATATCAAAGATAACAAAACAAGGGATTGATTAGGAATCTGTGCCACATGCCTATTCCCAGCCACTCTCATTTAGACAGTGTAAGAAGCTGATTCTACAGGAGACTTTAGCACTTCTGTTACTGGAGTCAACAAAGTCTGTTGAAAAAAGTTGCAAAAAAGTGCTCCTTGTCAAAAAAGTGTTATTGGCAGAAACTGCATTGGCACTGCAAACTAGCAGGTTTACTTAAGCCAAGTGTTACTCCCAATTAAAACATTCCTCTGAATTATGAAGATCCGCCATGTTATTGGAAGGCAAAACTTACAGTATTAAATATATACAGTATGGGCATTTTGAATATTTACTTTTGAACTGAAAATCTGGCAGGAAGCTCCACTTGTGTAATGAGTGGTGATACTATAAAAAAGGAAGTCTATCAGTGTAAAATTCGACAGCAGTTTTAATTAATTGTTCATTTTTCCCTTTAGATATGGAGGGATCACCTGTCTTCATTTTGGGAACAGTTCTCTACAAGACTCTTGGACTCATGCTACCTTCACCAAAGTAAGGGCAGCGTATCTCTCTCTGTATTTTCTGGTCTGCTGGCAAGAGGAAATATGAGACAGATTTAATCCTTTGGAAGCTGCAGAGGTGTCCATTTTTATTCAGAGTGGTAGATCAAGTCTTAAAAACAGACTGTGCCCGACTCCAGTGTCCCCGAAATGTTCCACTTCAAAGACATGCGATTCAACGTTTTAACAGGAGAAAAAGAAAACCAAATACTTTTCTTGTACTGCCTTTGTTGTACATGTCATTTTAAGTTACAGTTGACGACCTTTAAGGATACTTTTCATGAATAAATTCTTCTAATTTTGTCCTTAGTGCTAACAAACATCATATTTTTGCATATATGAAACTTGGAGAAATGAGTGTGTTTGTGTTGACTCTAATTTAGTAAATTAAACATATTCACTGTAGCATGGCATATACAGTTAATTAAGGATGACATTAGTGCCTGGAAAAGCAGCGGGATGTCTCAAACAAACACCTGGTGTCACACCCCAATCAACAAGTCCCTGGCACCAACGTCCCAAGGACAGAGCGGTCATTCCAGGACTGGCCAAGCCAGCTGTCACAGGTGGAGCAGCCGTCCTCTGTGCACATGTGGAGACGAGCTCATATTTGGACCCTGAAGCCCGACCCTCTTCAGACTAACAGGAGGAGAAGCAGATCAAGTTGTAACTGTTAGACTTGAGGATTTCCAATTGCCAAATTTTAAGCTTGTGAAGTTTCAAAGAAGAAAATACGGTTTTTGCCACAAAATGTCAGTAGTCTCTCAGTGCACTTAGAGTGGAGAACTTAAGAACTTACCCATCTACTCCATTGATTTCCAATGTACTGTATACTATATTGTGGACTTGTACCGTATGAAAAAGTCAGTTAAAAATATTCTCAGCTCAAGTGGTGCTGGTAGGACGAGGGGGCTGCTGCAGTCTCACCTCTACTCTCCTTTGTGAAATTGACAGTTCTCTTCCTAATGGGAAGTGCTCGTGAATTTCATCTTCTAATAAAAAGAAGATTCTGTCAACTGTACAATAGCTGGAGATGGTTTTGAAAACAGGACTATAATGCCAGATTTTAAAAGCGTAGTATACAAAGAAACATCTCGTTCAGTTCAGGCGAGCCTTTGATTTGTACTCTCTGTTTTCTGGTTTGCTTGGATGTTTTGAACACCATTACTGGTATAGCTGCTTTGACGTCTAATGGGCAGCTTTTTTAGTCCTCCTGTTATCGAGAGCTTGATATTTGGGTTAGTATTCAATACAAGACGCACTAGAGAAAATACCTTGCACTTATACTCGCTAGTTTAAAAATAAATTTGAACTTGCACTCTAAAATTTTGATTATTAGATTAGCCAGCAGAGAGGAACTTCAAAATATGTGCTCAAAATCTTCTCAGAAACCCCAAATCAGTGTTCCTTATAGATCCCACATAAGTCTCACTGACTGCACTTAAACCTAATCCTTAAGTGTTAATGCTTCTTCACAGAGCATAACAAGAGGACCTCAGGTGTTAAAGCTTTGAACACTGGAATGTTGTGTGATGTTCATCCTTTATACCCGTAAGCTCACATTTTTAGGGATATACAGTATGCTAATACAGTTAAGCGTATATATGAAACATGAGCCTCTACTTTACCACATTGTTTGAAAGTGAAGCAGATTGTTCAGCATTTGACCCCCAATGACATTTAAATAGTGTGTGATAGGAACATTCAGGAAATGAAATTATTTTCAAATTTTTGGCCATCTTTGTTTGACTCAGGAACCACACAGTTGTGAACTCCAAGGTCATTGCTGTGACTGTGAGACCTGAGCCCAAGGCGACTGAGTCCCACCTGGAGATTGAACTGGCTCACCTGGCAAATGTAAGCACCACAGTCATTCTGTCATTTTGAATCACAGTAACCAACATCTTCATATAGATCAACAAATAAATGTGTTATTTGGACTTGTGCATGTTCCTTTTCATGTTAGTTTTGGTATAAAAGATTAAGGGTTTCTTTTTTTTAACACTCCAGAAAAAAGTTTTTGTCTGTGGACTGAATGTTCTACATTGACCACAGCACATATCGCCTCCCATTAGCCAACACACAATGGTGCTTAATTGGCTCAATAATTAATTTGTAAGCACCCGGTGTCAGGAGAGTGCTCTGCAGTCAGATAATTACATGGACAATCCCTTTTATGATTCAGGCCCTTTTTATTCATCTTGCAGATACAGTGCATGCAAGTCTGAACGTGTCAGCAAGTGTGTGTGTGTATGTGTGTGTGTGTGTGTGTGTGTGTGTGTCTGTCTCTGATAGTGTACTCCACACTGCAATTATGGTTTCCTTGTGATCCATGAAGCACATTTCAAAAGATCTACAAAGAAGGACAAATGTGCAGTTGATTTATAATGATGATGATGACGATGGTGATGATAGTGTTGATCAATTATCATCATAATTTACCTGGTAAACATTGTGTCCTTTTCCTGCCCTCCAGGGAACAATGAACCCTTACTGTGCACTGTGGGACAGCACCATAATGTAAGTGGGCATGCACTTTCACTTTTCTAAATTAGTTTCTGTGTTGTAGGTAATTCCTGTTTTTTTTTTTCAGTTATTCTATTAAATATCAAGGTAATATTATGGTTTTCCAGATAACACACTTGTTATATTACTTTTCTGTTCCACCTCTGAAGTTAGGGTGCACCCTCCCTTCATCTTCAAAAATCAGGAACACATTTCTCTTGTGCACTTCTTTGCAAAGAAGCTGGGTAACCCAATAACACAGGAAACAAGAAAGAGAGCTGGAGAGAACAAGCCTGCAAGGCGAACGTTTACATTAAACCCTTATCAGGGGGTGGACAAAATAATAGGAGTACCTTATGATAATACAGCCCTCTACAAAGGCCCAGCTATAAATGAAACTGTTGTGAAGCATACTGTATATGCTTTGCTGAGACTCTAACATGTGTTGATTTAAGCCTGTGGTAATTCAGCGTGTGGAGTTTTTCATTGTCTCCAGTGATCAGCATATGCTGTCATGATGTTGTCAAAACTCAAATGAGAACATAATATGAGTCACTCATGAGTCATATGTTCACTCCCGTAGATCACAATTATAGAGACATTCGTGCAAGCGAGCTGTACTATACAGAACGTTAAGTTAAAAACCAATTAGCAGCGTGTGTCGGCTTCAACAGGCATCTGAAAAATACAAATTTTACAAGTGAGAGGTGATAAGGCAAATTAACAGAGATACAAACAGGCCAGATAGTCACTGCCTGAAGTGCTGGAGCATCAGCCACAAATACTGCAGAATTATGTAACATAGCAGGGGGAAATGCCACACAACAACAGCATAAATTAAAGCCATAAAAATGATCATGGAGACAAATAAAGACCTGACGCAATCACAAGAAAATTTAAACATTATAAGCATCACAAAGAAAGTCATTGCATTGGGTTGCGTGTATTATATTTCATTATCCACACCCTTTACATTTAGACACCTAGATATTGCTTTTCTGAAACCTTTATTGACTGCTATACATACCTTTTTAAAAGTTGGGGTTGTTTTGCCTGAGTTTGGTGTTGGGTTGCTGTTTAAGGGGATTTGATGTCACCTTCTTTGCAGTGGAATGATTTTCGTATCTGCACAGTTAACATTTGACAGCAATGTTCTTGTCACAGTGTCACTTGATAAAACCAAAGCTGTTGGAGCATTTCCACCCGGAGAAAGTCAACTTTTCTTGCTACTTTTCAGTGAGGCCTGTTTACTGCTTTAGCTGAGAGGCAACTATTTACAAATTACACTAATAAAGGACTAAAAGCTGATAGCTGTTGAATTATTCACAGTTAAAAAGCCTTTTTCATCATAGCAAACCCTATTTTTAATACTATTTATGGACAGCATTTTTGAGCAATAGCCATTCAATGTATTTGCATTCTGTAATTGTCTCTCTATATATAGTAGTTTTAATTGTTACTGGAAGAGTCTTTGTGCAGGATTCTAATTGCATACACATGCACAAGGGATTCACAGGAAATGATGCATTCATGCATTGGACGTGATGCAGAAGACAAGTATTGTTGAATGTGGGGGATCCGCTCAGCCCATGGCTGGTTTGGGTACGCTGTAAACAGACTCACTAGTTGCTCGCCTTCTGTTGCATCTTTGACAAAAAACAGTTGCTGCTCAAGGCATGTTTGCTTCCCCCAGCGGTCGATACGTGTGTCCTTTGAACGCACACTTGGGGGCCAGTGTTATTACTGTAAAAGGCGTCACCACCAGTAACCACAGGTGTCGGCAAATCTTTATAATGTCAACATCGATCTGATATCTAGACATGTTGATGGGTAACTGGAATGGTATATCTAACAGAAATAATAGCACATTACAGCATAGCATGTTACAACACAGCCCCATATAGTATAGATACTAATGTGTAACTGAAGGTGGATGAGCAGTTACTGGAAATATTTTGGACCTCAGTTTTGCTTTATTTATGGGAAACCTAATAGCAGCTGTGGATGAACCAGCTTAGGCAACAGCTTATATGAGGTTGTTATTTTTACTTTGAAATAGCATGTGAATTGTGCATGGTCTGTCCTCTATCATGGTATTTGAGGGCAACTGGTCTATTTTTGAACAGCAAAGATACAACTGGGACAACTCTGCTCCATTCTCTTTCTCTGACTTTCACAAACCAAGTGTTTAATATCAGCATTTTTTTCCCGATCTACACCAAGTCATTTTAATCGGAGCACGGCCAAACAACTCAATGGTATGATTATCATGTTCGTTTCAAACAGTTGGCTCGTCCTATTACACAATAGCAGCCACTCTCATTGAGGGGGTAATACACCATCTGTCAGCCATGTTGGCTCAAACCAAATGAGAGTGCTCACTGTAACAATTAGCAGAATGAAAATGTTGTTCACAAGTGGAGAACTGTGTCCTCTGCGTTGCCCTGTGCAAAGACTCGTTGTGGTCCAGATACAGAACATGTGAATACTGAGCTGAACACTGGAGGCAGCTACATTAAAGCTGTAGGGCTGAGGCAGCTGCCACACCTGAGTCTCTGCTGCTTTACTTTCACCACAGGGGTGGAAACCTGAGGCATAAATATCTTTATGTGACATCGCAAGGAAAAACGGTTGTGATGTGTCTGTTTATGTAAGCAACTGCGAGGACCATTTTAAGAGAACATGCTGTTCATCACTACAAAGCTGTAGCTTGATATTGTGATAGAATCCTTACTTTCTTCATTTGCTTTGTGGCTTTCTGTGCTTCTTCTTTTTCCCATATTTTGCTATGCAGAGTGAACAGAATGGGTGCCATTTTAATAAGGTGCTGTTAAATCTTAACTGCAAAACTAGAAAAAAATGTATTGTTCTTTTTTAGCAAAGTGGGCGACTAAGATGATACATGAGAGTATCTCATGTTTTTATTTCTGAATCAAGGCACTGGTTTAATGAGAATCATTCGGCACATTAAAATTCAACCATTTAAGGGAAAGTAGGCCAGCAAAACAATTTATGGGCATAAAATTGGGTAATTCTTTCCCACCAGTACTGAGTAGCTTGTATGATTTAAAAAAAATTTTTACATTTGTTGAGACTGCAAGATCCACATAATTGTATACAGTATCTTGATACTCAGATTGATACTTTGCAGGGGTGGAAAGTACTGTGCTCAAGTACAATGTTGAGGTACTTCACTTGTCTAGTTTCATTTTATGCTAGTTAATACTTCTACTTCATTACATTTCAGAGAGAAATATTGTACTTTTTACTCCACTACAGTAATAATATATGGTAATAATAGTCCATTAATATATTTTAATGCGGGACTTTTACTTGGAATGGAGTATTTTTAAACTGAGGTAATACTACTTTTACATAAGTACAAGATCTGAGTCTTCCACCACTATATTAAGAAGAAGAAGACAATATTTGATGTGAAGTTAAAATAAAAATAAATAAAATAAAATCAATACAGCAGATACTGTATATTTCTGTATTTAATAAGTTTTGACAAGATAATGAGTTCCCAAGCAATAGTCATTTAATTCTTTGTGAGTAAAATAAGCAAAATGGCTCACCTGTCAGAGCTACTTGACAGGAGGCAAAGGTCTGGACTACATTTAATGAAATGTGTTTCCTGGGGATTGGCATGTTTTGACTAGTTTTATAACCCGGAGAAGTGTTACTTTTAAAGTAGTGAAGAAAATAAATGTAGCGAAGAATAAAACAAAGATAGAAATAAACATGCAAGTATGAAGCTCTCCGTGTTTGGTGAAAAATTAAACATTGGAGCATACATAGGGCCAATATCTTTTTTTTTCACTTACTTTTCAAGTCTGCAGCTCCACAGCACCAAGTGTAAACAGGTCGGATGCATACACTTTTATTACTCTTTCAAATGTCAATATTTTCAGCTATCAAACAAGCCTGAAATGACCAACATCCCACCACTGTGCCAAGGGAAAAATGTGAAATGCCAACCCAGTGATTTTAGATCCGTTAGCTTCCCTGTAGTGTTAAAAAATAAACATTAAGGGGGAATTAATCTACCAAACTACTCAAGAAATATTACACTATCTTGCACTATCTTGTACATTTAGTATCATTGTGAGTCCAGCATGAGTTTGAATCAGATTACTTTTCAGCCTGCCTAAGCTTAGAACTCATCTCTCTCTAAACCGGTTTGGAAAGATGAATTAATCCATTTTGAGCATTGTAATCACTTGTATAATCTGTATCTAGCTCTTCAGTTGTTCCAGACTGACACTAAACTTGCAGAAAAAGAAAATTACAGAATGACATTACAAGCTAGTTCTAGCCTTTTGGCATTCCCCTGCAATTAGATGCTTTTAAAAATCTTCCGAATCCTTGTGAAGCAGTGCATGGAAAGCTATATGAGTGTCTTTCTGACTTTTTAATCGCAGATGTTATAGCATCTCCTTCTCAGATAATCCAACAGTCTCTTCCAATTGAAGAGGACAACCCTCATCATTAAAGGCTTTTAGATCCTGACACAACTTACCACATCAGGATTAACAGCATCTTGACCCCTTTTTAAAATGTCTTTAAAAAACACAGTCACAGCCACATTTATTATACCTGTTTTTTTTTACTTTTTAAGATTTATTTTCCTTTGTTTCCTCTCTGAAGCACTCTAAAGGCAATAAATTATATTGTTACTACAATGCTTTTGTAGTATATTAAATGTAGTTTCCTTTTACAGTGCAGTATAGCCAAACAGATTGTAACCTTTATGGCCAAACATGTATGATACATGTGCCGTAACTGCAGTGGGAAACGATGTGCTGAGACTCAGGACCACAGGATTAAGTGTTTCCTTCTTTTAAGGTCGCACAGTTTCTACTCAAGTCAATTGAGATGATTTACACTGCAGAACATACAAGGCCATATACTAAACAATAACAACCTAAAGGATTAAATAAAAAACTGTAGGAGACACCTTGTAATAACATGAGACCAAGCAACACCAAGCAGTTTGTTGGATTTAAATGCAACGTTTTAAATGGTACAAGTACTAAACATTGTATAAATTCCTCTCAAATGAGTGGACAATTTTAGAACAATTATGATGGTAGAAATCCTGCTGATTCCAAAGAAAAAACTGCACTTTCAAACCTGTGACAACAAAAATATATAGTTACCCCAAATGATGAGCAGTAAAATGTTGTAATTCAGCTTTTACTAATGGCTTACCTCAATAGTTATCTCAAATTGTTTAGTGTTATTCAGTTCATACCATTAATTTACCAGGAACACTCTACGTCCTGTGGAATCAAAGCATATTAATCATTTATGCGTCAAGGTGTGAAAAGCAGCTGTTGCAGCTTCAGGTTGTACAAACATCTGGAGAGCCTGGATTTGAGCCAAACAGGCCAAACCGAACACTGCCAATTGCACCAAACCTTAAGAACCAAGAGAAACCTTTACTGCAAGATTTAGTTCCCCAAACATTTTTACAATATAGACACCAAAAGATACATGGGTGCCATGGGCCCATGGTATAATCCAGCTTTGCTTTGCTGATGTTCAGTAACAGAAAGCCTGTGTGTAAAACTTGATTCATACTGCAAATAGATAATATGTATCTGCACTTTGATCATTTTAATCTACTAAAGTTTAGAACTACTTAAGAAGTCCGACAAGTTGTGTAAGCTAGCTTGTGTAACTAAATACACCTGCAGCTGATTTAAAGCTTAAAATTCACATTTCCAGCTTTATCTTTAAGCTAACGTTGTATTTAATTTCAGGTTCTATCTTTCTAATTCTGTTGAAGGTGCTCTCTAAAGGTTTCGATTCTTTGACGTCAAGCTTCTTTGACATTTCCATATCTGCGATCAGCGGTTGTCAAACGTTTTCACGTCACAGACCCTCAAATAGACACATTTGTTCCACAGACTCACTTGATCATTTAGTCCCAGGGACCCATGTGGGAAGATTTTTTTAGTTGTTTTTAGGTCGGTTTTGAATGGAAACTGTCGGCGCTGCAGATCGGGAGACGATAATGGTGAGAGCTTTGCATTCTTTATTTCCTGTGGATTCATTTATAATGAAATTAAACTTCTTGTGGTTTTGCTTGGGACCTCTGCTTGTCCACTTTGCAATAATCCCAGTACACATTGGCAGGCAGAAGAAGGAACAGTGTGGGCGATGTTTACACTAATTGTAAGCTTTGCTCCAGCAAGGACTCATGATGGACTGATGAGGACAGTAACCATGCATTAGTTGACAGCAGGAGGTATTGCTGTGTTTGTGTGTGTGTGAGAGCACAAGATGTGAGTTGGGGTAAATCACATGTACACCCTGAGGCAGTGATGACTCTGTGGTGCTACATGTAATGAACAGTTCAGACTGACTTGATTCTGTTTGCTTTAATTGGTGTATTTATATATTGCTTTACTTGTGAACCTAGTGGGGTTGATTCATACACGAGAGAGTTGGATTCACATGTTTCCAGTTGTTGCCATTTTTAGCTTTAAATTAAGAAACATAATCTGCCAATTACTGAGATTTAAATACCTAGAATAGCGTTAATCTGACAACAAATGCAAGTTGTGTTAAAATGAATACAAACTGATCTGGACAGACGTAGTTATAGGTGGGCTGAAGGACAGTGGTAATAATGGCAGTGATAATAGGCAAAAATGGGCCTATTAGCAGGTGCAATACTTTGTATGCACCTGCCCCTGTGGAGCCATTCATGTCCTCGCTAACAAATCCAAACTGCAGGTTCTCTTGCTTGTCTACCTCCTTTTGAGGGTTTTCATTCAGTCAACACATGCAGTGTGGCCCACAGGCTGATATAAATTGCCCCTCATCAAGAGATCCAAGATGGATAGAATAATTTCCCAGCATTGCCCCCGCCCTTCTCTGCCCGTCATTGTGTGTCAGTCTTTCAAGACTTTATAAAATTGCCTAAAGTGCATCGCCTAAGGCACTCTTTAAGCCCCCAGCCCACTGCCTGGCTAATCTAATGTGGGCCTGCAATGAATTTAAAGAGATCCCCCATTCCTGAAGAAATATTATAAGGTGAGCAGTCTCATATGCAAAGCTGACTGACACGTATAAGAACATCACAGGCTAAAAAAAAACTGCAGCCAAGTCTGACCATTTAGTCTATACGGCTGCACCAGCTTGTTTGGCTGGACAATCATGGGGTTGCAGAGCTTCACTGTTTGACTCTTAAGTGCACTGCTTGGACATCTGGATAAGTTATGGGTTTAGTAATAAGATCTCTATGGCTGGAGGAACTCAATCTGCCAAAGTTCAGCAAGGAACACAAACCTAATTGGAGTTTTGAGCAGCTGTCTATCTCTCTGTTTCAGCAAGACACGAGGGTTTAAATATTGCATGTGTCTAAAACTTTGTCGACTTTTTATGCCACTCTGCTGTCACTTCTCTTGCATCTTGACACTTAAACAATGTTAAAATTGGATCAAAATCTGTCACAAGTTTCAGTCCTGGAGGTTTTAGTACGAAGTCGTCAATACATCATCGCATGGATACAAAGTGGTCAACAAAGGAAACGTGATGAATGTCACGTCATCAGTCTCACTGTGGTTAACATCAACACTGACACTGTCTCCTGGGGACATTTCATATTCTAAGGCCACCAAGCCCAGATAAGGTCAGACAACACATCAGACGTGGCGTATATAAATCCCCAGTCAGGGATGTTCTCCTGTCAGCTTCCCTCACTGCCACAAAAGAGAAGCAAACATCTAGCAAGTCAAAAGTTAGGAACAGATCATGTCGAGGATGGAGTCCTCACCAGGGAAGTGGTGGATTCATCCCAAAGTTTTCGAGAAGTAGAGGCATCGCACATGCTATCAATCTCATCACAAGAAAGTGTGCATTGGAGAGTGGGTTTGCTTCTGAATCTGACAATCATGTTTTGAGAGTGCAACAGCATCATACCCAAAGGGCGATCTCAAGTGGGCAGCTGTGTAAAGGGTGTGATGCTTGTTGGTCACCTAGCGACTTCACCATCGTCTGTCTCTCTCTGCGTCCTACAGGAATTACCTCAAACAGTGAAAATCCTGCACTATTATTAGAGAATGTGTTCAAAATGTTGTTTCCCATCATGTATGGCTATGCACAGAACAACCTCCCCAGTAGCTACAGTTTTGAAGAACTTACTGAACTTCTCACTGGGCTCAAATATAAATCAAGGCAATTGTTTAGACCAACATAAATCTTCGTTTTAAAACAGGAAGCTCACAGATAGACACCTCTACTGAATCTGGAACGAACAATGCTTTCAGTGAGGCTTAATTTTGCTCAAGTTTCTGCCTCTTGGGCAGGTGTCACAAAACTCCAACAAGTCCTTCAACTCTTTGAAGTGCTTTGAGCTACTGTCAATGTAGCTACTGTCAGCAACATGGTTTTGCTTCAATGATTGGAGGTCATACTCTGATGTTAACTGTCTTTCCCCAGTTCTCAAGTTCTGGCTCCCATTCTGGTAGTAAACTGGGGTCTTTATTGCACCCAGAGGTGCCTAATTTTTAGACACCTTGGTTACTGCAAGGCCTGTTGTTTTCTATCAATACATCACGAACTCATTTGACATCTAGGTTAAAGAAATAAAATTATTTTCAAATATACAGTGTTTTAGAACATTTTCCAAGGTTAATATGCCATCCAAGTCAATAGTAGAGGTTCGTAGAGTCACTGTTTTATGCATATTATTCAGTGCAGCTCAATAGAGTTACACTTATGAGGACTTGTTCAACATCCTCACCACAGACTTATTATCATGAAATGTCAGTATTTGGACCTTCCTTTATGAAGCCTTCCAAGAAAAAATCTTTGAAAATCTAAATCAGAAGAATGGTGCATCCACTATGGACCTTTAAGATGTGATTCAGGGCTCCAGCTGTTTCTGCTGTGAGATACTTCCTCCACAGCCTGCAGAGAATATGGGCTTTATATATATATATATATATTATATCACCTTTTAACAGCTAGGGCCATTTTTCCACATGTGTTGTTTACTGCATTTAGATATGTCATTTAAGATATTTAAATGTAAGAAATTGAAATGGCTACATGAGTGTGCTGAACTGGCTTTATGTGTGCAGTCTGGGGGTAACAAAATCAAAAGCATGCATCTATCCATCACAAGCCGGTTAAGAAGAGAAGAGATGCGAAGGGTTATAGTGAAGAGTTTATTATTGTTGCATTACTGTGTACAGACAGCCCAGAGTACTGGTTGGTCCTAGTTGGAAATTTGCAATTGGCTCCACGGTTCCTTCCAGGAATCATAAATATTGCTGCCATATTGATCAAATGACAAAGCAGGATTGCTTCACACAGCAAAGGCCACTTGGCACACAAATCAGCAGCTAGTATGCTCTATATTGTTCTAAATCAGTGGTATGATTCTTGTTCTGCCTGTGTCATGAAATGAGTGGGGTGCTGTGTAGGGTGAAAAGACAGCAAGGTGTCTTGCAGGACAACAGGTGTTTGCTTGAGCGTTTGTGACGCGAATCTTAATATCAGGTTATGTGATGCGGCAAAGACCAATCTGAACACAGTCATGTTGCATGTTTGTGTCAATAAAGTGTTCACATGGGATATTTAATCAATGAGGATGAGTTTTCTGGAGATAGAAAACGAGTGGGGGCGACTTACAAATGGAAGAGAAGCGCTCCTTTCATTTCACCTGCTAGTGGTGTGAAGTGGGGACTGGCTGCAACCATTCGCGCTGCTTCCGCGGGGTGTTATTAGTTCTGCAGTGGCTTTTGCAAAGCGCTTCACACCAAGGA
The DNA here is from genome assembly GCA_002120245.1 of Maccullochella peelii. Taxonomy (NCBI): domain Eukaryota; kingdom Metazoa; phylum Chordata; class Actinopteri; order Centrarchiformes; family Percichthyidae; genus Maccullochella; species Maccullochella peelii. The sequence continues at coordinate 50,473 of LKNJ01000175.1, read as the reverse complement.
GCGACAACTTTCGTGTAAAATGATTTTCAGGAAAAATCCAAAAACATCATTTATCCCCGTCATACCATTAGACCTGCAGCCGAATAAACAGATCCTGCGACAGCGTGCGCTTATTTTTTCATTGTATCAGCCTCCCCCTCTCACGCCAGCAGAGAGGAACAGAGTATCAATCTGATGCTGTCCACCGTTTCCAGGGTGAAAATCCCCCTAAGGAAGCATTCAAAAGCTGCTAATTAAAACAGTTGAGGGAGGAAAAAAAAAATCAACCGAAAAGGAAAAAGACAGGATAACAGGGGCATTGAGAGGCAAAAAAAAAAACAGGAATACAGTCGTTTGGAAAACATCTAGAGGAATAGGAGATCACGCAGAAAGACATACAGGTAAATATAAACGCTCTTATCGCTAAGCATTATGAGGGAATAATGGTGTTTTGTTGGTATCAGATGTTGGTATTTATCTGCGTATAACGAATCAATCAGCACCGGTCTGCTTGGACAGCTCCGTGAGTCCTCCCCCTCCTCCGTGTCTCTGCCTCTCTATCTGCTCCAGCTGAAATGCTGCTTGTAGCAACACAAGAGCCGTGTCGATTTGTCTGTTCGCCTTTTCTTTTTCTTTTTTTTTTGTATTTTTATGTAACAGTCTATACGGCTCTATAGCTCCCTCGATTCAAATAAATAATGAAATATAAAGCCGAAGCGATGTCGATAAGTCATGTGAAGTCGTGCCACCGCTGGAATTAAACCTCTTAATTGCCTCTGCCTTCTTCTTGCAGGAACGATTCTTGGGGAGCCTGGTCCACAAAAGGATGTAAAACGGTGCTCACAGATGCATCCCATACAAAATGCTTATGTGATCGTGTATCTACCTTCGCCATTTTGGCTCAGCAACCAAGAGAAATAGTAAGTAGGCTATTGATTTGTTATTCAGTGTGAGTTTTATAGGCCAATGTAAAGGAGAAACGCTGCGCGTGTGTGTGTGTGTGTGTGTGTGTGTGTGGTGCGAATGGAAATTGAATCTGTTGTGTGCTAATCCCGTTAAATAGTAATTGAGCGGTAAAGGGAGATTGTGGGGGGGATATTTCCAGTTTGCACATAGATTTAGATAACTCTGTGTGCGAGCGTGCACGCGGCAGGGTGTGTGTGCATGCTGATGCTTGTGTGTCAGTGTCTCCTCTTCTCATCAGTCACATTTGGTCAGGGCTGAGAGAAACAAAAGTTGTCAGATGTAACATTTGTTGTGTTGCTGCCTTTGCTGACATCAGAAAACCTGACACAGTCTGCGGGTGAGGTTTTTAAAACCATGTTTTGAGCTCATGTGCTGCAATGAGGAATCAGAAGCCTGCCACTTCTGGAGAAGATAAAGTAATTAACATTGAGAACATAGAGTACTTACACTGTGGCCTCTGCATTAGCACACAGTAGGAATTGAGATAGCACAAAGAAACCTATTGCCTTCTTCTCTATCAGGCCTGAAGCATTCAACAGCAGAATGGCACACATAAAAGTGCTTTTTTCTTTCGTGTAATGATTCACCCATGACTAATGTATGTACTGTATGAACCACGTTAGTGTACAGTATGTGTAAAGATAGCTCCAAATTGCAGGGCTATGATTGGCCAGCTCATATGATCTCAAATGTGACTGGAAAAACAAATGAAGACAGAATCAAACAAAAGCAATGTTGGATGCACTTGAGACTAGATTTCAGTGTCGTTTGCTTCAGCCTTCATTGTTTTGTAATAGCATTTCCAGCGCAGAGAGGTGGAAAGTTTTGGGCACGTATCTAAACAACCTTCAAGCCCACGCATGCACTTTAAACCTCACAGTATATTAAGGAACCCACTGTGGACTATTCAGATTGGTGGTGGTTGTTTTGATTGGTTCCCTCTCTGGGTAACAATAAAGATTTACTGTCCTGCATGAACCACATCCAACCTCCCACTGACTGGTCTGTCTTCCTCTGTCTCCTCCACAGACCATGGAGTACTCAGGGGTCCCATCTGTGACATTGATAGTTGGCTGTGGTCTGTCTTGCCTCTCCTTGATCACATTGGCAGTGATCTACGCCGTGCTATGGAGGTAATTGCAACACTTTCAAGAGCATGAATTGCAACCACACGATGACGAGTAATTTCACCCCAACTACAAATGGAAGAAATACACTGATGGCTTTTATCATTCTTTTTTCTTTAGATATATCCGCTCTGAACGATCCATCATCCTGCTCAACTTCTGCTTATCTATAATCTGCTCGAACATATTGATCCTTGTTGGACAAACGCAGACCCACAATGTGGTAAGTGTCATTGAAAGATTTATTCAGCGCAGTTTATGAAGTGTGGGGCTCCAGTGGTTGTTTTATATGTTAAAAAAAATTTACTCAGGATAATGGTGCAGTGGAAAGATCCAAGTGGCACTTTACTGTGGATTTGTCTAGGCTGAATAGAGCTCAGTAGTTGGCCACTGTCAGCATTTCTTTGAGATCTTTAGTGCATTGCAATGTATGAAAATGTGTCCTGACAGCTGTATGGTACAGATTATTATGTAGAATACCATGAGGCCCCTCTTCATGATTTTAAAAGATAAACAACAGTAGAAACTCCATCATATTCACATCCCAATCAAGCTGCTGTTTGATTTAATACCAGAAGTCTAATCTACAAAACCGTGCCTTTTGTATACCAGACGTTGGCTTTGTCATTGAGAGTAAATAAAAAACAACAAGGTAGCAGTTTGATTATAGCCTCTTTCAAGCAAAGCGCAAATTTTCCTTTGGGTCTTGTGCAGGAAAGCTTTTCATATTTCATCCAAATGGAAAACTAAGTGTTTCTAATGCCTCTATAAGAGGTAGATCTACTTTGTGTTGGCTCGGGACCATTGGTCCTTACTCAGGTGTTACATTGTCCTCTGGTAAACTTGAGACAACCCCAATCTGTTGGCACTGAGACAGTGATGATCTTTAATTGCAATTAAAAGTGAGAGGCCATAAGGAAAACTGAAAAGAAAATGAACAAAAAAGGAGAGACGGATCACTTTGAGATGAAATACTGGTGCTGATTATATTGCTATGGTTCGAACATGAAGCATTAACAAATCAGGATAGTTTGGCAGTTAAGGAGATTCAACAGTGTAGGAGCAGAAAGGCAGACATGATGCACACCAGGAGACACAGTGCACCGGTCAATCAAAGACTAATGAAATTATTGTGATGCCACCCCTGAAAGGATCCTGTAATGGTGACAATAAAGCACGGCCTAAAAGTTAAAAGCAGCTCTCGTACTTAGATTCGCTGTGAAGCGTGCATTACTGAAATGACTCAAAGCCATCACAGAGGGGTATGAAATGGTTTTTTGTTCAGATGTCAATGAGAGCTGAAGTTCAAATCGAGTCAGCAGGATTCAAAAGGACAACTGCTATAGTTAAAGAAGTACTGCTTCCAATAAATATGTATCACTTGCTCTCTCTCCAGCTTCGCAACTGTCCAGTAAACAAGTGGCTAATGTAAAAGATTGTTTGGCAAACAGTAGTTGGGATTTACAAGCTGCCCACACAGGTGCCCTTCTCAGTCATTTGGCAGCACTACAGAATGACACATTGTCCATTTTATTGTGTAACCATATTCTCAGTATACCTTTTACCTTTTGCAAGGAACACACTGCTGTTTTTTCCTCATCTCATTATGTCCCCGTTTCTCCTCATTAATCCATTCTCTTTAGTTTATCGGCTCATTAACAAGCCAGCGTATTCATATTTGGACATTCTTACACTGCAGTAGTCATAGATTTTAGAAGAGTTCAACAGTACTTGTAAAACTGAGCCAAAAATATTTTAAAACGCTTGCAAAAATATATGTCTGAAGGGGTTTTCCATCATTAGAAATGCATTTGCTGGTGCTGTACAGCATGGCTACATACACTGCGCTTACATGTAGGACTTATTCTGGGAGCCTACCAGCAGTTTTGGGGGCTCATATTGGACCAGACCCTGCTCATAAATCAAAATGCTTCCTCCCATTCATTTTTCAATGTTCAATAATAATTGAATCATGAATAATGAATGAATGAACGAAAAGAAAAATTGCCTGATGTGTGTTTTGTAAACCTACAATGTGTCTGGTTCCTGGTGACACTATAGATTAAATATGGGCAAAATGTACCAACTGTAACCATTCAGCAGAAACTAAATTGGTTCATGTTATGCAGACCATTTTAATCTCATAGAATAACAAAAAAACAAACAGCATCCACATGATAAGTTCATCCGTTTCCTTGCTGGCCCTCACATCTGGCACACAAGACTATGAATGCACAAAGCTTCAGGGCAATTTTAAAGCTAAGCTGATTTGAAGCCTTGTCAGATTTAATCAGGGTTCCAGTCATCGCCTGTCTTGATTACGAGGACCACCACTTAACATGGAATACTCACTCGGCATGCTCCTCATAAGATATCTGTCTCTGAAATCTGCAAAGAAATTAGCTGGTTTTCAGAAAATCCACTGACATACTGAGGATGTCATTTCAGCGTCTCTCAGAGTGACTCGACAAACCACCTTGACTGACTCACAGAGTGCCAGATTAAAGCAACACTGACTCATTTATTTGAAATTGGCCAATTTGGTTATTTATACAGAACATTAAAGCTGCACAAATCTATATTTTTATATTAACAAAGGATCAAATGACTCTATGTAATGTGAAAGGGGTCGCTCGTAGTGATGAAGCCACAGAGAATTATCACCTAACTCTGTACTTTCCCTCAGCTCTACTGAGCGTTTTAGCCTCTTTCAGCTCATTGTTTTGGTTTTGCGGCCCGAAACTTGACTGTTTTGGTTCACTCCAATGGCTTGACTCTCATCAACCTTGTTTCCAATAGCAGCAGCAGGCAGCTGTTTTCAGTGAAAAGCTCTGATATACCGACAGACAAAGTTAGCGGCTAGGTAACATAGTGGAGCATTTATCAGCTAAAAAGATATTTTTCCTCAGGAGTGTGTGGAGACCAAAAACAGAGTTAGAAGGAGAGTAAATATTGAACCTACATTCAGATGGCCAGAAACACGACTCAAAATAAGTGCTAATATTGTTCTGCATGTTTTGGATGTGTAATTAGGCAACTGTACCTTTGCCATATAAACTTTTTTAATGTCAGTATTGTGTTTATAGCTCGTTCCCCTGCCCACAAGTGGCCAAAAAATCAATTAATGCAGGTTTAATTCTGCAGTTTTAAATGCTTAAAATATAGTAACATCAAATGTTGCTTCTAACACACAACCGATAAAGTTGGGGTATTTTTTCTATCTGGTCTTCATGAGATGGAAAATATGAAAATCAAAAGTCAATATTGATGTCTGTTCAGTCAAATTGGAAAGCTGCATCAGTCTCCACGATGCTGTGGATAAATGTTCCAGGACAATGACTTATTAGTTTTGTCCCTTTGTTCTGTTTTGACTGTATCTATCCTGTTGTAATATTATAAATATTGATGAAATATTTCATCTGTATGATCAGCGATACTGTAGAACCCAGTGTTTGAGTGGTAGGCTAGCAAGCGGAGAAAACATAGCCCCTGTGTGGGTTTAATTGCCATGCTGCCTGACACTGCCTCACTTGTTTTTCCTCCATCTCTTGTAAGAAGTGCATATAATTGGCTCCACTGTTTGTGGATTCAGACTTGCTCATCGTCTAATAGAAATCATCTCTATGTGTGGAGGTGTCCTGTGGGAGCAGGAAGTCAGCGAGTCACCTTTGTGCTTTTCCTTTGCCATTGTCATTGTTCATGTTGGTTTATGGAAAGAAGACAAAGAGAAGAAGGAACTGTTGGTTTTGCTCAGGAAGGTAGAATCAGGGAGTCTTAGAGTTAGAGAGGATGTTCCTGTAAAATGTTCATCCTATAATGAGTAGAAATGTATTAAACATTAAGTGAGTGGAGGTCAAGGTCTATTGTTTTTTTCAGTATGAACAGAAGACATTAAAAACATCCCTAGAAAATGGTTCACTTTTATAAAATGATTTTTTTTTTAAATTGCTCTTAACATGTCATAAAGTCACATCTGGTCAGTGGCATTGTGAGCTGACACAGTTCTTTAGACAAACCGCTTTGTACATCGTATCTGCTTTTGATTTGTTTGGGCGCCTAAACCTCCTAATGCGTCGGGAGATTAAAACTTATCACCTTTTGTTTCAACGCTACATGCCATTTATCAGCACAGATGGCTTAGCAAAGCTGGTATCTTGTCAAAAATTTATATCCTCGTAATTATGAAGAGCGTGAAAATTCTTCTTCTGAATTAAATATACTATAATTCCCATGACATTAATAAATTCAGCCCCTCCATATGCAGCTTTATTTGGTGATAGAGTACTGACCATTTTGATAAGTTTTAAGAAAATAAGGTTTAAAGAAGCAAAATACATTTCTCTACTTTTATATAGCCATATATATATCAGGCATACTCAAGGTCATATGTGCTATATATTACATATGCAGTAACTGCAGGTTGCACGTTTGAGTTATAGTATATTTTTAGTACACGAGGCTTGACCTCCCTTATAGTGAGGTGCAGGAAAGAGGGATTAAATGTATCCCTGCCTTCCAGTCGAAGGTTAAACTTTGTAACTTAATGTTTGGTGAACAGAAACAGGCAAAGTCAACATACAGCTCATTCTGGTGAGGTTCAGGAGAATAATTGTATGCACCGTTTCGAGCCTTGAGAGTGTTACATATTGAAATAAAGTAGGCGGAAGTAGAGGTGTCATAAGTATGAGCTCACTCCAGGTTGGTGTGAGGTACATCCATAGAACAGGAAGTAGAAGCCATTTTCTCTTTGTAGTGGCAAAGTGGATGCATTTTGATCAGTGTTTCTCTGTGGTTCAACAACACTTTGCCGCCACCACCACTTTGTTGTTTGGAGTTTTTAATGTCCTCCACCCAAGCACCTGCTGTATGAAGCACTGGGGCACTTGTTGCTTGAATCAAACGGAGGGTGCTTCAATCAAAATAACAACCAGCCTCCTCCTCCCACACTGACTCAGAATGGTTGGGAAGATAAAAGTAATGTTATAAGGTCTGGTTCAGATTCTTCTACAGCATTTCAAATAATGTTGTAGATTTCGTAGATACAGTGCAATTAAAGTGCTTCTCCCCAGCAAGCTAGTTCTTACATCTCTTTAAGTACGTATTAGTAATAGTGAAAATATGTATTAAGCTGACTGTTAACTGGACTGAAAGTTTACTGTATTTTTATACAACCTATTCATGAATCTGTAAAACATGTAAGTTACTAAATAATGAAAATGCCTGGAGCTCTGAGGAAAATAACTGAATCCCCAAGTCAACATTAGTTTAATCCAATTATGAAGAGGGTGTTCTCAGCCTCACTATAAGCAGAACTGAAATCCCTTAAAAATATGTCACTGCTCCTTTTTTTTCATTGCATTATGAAACAAAGTGCCCAACAGTTCATGGCAACTAGGCTTTCAGTTCTTAATATTTGAGAGAGCATCGAGGCTCGGCCCAGACCTTTTAGTCAGAGTTTAGTCGGGCCACGGTAAGAAATTCTTTAAATTTCCTGTTCTGACCTTAAACTGACTCGAAGTACACCCCCATCAGCCCCTACTCTTACCTTCATGTGTATCAGCTCTGCAATGTTTTAATGTGGTCCCTTTCCTCAGTTCCTCTGTTTCCATGGATACTGACACAGTGCGCTCAACATCTCCCGGAATTTGCCTTTCTAAAGGGCAGTGTGAACTCCAGGTTTCAACCTTGTTGTTGTATGACTGCCTATGTCCAGCCGGTGCTATCATGATGTCCTCATAACGTGCTTTTCTCTCTTTTCAAATGCACAGTTTTTTTATTTTCGAGGACTAATGAGGCCGGATGGTATACCCAAGCACCCAAGTGAACTGTGAAACATAACGGTTGCATATGACCTGTTTCCAGGAAACAAGGCAGGCTCTATTTTCAGCACCTTGGACAGCACATGAGCAACAGCAATGCCAGAATTAGCTTTGGCTGTAAGCCTACAGGAAGTATAGCTACTCTATATGATAGACCCACTCCTCTCCTTCACTTCAAAATCAGCATGTATGTAAAATTGCTGTTTTTACTTTCAAATAAGATTTTCCCCCATTAATTTGACATGTTTGTCCAATAATAATCACATACAGCACAGTGGTAAGCTAACATACAGGTCACTGAATTCATAAATCTATAATGGAAAGGCTGAAACATTCCAGAAGTAGGCAGTATGTAGCTATTATATAACACAGTAAGTGTTGTTTCTCATTCAAAACTTATTAAACAAAGATTTATAGCACAGAATGTGTGTGTGATTTCCACAAAAGCAGCTGGACGCACCTGTAATTACCACTTTGGCAGGTGGCAATGTGTCATGGGAGCTCCATATGCTTTGATTTGATGTGTTGCTTTGATACTTTCATCTCTGCAAGTTAAAATAAGTCTTTCACTAAAGCAGAATTGTTTTTCTGTTACCTATGTGACACTATTCTTATAAGAATGTAAATAAACAATTTGCCCACATTTCCATTTAGAATCTACTGAGAAAAAGCAAAATGTCAAAGTTGACTCTCACAGTACACCATAAAGATTTTAAGATGCTGGAATTTTTAGCACTTAAGTATCAGAAAATGTGCTTGTTCTCTCACAGTGCTGATCTTTTAATGTTCTAACGGTTGGAATCTGCCAAAACTGACTCGTATTAGTTTGCTAACGTAACTCATAACATAAAATATTTTCCCAGCAGCTCTTCCCTGCAACTGGGTTTGGCCAGTGGTGAAATTAGTACACGTTGAGCTGACGTAGCAGAATCCACGCTGACTCATGTGTTAGAGAAAGTGAACATTATTAGAAGTTTAGTTTAACACACTCTCAATCTGACATTGCTGCTCGTGTATCATGCTCGTGGTTGTATTTTATAGGCTACTCATTTTGCACTGATGTTCTTTAAAGTTGGTTATTAAAAACCACAAACCTACTAATTACATTTAAGTATCAAAGACATTGGGAATACAACATTATAACATACATATTGCACCTGAATGCATTCTACATGACTTTTGAGCAATATTTTTTACCTGATTACACATTTACATAATTAATACCCCTCATGGATGTAGGTAAACAGAATTTCCCACTTCTCATGCATGAGGTAATGCAGGATTATTGCCTCGTATGAACCCCATGAACACTACAGGCGATGGATGGATTTAGTGTGGTTTTCTCAGTGGGGATGTAAACTGTATGGGAGATCTCACGGCATGGTGTGGATGCCCTGGGACGAGATGATACACTTCAATCTTTCCCTCTTTGTGCCGCATCGCTCAGATGAAAACAGCTTCACACTGCAAACAATCTGAACAGAAAAAAAAAAACGCTTAATCTCTTCTCACTCACAAATGTCAGCGTGCAGTGACAAGATTCCTAAGTATACTTCTTTATTTCTAATCCTCTTCTAAACAATCCCATTTGGCGATGCCTCTCCGTGGAACAAAGATGGACAAGCTAATGAAGCTGAAAAGTGCTGCTACATTGTCAACCCTAAATGCAATCTGCTGCCTCCGACGCGTGCATTCTGTATCATTTAAGCAGTGTTGTGGTTTGTTTCCCTCCTCTCTGTGTAAAACAGATGACCTTGGCTCACATGCCTCCAGGTGGGATCCCCAGCATACTAATTAGGGTTAGTGCAGAGGAATGCTACGCCATGGCTTTCTGTGTAAGCTAGCCTGGCTCTGATCTTTACTACAATTGCCACCTCTGCTGCTGCAGTTCAAACTGACTGCTTTGTTTCACTCACTGCACATGATGATACTTCAGTGGACAGTCTAGACAGACAAATGCTGTTGGTGCTGCAAGAATAGTTCAAGGAAATAAAGAAATATCAATATAATCAATGTGTATCCGCAGGGAGCCTCCTGCTTTACAGGAATCTGTACTTGTGGAATCTGATGGAGTCATTTGTTTGTCATTATCCGGCGCTATTGTGTTACAGCTGCACCTACATTTTTATATTAGCTGTTCTAAAGGAAAGGGTTTCAATATGTGTCTTCCTGACCCTTTCTTCTTGTATCAATAGGGTGTCTGCATCATGACGACAGCCTTTCTGCACTTCTTCTTCCTGGCATCCTTCTGCTGGGTCCTCACAGAGGCCTGGCAGTCCTACATGGCAGTGACAGGAAAGGTTCGGACCAGGCTCATCCGCAAGCGCTTTCTGTGTCTGGGCTGGGGTAAGCAAGCGGCACGTTTCCCTAACTGAACCTCTTCATTATCTCATCATACCTCGCCGCTGCCATTTTCTCTCAAGGTCTGTGGCCAAGGTGTCTTTCCAAGTAACTGTATGCCTTTTTTTTTTTTTTTT